>JARFIW010000624.1:14377500-14977500 GCA_036346225.1 Platerodrilus igneus
ACAGCAATATATATATATATATATATATAGTAATTAATAAGATGAAATAATAACCTAGACTAGACTATATATACTATATACTATATATATATATACTATATATACTATATATACTATCGTATAGGTTATATGTAAAAATGGATAGATAAGTCAAGAAAGTAATTTTGTAAGGACCTTGTATATAGAAAGCAAGAATATATTATTTACGCTTCAAATTAATTAGTTCTGACTTTAAAACAACGTATAGTAGCATACATTTGTATCAATAAACCGTAATTTTAAAGTTGGAAGCTTTGCAGGGCATAAAAACTTAAGAATAATGCGAGGACAATTAGCTTTGATATTCTAATGTTGTAAATCGAGCACATCAAATGATAGGGGGAAAGTTTTTGGTTACAGAGTATAAAATCAATAATTTATGCGTGTTTTAATTCCGTATAAGTAACGTGTAGTACGAAAAGCTTTGTAGTATGTAAAATCGATAGTATACACGCGTACATTCATTTAATTAACAAAGCGTCCGTTAAAAACAAATTTCTAGAAAGTCTACAGGCTAAACAACTTGGGAAAATACAATTTCACACTGGCAAACAATTCATACAAAGGACTTTCAGACAAATAAACAATTCGAGAAATCATAATGTACGTTGAAACATAATTCTTTAGAAAGTTGAGCTAGCGATCGAAGCGAAGGTTGAGAAACATCAGGTGGTTTTAAAACAAAGCGGAGACAGAATATAAATAGCACAGGGTAAACGAGGATGAAAGATAACAGACGTTGTACAAAACAGCCATTTAAAGCAGGTGATAATTTGTAGAGGCTAACGACAATATTGATTTTAAGTTGCTATAGCGGGATTTTAACAAAGACAGCAAATATGGGGTAGACGAGGATAATAGAATTAGAGGATCGACCTGCAACGAAGGAAATGTTTTTGATTGGTTGATTGCGATTGGGGTTTGAAACTTTTCTAAGAGCATTGCGACGATTGAGAACGCTAATCAGTATTTCGGACTAAAGCTACGATTTGGTGAGAAAAAACTTAGTTTTAAAGATAGTTGTGTTTTGAATTTTAAGAATCGGTTAAGGTGGAGGTGAATTTCGGTGAAAATAGGTTACAGGGGGTAGGCTTGGATGCTGATAAATACACTAAGAGACGTAGTGAGGCTCTCTTATTTCTTCTGTTTGCTTCAGACCTACATGGTGTAAAATCAAAGCTGAAAATTTGTAGATCGGTGAAAGTGCAGTCCGTTAGTTAAATTACAAGTGTTTAAGAGCACGAGTAGGTGCTATTTCAAGAATGGGGCTGTAAGTTTAAATACGCATAAAGAACAAGAGATGTTACAAATGTAAGCGAGCAAAGTTATTTTTGGAACGAGGGTGCTGGTTGTATGGTATATTCAGAAGCCAACGAACATATTTGGACGATTATATGGATAGCTGTATTGAAGGCGTCTACTTAGCATCGGATGAACGAGTGGAAATGAGTTTGCTGTACATGTAGTAGAAGGAAGTTTGATGTAATGCAACGACGGGAATTTGGTGAACGACGCCTACAGAAGTGATGGTTCAAGAGCATACACCAGGTAAAGAAATTCGTTTTCTTTTGTTATTTTTTGAACATTTGTGCTGGTATTTTGTGTTAAAGTGATTTGACGTATTTGGTAAATATTTTATGAACATAAAATTTATTTTGAGGGTTATATGAAAAAGACAATTTAATTTTATTATTTGAAGGTATAAATACATAACGTATAATTTTGATGTAAAGAGTAAACGGGTCTTTAGAGTAGTTTAAAACAAAATGCAATTTATTTATGCATTCAGAGTAAGAAGGTTTACACTGAGCTCACCATAAACTAGGGTAAATTTCAATATAGGGTTTCAAGATATTCCATCTACTTGAACTGAATATAAAGAAGCGTTGAAATAAATTAAATTTGAGAAATTGAGAACGATTTAATTGTTGATATTGTGAAAATTTATGGAGATGTTTTATATCCATTTTGGAAGCATTGAGCTGGTGTGACGTAATTTTTGATTTGTATGAATAAAAAGATTGTATGTTTTGTTGAATTATTTGGTTGGTAATTTTTTTTTGGTCGTCTAACTGATAGAATGGGTAAGTATCTCTGAAGAAGCTGGAAGCAGAGCAAGCCGTGGTATGCTGATTTGGGGGAGCTTTTCAAGAGATATTGGAATTTAAATTTTTTTTAACATTTCGTAGGTGTTAACTTTATTTTATAATAAAACCTCACATTTTTATGACAGCCCAACGGTGGGGCTGGATAATAGGGTTTGATTTCAGGATAAACACTGCAATTTTATGACTGCCAATCTGTAGAGCACGATTAATAAAGCTAAGTACACTGCATTTTTATGACAACGCCGCACGCCGATGTAATAAACGTCCAGTTTTCTGCTGAACGCCACACTCTGTGTTTTTCTCTAATATTCTAATTTTAATTATGCCACAGCTAGCCCAGTTTAATTCACACAGAGTTACGATGATCAAATAATTTACCCCTTCAAATCTTACATGCTTGGAATGATAAAACGAAGTCAATCAATATTCGTATAATGAAAGGAAATAATATCTACACTTCACAATTTTGTAATCTGACAAATAAACCCTTCAATCAATTTAGATTATTTATCAAAAAATTGTATCTCTCTTTCTTTAATTTAAAGTCACCAAAAACGACACCTTTTACTAAAAAAATCTAGAACGTTCAAGACCTTTTATCCTTTCTACATAAATTTCTACGTATTAAATATTTTTGTTGACTACAAATTAGAAAAATATATTCAGTGTTTAAATTTAAATTGAAATGATTCCTTATACTAGTTAGCCCTGACCTGTGATTTCCTGGTGAGTCCCTTTCCCCTTTGGTTGTGTGTGGTGTATCGACACCACTTTATTATCTTCAATCGAAAAACAATGCTCTTCTTTGTGCTCCTTCACGTGAATTTGAACCAATAATTTTATTCATTATTATTAATCTTTTTTTCCAAAATTTACCTCGTGCTTTATTTTATATTTTGCTGGATACGCCTTATATTTCTCGATACCACTTAGATCTCTCAATTTAGATCTCTCAACTTAGATACAACTTAGATCTCTCCGCTTAGATACAACTTAGATTCAACTCAGATTTCTGACTACCACACTTAGAGCCCTACATTATTATAAACATTTAATTTAAATTAATTAACAAATTTCTACTCACGTTTTCAGCAAACGGCGAAAGCTTTTTCATATATCTTCAATGTAATTTATCATCAAATAATATACAACACCACTTTTCCCAAAATTTAATAATTTAATTTGAAATTTATTTCGACGCGTAAATTTTCGAGTAACAGTGATTCTGGTTCGACGTCGTTCAAATTGAGACGGGGCCTCCTTATCAACTCTGGCCGTTATATAGTCTGCGCTATCTAAATTTTGATTGGTTCATCAGAACCGTCTTACAAAATCTTGTAACCAACCATGGTTGTTTTGGATATTCCTAGGAGCTTACAAGCTTTATTTCTGATGAAATTATTCTATGGTTAAGTGTTATGCTCGTATTTCTATTACTTCACGATCTTTGACCGCTTGTTTTGTATTTATTACTGGTTTTTAATTTAGCTTATGGCTGTTCTTTGTGTCGATAAAGCTTTTGGGGAATTGAATAAATAACTGATGTAACATGAGTGATGTAAATCCACATGTTTCAGTTTATGTCTTGTATTTAACTTATTTTGAAAGTGCGTTTCTTACCAAAGCGTCGTACTACATTCTTTCTTTATCGCATGCTTAATTGCGTGAAGACTTACTAGGTTTTATTTTATCTCATGCGTGTCTATTTTATAAACTTATTGAACACTTCTTAAAGTAGTTTAATTGCATGCTGAATATGTATTCCTGAAAGATATGCTTACTGGCATTGATTAAAGTTAATTGCGGTCCTTATACAGGGTGTTAAATGTTTGCTCTTTGCATAATGTGTGAATTATTTATTTTCATGCTAAATAAATGCAGTTTTCTAATTCCTATTGCTATTTACATTTATTACGCGACCCATAAGACTCAATACACCCCTAAATAACCCCCTTATCATAGCATTATTCCCCCAAATTAAAATATAAAATTTTAGGGCAATGTCATTTTTGGCGCCCAACGTGAAGTCAAATCCCATTGTTCTACAAATTCTTATATTTTACTTTTATTTTACCAAATCTAATTCCCCTATTTACACCTACCTAATCTTATACCTATTTTACTACCCTACTTATACCTATTCCTAATCTTATACCTATGTCCTATTTTACTACCCTATTTATACCTATACCTAAGTTTATTTTACATTTTGTACACTTATTTGTGTCTCTTTGTATGAGTAATTAAATTAATGTGGAACTTCCCCCTTATTGTTCCCGAATCTGTGTCCCTTAACTCGTATTTGTTCCCTGCTCTTTAAATATACACTCACTATTTATTCGATATCCCAAAAATTTAATTTCATCTTGAAAAAATTCACACTTCTTTAAATTTAATCTTAAACCTGCTATATTTAATTCGAATAAAATTCTTTCCAAATGTATGAAGTGTTGTTCAACACCATCACTAAAGATCAAAACATCATGCACGTAGTGGATACAAAATTCCTTGTACGGTCCCAAAATGCTTTGCAGAGCTTTCACTAATGCAGCCGTACTCGAAGACAAACCAAAAAGGACCACTTTAAATTGGTATATTCGCCCTTCTACCTAAAAACCCGTATATTTCCTCGATTCTCGCGCTAATGGAATTAACCCAAATGAATTCTTCAAGTCTATTTTGGTAAAGATTTTCTTACTACCTATCCTCGCCAATATGCTATCCATTGTTGGTGGACAATTGTATTGCGGTTTTGTTCGCTTATTAATCTTCCTTGCATCTAAGCATAACCTGATGCTGTCATCACTTTTTTTAAGAACGATCAATGGATTCACAAAGTGTGTACTTGAGTTTTCGATGATACCTTCACGTATCATTTGTTCTATTTCTTCTTTTACTCTATCCCTGTATGCCGCTGGAATAGGATATAATTTAGTGTTAAACGGTTCAGTATTTACTACCCCTAACTTATGCTCATACCCCTTTGTTATCACTCCATTATCTTATATTCCTAACACGTGTTATCCTCATTTCATAACATACACGCTATACCAACTATCCCTCGCTTCATCTGCCTTCCACGTTGTCAACGAACGTTAATCGTTCAATTTGCACCTTCTCACTTGTACCTATTTTATCTAATACTCTCTCTTTGGTTTCTTGTTGACAAGTTGAATTTGTAACTGACATAGCGAAAATCAATACTACCTAGAATTTCTGTTATTTGTTGAACGCTCCTTAAAATATACCGCGAAAATTTCAGACGGTTACGTTCGTTTAGACTTTAACAGCACGTTTAAAACTTCTCGTAAATAATATAACGGCCAACCTTGCTTGTATAAACACTATTCGGAAAAGAGTTAAAATGAAGCTTCTTAGAAATTATTCCTGCAATCTAACCTTGCTGTAAATAAGAGAGTTTGAATTATGTCAAATACAACGGATACTTATGACATTTAAAATGCTTTATTCTACCACGCGCTGTTCTTAATTTAACAACTATACCATACGCTATACTTAAATACAATGTTTAAAATATGTTTATAACTATTGAATTTGAAATGCTATCTTATATACGCTATGCCTTATGAATATTTACATCTGCCGGATTATAAAAATTAACTTTTAGCTTCCTAAACTATTACAGTAGAATTATTAATTTCTACATTAACGATTTTGAAAAGCGTTTTCAAATTGTACTTTGTTGTTTTGACATGCTAAATAACGAAATAAATTGCAAAATGAATACTAATACTCTTATAACCCCCAAATATCACAGTAATATATATATATATATATATATATATATATATATATATATATATATATATTGTCGTGTTATCTTTCTGTATTAGGCCCCACGGTTAAGTAGACCATAGAATGCTGTGTTATCCCCTTTTTATTAATCAAGCACTTATGATGTGAAATGTTAAGTTATGGATTTTCTTTGCCTCAAGTAGCTGATTTAATTAAATAAAGCAATTCTACAATACACAATATAATGATTAAATATTTACAACCTTTTAAAATCTTCCCCTTTTTCAGAATATTTACATATACCAGATTTAAGAAATTGAAGCCAGCAAAACAAGCCTTTTGTTATATTTAGAGACCTTTTGAAACGTCTCAACATGCCGATTACCTTTCATAAATTGATTTAAAAAAACCCGGCTTTGTTGACTGTTACATTTGCGAAAAATATTGAATTAAAACAGTTTACAGAAATAAATTATCAATATAGCTAACCTGGAATGGCCCAGCAGCCTCTCTGCATCCCCCAAGAGTTTTTATGTCCAGTCTGAATATTTAGAGTCGAATTTGGAAGTCGATATCAAACCAAAATACTATCCAAATCGTTATTCAAAATCCCATAAGTTAATCCAATTTAAAATTCAAACTGTATATCAGTAAATGAAAGGTTTTCCATCTCCGTAATTAACAAAACAGTAATAGAACATTTACCATGTCAGTGATTACCGAAATTAGTTTAACAGGAGGTGATTAACCACAGCAATCTCCAGTGTCATCTCCAAAATCGTCTCCAGAGCCCTGTTTTATTTATGTTAGAAATTGTATATTTTTAACTAAATTGTTGTTTACTTACGTCTATAATAGATCGGCTCACTTGCACAATTTTTACACTTTTATAAAATGATTTTCAATTATTTTCGTATGACTGGTTACGTAAATAATTTAGCACTTCGGAGTATCGTGATAGCCCAGTTTAAAATGTATATTAAACTCGTCGCTCAATTGTTACCGTATTTATAGGTCTTGCCTCTTGTTTTCTATTCGTTGTTTCACGTGTTGGATCGACACCTTCTGCGATTATCTTTTGTGTACACCGGGAAATTTTAACAGTTGTATAGTTCAAATACTTAGATGAACGCTCAAATTGTCACGTATTCATTTACATACCGTGATGTTTAATTGAGAAATCCCACGAATTTCAGAGTAAATTGTCACGTACTCATTGTTATTTGTTTATTCTAATCTAAACCGAAATAAATTTGGTGTTTGTTTATTTCCTAGTTAAATTGGATTTTTGAACAAATGTAATACTTTATGTCACGTACGATTTATTCAAATAATGCATAATTTTAGCCTGCGTATACGATGATATATTTAACGCACTTGTTAAATATTTATCAAGCCAATTCATATAGGTTTTCCGTTGATTTAATTTTGATGCATTTAGTTACGTTTTAAACTCTTATCTTTGCTCGCAACTATTCTTGGATATTTCTATTTCTTATGCGTTTAATCTATTGTACTTTTATGTACAGTGTGCTCTTAACTAACAATATGTATAGTGACCTATTTACTCTTATAATATCTGTAATTTTGTGCTTTTGTTAACTGGAAGTTTCTTTTATTTATTCTACGACCCCTGTGACTTAATCTACCCCTAAACTACCCTATAATTATAGCAATATATATATATATATATATATATTATAATGACAAAAATAGAAAAATTAGGCAATATTGAGTTTTGGCTAAATAAAAATCATAAAAAATCAATAAACCCCCACACTCGCTAAAGAATACTGAAAATCTAAGTAAGGCTCATGGTTGTGAAACATACATGATATAATCTTTTAAAAACCTTTCATGTATTACTACAACCAAAAAAATTAAACATATTTAATTAACGTGTGTTTAGTTCATTTCAATCCACAGAGTGTGTTAGAGAAACATCGCTAAGTCAATGACACTTCTTGAAATTCATTGATGTAAACGTGAAAGAACGCTGTGTGGAGTAGTTTGTTCACCAATGTATGATAATTAATAAAAAATGTATTAAAAAAATTAATACACTGCGTGATACTAAATAAACCGCATTCCCAATATGTAGTTTCCCTTAGTAAAAGGTTCCATAACGAAGTAGTGCTGCCAGCTCTTCTAGTTGGTAATTTATTTGACCCATTTACCGGTAGATGTTATCAGACGTATTTACGATTTAAACTTATATCTTACAGCTAATGCGTTTTCCGGTCCTTTCTACCAACCTGATTTTATCTCTAACTTAGTTTCAAAATGCATCCAGTCGTAGCAATCTCTTACATAGGAATTATCATACCCAAAAGGAGAAATACGATCGTAAACTTTATTTCGATAAATAAAAAGATTAATTTGAAAGCTTTCAAGCGAATGTCCGATGCAAATGAATAATTTAAACAGAAAGCTTCCGACGCGACGACGAACCAAAAAAGTTGAATAGAAGCTCTCCATTCAATTTAATTTTATCGGTCTAAAATAATCCATGAATGTAACTTATATTAATCTAGCGCAATCAAAAGCTGAAAACTATTCAGCTTTCTTTTTGTTCTTGCTAAGTTTCTCAAAGAACTTTAGCTTTTACATATAATAAAAGCAAGGCAAGATAACTAACTTCAGATTAGCAAAGAGTGACTGTAACTTAGTCAGTCATCTTTGAAAACTCCTTTATTGTGCTTGTGATGCTACTTCAATTAAAGGTTCTTTTTCAAATAGCGCTCTAGGGTTTATAGGAGAAACGGAAAAACCCTTAAAAAATTGTCATTTCTAATATTAAATCGTGACAAATATTCCAAGAAATGTCAAAAAACGCCTTTCAGTGTTTGACGAACCACCAACACTGTTGTGGGTAGCACACCATACCAGACCACTTTCTCGTACTAATTTTGATTTAGAAGTGTTCACCTTTGACTCGAACATTCACAGGCAAAAAATACAATCAATTTTCACTTATATCAAGGACATCATAAATAGGAATGCTTAGTAACAGCTAAAGAGCGACGCCCTAAAGCGATTGTTATCTACTAATAAAATTCAAAGTGTCCGCTAACGCATGACAAGTGTTCGGATTTTTAATGACAAATTTATGGAAAAAAGGTCATATAGTCTGAGCCAACATGTTAGAAGTTAAAACTGCAACGCAGATTTTTCAGCGTAAAGGTATTCTGCAAGTAGTAATTGAACCTACTACTTCGCGTAACTTGTACGCTTAAACAGCTGATTTATCCCCTGCCTAACAAACCCTTTTGGAATTGTTATATTATCTTCTACAATACATATTCGAGTATCATTTGCCTATAATATTTGACCTGTCAAATAATTCGTTGTCATTATGTAGGCAATAACATTAAGATGTTCATTAGCAATAAGAATGGGTTTCTACAAAATCTTTTACACTTTCAAAAAAACACTACAATGTAGATGATGAAATATGTTAATAATTGTTTTGTGTACTTAATAATTATTGTTTGTTCGATATTATATTTAATTTTGGTTAAAAACTTGGTGCCGTTCCGAATGGACCTGCACCTTAAAGAAGTTCTAGATTATTAGAACAGGTGGAATGACTTGTGCGTTCCACTGATCTAAAGAGACAAACTACAAGTTCAACCAAATTAATAGGGTCTTCAGTGTGGAACCAGACTAACACAGGTTTCCGAAAGAGGGCAACCACTCTTTCGGTACTTAGATTGACAGAGACCATAAATATCGGTATGGCATTCCAAGATACACTACTGCGATGTAGAAGCCAACGCAAAACTACCACAATACCTCGCAAATACACAGTGTACTTAAATTGTAATTAAGATAATGGCATCCTCTGGGGTAAACGATACCGGAGTTAAAATAGTCCCCTATTGGAATCTCCGGGAGAGGACTACTTCGGAGAATGTGATCGGAAAGTTTAAAGGAAGAGCAGGGAACATTTTGCGAGTCGGAGCGTGGAATGTTAGAAGCATGAAGCAAGTAGGTAAGCTATAAAACTTGAAAATTGAAATAGATGGGTTAGCACTAGACATGGTACGGATTAGCGAAGTTCGCTGGTCAGAGGCGGTGGTTTTTGGATTGGAGACTTTAGGGTAATTCATACAGGATCAGAGGAAGGCAATTTGGGCGTGGGGATAGTTATACGAAAAAAAAAAGGACGTGTAGCAAAACTATTTACAAATGAATGAAAGAGTACTCATGGTTAGATTAGAATCTAAACCGGTAAACACAGTAGTAATACCAAGTATACATGCCTACCTCTAGCTACAGTGACGAAGAGGTAGAAGCGATCTACAAAGATATCGAAAACATACTAAGATACGTAAGAGGACATAAAAATTTAATAATTACGGGGGATTTTAATGCAGTGGTAGGTGAGGGTAGGGAAGGAGTGGTAGTAAATTTATTTACTTTAGGTACGAGAAATGACAGGGGATATAGGCTGGTAGAATTTTACGACAAGAACAATTTAATTATCACACATTATTTCAACATCGTGCTAGAAGACGATATACATGGAAGATGCCAGGAGATATAGGAGGATATGAAATAGATTACATTCTTGTTAAACAATGGTTTAGGAATCAAGTAAAAGACTGCAGAAGCTACTCAGAAGCAGATATAGACACTGACCACAACATCGCAATTATGAAGGCCGCTCTTAAATTTAATAATTTGAAAAAAACCCGGAAAAGACACTCTGATTTTGAGAAACTAAAAGATAAAGATATCCACAAAAGATAAAAAAAAAGTCGAATGAGTTGCTGAAAGATATCGGGAAAATTTCTTATACTAATGAAGTAGAAACAGAATGGAAAAACATTAAATCCAGCTTAGAAATGACTGCCAAGGATATTCTGGGGTATACACAAAAAGAAAATAAGAAACCATGGATAACAAAAGATATCCTGAATTTAATAGAAGAAGGACACAAATACAAAAATAGATCAGATGAAAAGGAGAACTGTTGTAAAAAGCCCTAAAATGGGAAGCTATTTGCAAATGCAGGAAAGCTACAGAACATTGGATTGATGAAAACTGCAAAGAGGTACAAACTAAGATGGAAATAGGAAAGACAGACTGTTACGTTCCCTTTCCAACGGTAAAATTAAAACGTACCTGTTGTCTTTTATTATTCGTTTACGTAGATTCTGCTTCAATCCTTCAACAACAACCGGTATATTAGACCTTCCTAATAAGCATTTAAGTCTATTTATTGTAAAACGAAAAACTCTTCTACCATCGAGTAATCGTTACCTTGTTTCAGGTATCTGTTGGTGTGGCCCATATTCGTATAGCGTATAATTACTTTGTATACTACTTCAATCTAGAGATTCGTTGAACTAATGGATCAAACTCTATTTGATAAAGCGTGGTTCAAGTTTCTAATCACCTTTTGGTATATTTGATAACGCCGGCATTGAATGTAGTCCTTGCTAGATACGAGTTCATTACTCGATCCTTTCAGTATACGACAACGATTACTCGTCGTTTCCTTTTTTATTTTTCGTTACTTGATAAAATTTCGTGCACACACCACTGTATGGTAGGTACTTTTATTGTTGAAAACATGTACTTTTCTTCGTAAAGGGTCCAATTGTTACTCGTAAATATTATAGCTTCCTTCGGTGGACAAAACGACCCGTTGAATGACCTCTCCTGCGTAATCCCTAGTCCATCTATTCCATCCTGTGACTAGGAAGGGGTGACCAAACCTAAACGTTGGACACGCGGGTGAGTGTTTATCCACGATTTTTTGTACTAATCCGGTGAAATATATTTATCAGGTTCTGTTGGATGCCTGAACTTTGTAGCTTTAACATGATTATCTTTATCTTTATGTCAGATGATATTTATTATTAAGATGGTATTTATTGTGACATTCCACATATTTAATTGTAGGCTCACGAGGGTGACTCAGAATTATTGGTTTTCCTTTTTTGGGGGTTACACATCTTTTTTTTTGTTAGTTAAGACATTGTAGTGCCAATGTGTTGAATGTAACTTTATACTTACCATGATGATTTAGAGTTGTTGTTCAATTTCCTCGAAATTTGTATACAAACATCAACAGCCATCGAAATGTAAGAAATTTTCCCTATCTGTTCCAACCGTCTCAATATTCTTTAAAAAACTAATACCTGTTGGCCAAAGTTATCGTTAAACACGCCTCTACCGTTCTATCTATCTGCCTTTAACATAAGCACTCAATCTCCTATCTCCTACTTCGTCTAACCACTAATTAGTTTTCCTTCCACTACTTTGCCTGAACTGCAAGCTTAACGAACCCCACAATCCATCTCTCTTTCTTTCACTCATACCACCTAAAATAATCCCTCTTTATTTTTCGTTAACAAACTTGCATAGTAACCATTTACATTACCCATACCACACAAACAACCTTATTAATCGGAACCATCTGCCACTCTTCAGAAAATTTTACCCTAAAAATAAGTTGCAAAGCGTTTCTAATCACATATGTTTGTTTATACATACTGAATTACTACGTAAATATATTGATGTGGTAAGCCCCGTGTTGGGAGCCACTAAAAGGCCTGCGCTGTGAGCGTCACTAAAAGAGTGCAGCGATACAGATACAGCAATTTGTAAAACTTGAAATTGTTCACTTATCTTCTTTTCTAACTTTGCCTGGCTAGCTCAACGGAATTGACGGAGTTTTCAAAATGAAATAAAACACAGCAACATCACAACGCATTTATACAGTATGAAATATTTTCTCTTATAAAAAGCATTTACAACATCGTTTCTTTCAAACAAAATAATTTCTAAGAAGTACTTATTATAAAAATATTGTTCCTTGCCTTATTTTAAATTTACAGAACTAGTTTATTCTTTTATGGATGGTTTACCTGGTTTTGTTTATTGCCACGCTTGTGAGGTTTGTTTGGCAAAATAGTCCTTGACAGATAGTCAATAAAATGGTCAGAGTATTTCAAACTCTGAACACAAACTTTCCTGCCAAAAAATCCTCACAAAAAAATATTATGATTAACACTTATTATTCTACCTTAAATTAAGTACAAATACTCCAATATCAGTTAAAAATAAATCTAAAAGTAATACTTGCAGAATCCACAAAAGCGTTCCTCGTAATTAAATATCTTCTTATATTAAATTGACGTCAAATCAGCTTTTAGATTTTCCTTATTTAAAATCTTCATTTCAAGCAGCAGCTACCAAAGTACATTATGCTTAAATCTTCCTTTCGATTATTTAATAAAATTTTTAAAATAGCGTTATATTGAAGAATATTTCCTCTTCAATGCAATTTAATAAATTCCATTTTTTATGTAATATGCATTTAAAATCACTTCTATATTCATTGTACCATCGTAATTACTAAATTACAGTAAACTTGCAGCATACTTCAAATATCATCTTCCCAAAGCAACAGCTCGCAACTTAAATCAAAGTAACATTTCGTGATCGCATTTATAAATTGAATGAATCGATCCCCGTTTTTAATACACGCTTCGTTATATATTCAAATTATCTATTTTCTCGAACCTAGTAGAATGTGCGCGAACCCATTCGAAATTATAATCGCCTATCTTATGTAATTTTATTGGAAATCCTCATTAGCGTTCCAATTTGTTGAGTTTTCTTACCTCGTTCCAGTTATTCGTGACGCGCGCTGTTTGTCCTTGTTTAAAATTAATTATTTTTACATATACAACTTACATCATTTGCCATGTATTTAGAATACGCCTATATTATAGAATTATTTGCTTTTATGGCAAAAAGTGTTCTAGTACACAAAATGAATATTAAAATTGAGGGTTTTAAATACACGTTGATTGTAGTTTTTTATGCTAAATGCGTAAAGCTAGTACTATTCTATGCTGTTTACAGCAAATGAAAAGCATTTTTATCAAAAATGTATTGATAATTAATAAGTGAAAATAAATTGCTTTGTATTTATCTTAAAACGATCGATTTGTGTTCGCACTGAATGCGTTTTACGGTATCTTACAATTAATTATTTTTACATATATAACTTACGTTACTTGCTATTTATTTACAATACGCTTATATCATACAGGGTGATTATTTATACACGGGCAATTGCAATTTTCGCTTATACATCGATGAATAAAAGTACGCTTGTATTATACAGGGGGTAACCATGAATTTACGAAAATTTAAATTTTTTCCGGATTCTTTTATATCTTGGTGGGATTTATATGTAGAATTTAGGCTTCAATGACCTCTCGTGACCCCTTATCACGTCAATATATTTAAATTTACGTATCATGGATCTAAAATCAGAAATCGAGATTTTACATTGATTTGAGTAAGCACAAAACTGTATGACCTGTCTTTGTTCTCAAACGCTGAGATCATCACCGCCAGTATTTCTTTGTAGACAACACAAAATCAGGGCTTACTAATTACAACGATGACATCATTTCTAACCTTTAAAAACTGATATGAATCTGACAACCTTTGACTATGGTTCAAATATGATGCAAAATAATTTTCTCTTGTACTAAAATTTATAGAAACAAACCTAAAGCTAATATTTCTTAAAGAGAATAACTCAATCCTATTGATGGAATTTATTAATACAGAAACTATTAAAACGAAGTGTGTTTATAATTATTCCTAAGGGAATGTCACGCGCTCTTGGTGGGATTTATCAATACAGAAACTATTAATATGAAATATGATTACAAATATTTCGAAGGAATATTACAAGTTTTACAAATGACATTTTTTTTGGATATACAGTACGGGATTTCTATTCACTTTCTGTATAACTTTCACTAAATATACAAATACTAGGAACAAAACACACGCTTGATTTGACCCCTTGCTTCTCCGTTTTTAGTATCTGGAAATTTTGAATGCTTAAGTTTTTATTTGTTAAATTACATATGGCGATTTAGTACAAAAATAAATAGAGAGAAATTGAAAAGCCTACTTCAAATTGAAACACCGTTTATAGAAAAGCGCAGACACATGAACAAAAAGCCTTTATTCTAGAAACCAAGGTGTCGACTAAATAAAATGAAGGATTTAATCGTTTTGATTATATGCCACAAGACAGAAACTTATTGCCTGTTCCTCTTTTCGTTACAAGTGTTGTATATGAAAAGTTGAGTGCAAAAGTATTGCCACGATTCTTTGTGGCTAGTGAATTTTATAAAACTGAATAATAAAGGAGAAGGTCTGCGACATTAAAACGACTTTCATTATTGCAAAATTAATTTATGGAAAGCTTACACGTATCTGCAAGATTCCCTTAATGGTTTTACAGACCTGACATTAGCTTTTTAATATTTAAAAAACTGTTTCAGACAGGCAAAGTCTTGCATTATTATTGAAATCGTCTACTCCTTGGATTTCAATTATACTCACAATTGCTTCCACAAATTTTCTTATGCTTTCTACAGGATCTTATTAAGATTCGTTTTAGTATTTAAAATTTCAAGACTTTTCTGATTGACATAATTCTACTTGGTAACAGAATAAATTTGTAGACGACATTTACTTCGTGAAACTTCAACTTCGTGGTTTCGGATTGCTTCCTTCACCTGTCACGTTGTTTTATTTCCCATCTTATAACTTTAATTAGTTTTGGAGGAGCCGTGTTTATATAACAAAAAGGCTTATTTGTGCTTCAGTTTGTTACGCAACATGAAGTTAGATGTGACGGGCTTACAGTATTGTTTCACAACTATTACTGGAAGAGCAGAGGCGCTTTTGATAATCCTTCTAATATGAAGTTGTTAAACATGCATAAATCTGTTGTTTGCTCATCGTAGGCGAATGGAAGCAATGGTTTCTGAAGTATTTTTGTTATTATTCCATGGATTATAGATTACAGATTTAACTAGTAAGTATTAGATTTTAATATTTGCGAAATAGTTAAGTTTTTCTCATCTACAACGCGTGCAATTTTCAATAAATGGAACATCAAGCTTTTCAAAACTGTGCTTTTATACTTTAATAATTTCTTTCTAATTTAACAAGGTATGTGACGCCTGTTTTGGCTTCCTGAAACCATTCAATTTTCCTCAATCCGGTCTGTTTAACGTATTCTTTAAATGTTCGTTATAGCTTATAAAATTCACTTAAAAATGATCGGTCTGAAAGTCGTAGAAATATATTTATATTTTTCTATGATGACTACGCAAATTTTTAGCAGGTTACATTTTATGGTTAGCGTATTCACAGCTACGGTCATGAAATCTACGTGTGTTGTGCAAAATAGTGCAACCAGCAAGAGCGACGACAAAACGTTTTAATAGAAAAATTTTGCAGCAGGAAAGGTTGAACTTAGGACAAAGGAAATTATACCGAGTGATTTTTTTAACCTGAAACTTTCAAATATCTCGAATACTAAGCACTCTACGAAAAAATTGTTCATAATCAAAGTTTAATCAATTCGCGGAAGGAATATAGTAGTGCTAAAATTACTCTACCTTCCCTCATTCTTATAGGTAAGGCGGGGAGAAACTTGGAAATCTTAAATAGGACCCCATATTTTTTGGCAAATTTGGATTCTACAGCTACATATACGTAGGATTTATCTAAAATATTTTTTCGATTCGTGATAGATGGCGCTGTAAAGGAAGGAATTTTTACTCCAAATCAGTCTTAAAAGAAATTATGTTTCTCACATGACAGCTGTTACTGCAACAGGTTCAATCGACAGCGTGTTGCTTTGTTATATTTGTTGTATCATTAATTGTTGTTCAGTTTAGAAAAAATTTTAGCAGTATTTTTTGACATATTTCAAAAACAATATAATGAATGTAATAGTAGAGGAATAGGCCGATCCGAGGATAGATCCACCTTATGGGATCCACACATTGGATTTTTTAATGGGCTTTCTCATTAAAAACCTATTACCGCCAATCGCTTTTTAATGGGTTTTGTTACAGGCGGAAAAGCTACTAAGTATGTATTTTCCAGTAAAATTATAAAATGGGGGCGGCCTGTAAAACAAAAATTAAAGGGGGTCACCGGCACTAGCTAGCGGAATGTCGTGGATCATATAGAGGGTTAAAATTTTGCATAAAGGGTTAAATTAATCTATAATATACTACAAAAAGAATTTGGCACTTACCTTTCATAAATATTGTGGCTTAATAACAATTACCAAGGGCGCCAGACAAGTCGAGAATGTCCAAATGTTCGTGCAAAACCTTGAGAGACTTGTCATCCCAAGGAGGACAATTGTTCCTTTTAATCAATTCCTAACTTTTTTACTACTTATGCAACTTCCATGATAAAAAAATAATAAAAAAACTATTGACTTAATCAACGGCAAACAAAACTATTTAATTAACAGAGCAATAAACGTGAACCTCTTACACTCATTGATTTTAATTTAGAAATTTAATTGAATAGGTGAATATGGAATTATGAAAATTTTGCGTACATAAGTAATTCCCAAACACTTGTATATGAAAGAAAACTTATACTATAAATTTTACACTAAATTAATCCTACGGTTTATGGCCAAAACGTCCTAACAAATAAATTAACTAAAAATTGGTCATGCTACTTAACTATAAAAAAAAACTTACTTACTAAAAATTGTCCATTGTTTGATGGCTTGCCTTCCAACGCAGAACAGCTCTTAAATTGGGAGAGAGAATCTCGCTTCTTGCTCTTGTTGCTTGTAATTTTTAACTAATTGAATGGCACACGAACCCGGCAGTATCTTGTTGACAATATAACTTAACATGTGCGTCACACGCCTACAAGCTTTTTATTATTTACCTTGTATCACTATAAATCCGCGAACATACGGGAGTAACCTTCGCAAACTGGAAGAGTTAATCACTCCTTTCCAATTTCACTATCGTGATACTAAGTGCAATTTCATATCTGTGTTGCCGAAGAACGCTTCCCGCGAACTTCTGTGGCTACGTTTCTACCTCTTGACCACGGACAGCCCCATGGGAAAATCTCCGTCTTTTGGCTAAAGCCTTAAGTTATATAGATTAATTACTACTCTAACCATTATTTACGTCATATTTCTGTTATCCAATGACTGAACAGAACCTCCCCAAAAACAAGATTTTAGAAACCAAAGATGAGGGTCACGGAAGCAATTATTTTTCTAAGGGTTTAAATATGTTGTATCTTCTAAGAATTTCTTAATTACTGAATTGTGGACCATACCCGTTGGCGACAGTGGCCTACCATTAACAAAAGACCGGTTAACCCACTTGAGCCGAAATGGATTTTAAATACAATGGATGTCTCCAGACTACTTAAAATTTCTTGCAATCTTTGAACAAATCAAATTGGAAATAGTTTTCGCTATTTATAATGTTTCGTTTTCTATAACCCTTGTCAATCAAAGAAATTATTAAGAAAATTAAGCTTTTCAACAGAAAATTGCTTTTCTTTATTTACGTTAAAAAGTACTATTCTATTTTAATTTTATCAGATTCGTCAATCTGTAACCGACCTAAGCTTTAAGAGGGTTATTGTATTTGATTTACAAAGGTAGAGCTTTAAATTAGGAAGACCGCCGCTGGAATTTACAATATTTTAGCCTTAAGCTATTTGTAAACCTGGTCTTTTATGAGGGATGTTAACTAAAATATGAAAGTAATTTATTGTGGAATTTTTGTCTATAAGTTATGCAAGTTATTGAAATTTAATTAATCAATTAATTTGTTTATTAGTTAACATTACAAAATAATGTTACACTCCCCTTACAAAAAGAGATTTTTTCAAAAATCTTGTGTTAAAAGATTCACTCTTGCATTCCTATTTACTAACTTATCCTTTTCTATTCTTATCCTTATCCTAACTAGTATTCTTAAAACTAAGTTTTTGTTTAACAATTTCAACACTATAAGCGTCGTTGTCAAGTTTCTTAATTATTAATATTAGGTTTTCATAACTATTTTTATTCGTCATATGCAATTGGATTTGCTTTTAAATCTTTAGCATGCCAAACTCCTCTGGAATGACCTGTTTCGTCGGCTAACTCATAAGTATTTGTTGAAACTTTTTCTGTTATGGTAAAAGGACCTACATATTTCGGTGCTAATTTGGCATTGAAATACTTTGATGCGTCTGAGAGTACAAAATTTTTCTTCCAGACTGTATCTCCCACTGAAAATACTACTTCTCGTCTACGTAAGTCATAGTTATGTTTTGATTTATTATACGCTATTTCTAATTTCTTTGTTATTTCCTGGTATACTTTATTTAATTCTGGAATACGCTCTATTAGTTGTTTTCTTTCTGAAAATTGAACATCGGTGAAGTTTTCTGAATCAGTTATTTCACCAAAAGAGGAACCATCTATTACCATTTCTCTACCAAAATTTGCGAAATATGGTGACATACCTATTACTTCATGAACTGCGGTACGAACAGCGCACGAAACCATGGGTAATATTTTGTTCCATACTCTCTGATTATCTGACACATACGATGCCAACATTGTCTTTAAAACGCGGTTGACTCGTTCAACAGGATTTGCTTGTGGGTGATAATATGCATTAAAAATAATTTTGGATTTGTATTTGTTCATTAAATTTTTAAATAAATTGTACACCGTTATCTACTAGAACATATTGTGGTGCTCCAAAAGTAAAATTATAAACTCATCTATCTTTTGAACTACGGACGTTGCAGTGGCTTGTCTTAACGGAAAAAATAGAGAAAATTTTGTAAATGTATCAACTACGGATAAAATACATGTATGTCCTTTAGTACAATTAATCTGTTTATTGGTTAACATTACAAAATAATGTTACAGTTTTCTCATTAAAAACTTATTAGCACTAATCGTTTTTTAATGGGTTTTCTCATTAAAAAACCATTAGCACTAATCGCCTTTTAATTGGAAAACTCATTAACGATGTTATCATTTTTCCTTACGTCACCTCTGTCATTACCACCACAGCGCCACCGCCACCTAAATGCTTGCAACCCACAATACACATATAACTTAGGTAGGACAACCCACAATGCACGGACAGCGCCACTCTAAAACAAGTAAATCTTATTTACAGATTGGACGATGCTCTAATTTATGGCGATATTTACATAAACCTACAAACCCCATGTGTAAATCCAATATTTATTAATAAAAATAAAAATAAATGTATCCATTTATTTGCAAATAGGTTTTAAATATGATTACCTTATTTTTGATAATAAATAAATAAATAAAACAAGAATATCTTAGTACTTTTATCTTCACAATAAAAGTTATTACAATGTCAATTTAAATTAAAATACGAAGAGCGCTTTCGACTATTAAGTCATTATCAAGTCTAGCAGAAAACTAAAATTGAGCTACAATATATCTATAAGGTAATCGCATGTAGAGAGGGATAAACAGGTTACAATCTTGAAGCAAAGTCAATTATTGGAGACGCATTTATAAATGTAATATCATTAACAATATTTTGCCCAAGTGCCAACGCCTTCTTAATTTATATATTTTCTAAACTGTCCAGCTTCTTACCTTTATTTAAAATGTGAAGGATTTCAAAATTTGAATTAAAATCACAAGTATGATCATTGTCAATTAAGTGTCTAGCGAATGCACTAGAAGCCATATCTTTACCAATATCACGTTTGTGTTGGTCAAATCGTAGTTTAAAGCTGGTGCCAGTTTGTCCAATATAGACTCTATTACAATTGTTACATTTTAATTTATATACCCCAGTTTGATGGAGTTTGTCCATTTTTGGCTTACAATTTTTAATCAGTGATCCTATTGACGAATTAGTGAAAATGTAGGCTTCTTGTCTTTACATTTATTAAATATCTTTTTCGAAATAGCCATGGATAATTTACCTATAATTAGCAGTTTACAATATCTCATTTCTAAAGTGGGTACAACCTTAGGATAGATCAAGTTTCTAACCCTATTGTTCTCATATTTTCTTAGAAGTTTAGTAATTAATTCAGGTTTATATCCGTTATTCAAAGCTATTTTAGTTATTGTACCTAGCTCTTTCGTAAAATTATCGGCGTTCACAGGTATATTAACAAGTCTGTGAAGCATTGAGTTAAAAGATGCGAGTTTATGACTAATGGGCGGGTGGGCGAGCAGATGGGCGGGCAGACGGGCGGGCGGGCGGGCGGGTGAGGATGGACTATTTAGTATAAAAGACTGCTTTTTGAAATTTTTGAATCAGTCTTAGCTGTATATTTGAAAGATGTACACCGAGCACGCTTTAGAGAAAGCAATTAGTGAAATTCGGCAAGGTGTGTTAAATCCACGTAAAGCTAGTAAGTTGTACAATGTACCTAGAACAACGCTACGCGATCACCTCGATAAACTTGGTGCTCGAAATTAAAGCAGAGAATCAAATATCCCGGAAATGGAAGCTACAAGACAAGAAGTTAAATACTATACAAAACTTTTATGCATATACCACTTCTAGTGCAAAGGAAGTTGGTAGACATGGATCATTGTTCCCATCCAATATAAGGGCAATATTCGTCGGACCATCGAGTTGTGGAAAACTAACGCTCAAAGATCTCTCATTTTACATAAGAATAGACTTAGATTCCAAAACGTCTGTGTTTTCTAAAAGTTTATATCAATCAAAGTATGAACTGTTAAGAAGTGTATTTGAACCTTTAAGAGAAGAAATTGGTTACCACGAATTTGGAAACTACGACGATTTGATTGGGTCAGAGGATGCTAAAGAAGATTCAATTATTGTTTTTGATGATATACTTGCAAACGAACAAAACAAGATCGCGCAGTTTTTCTCCTTTGGTAGATATAGGGTATTTTCTTTTACTTATGTCAAACGTATGCCAGCACAGTAAAGCACGGACTTAGATATAACGCTAATGTTATTTCAATATGGAAGCAGGATGATGCAAATCTTTGGCATATCTTTCTAAATCATGTTGGCAGTGACATGCCCTTTATAAAATTTAAAGAAATTTGTCAGCGATGCTGGAATGGTGGTGACTCGAAATATAGTTTTATTACTATTGTAAAAGATTTTGATGTCGATAGAGGGTGATATAGGAAAAATTTTGATTAGTAGATAAATATAGAAGAAGACGTTAATGGTTAGCCCCAATCCCAAGGTTCATGATGACGGACGTTAAAGATTTTATTGCAAATAAACATAAACTTCAGCTTATTCAAGATGCTGTGCGAAACAAGTTTGTGGAGTACAAGAAGTGTTACACCACGTCGCAGCAAGAATTCAAAGAGGGTCACAAACAATTGATTGAACCTTTGCAAGTAACAGCATCCCATTTGCAAGACATAACCGAAAAGCTACCTACAAGAGAAGTTAAAGTTGAAAACAAGGAAGCACCTATAAAGAAAATTAAGCAGTCCATTCCCGAAGAACCGTTTCATCCCTACTATGCGGACGTGTTTATCAGAGATGAAGACGAAAATATAGACAAATCTGTTTATGGTGTGAGGTATGATCCTGAAGATGATAAATGGGTGTTCGGAAACAAAGAGTTGAATATAAATCGAGAAAATGGTGACATTACATTAAATAATATAAAGTATCGTGGCACATTTGGACTATACAATTTGCTAACCTATATGAAACTTGATCACGAAAAGAGTGATTTCAGTTTACACGGATTTACCAAATTACCTGGAAATGATTAAAGCAGCTTCGATTTTCACGAAACGATTCGATCCATTCAAATTAAATGATCTAGCAGGATTTCCGACTACAAACATAAAATTCCAAAAATATATGTTGCCGTATATCACAAAAAAGACGTCGTCAACGATAAAGAAGAACACTGCCGGACTTCCTAATCAATTTTACAAAAAATTGAATACTAGTCGTATTAAGTACGTTCATTGGAACAACGTTCACGAATTAATTGATCGACTAAAATTACTGAATGCCACCTACCAGGCGGGTAACACAAGCGATGAGAACATAAACGAGATGATGTCCATAATCGAAGAGTTAAGGGAAGAAAGTATAATAGAACAGTCTTATTAAAAATTTATCAGTTTCAATATGTCTATAGACCGGTTCGGCCGTCCGGAGTACAAAAATGCTGATGTACGACAAGGTCCACCAGGGCATAGTTTTGCGCTTACACCAGATGGTGAAAGTTACGATTTACAACAAAAACGCATCGTCAACGTTTCGGATCCTTAGATGACTACGACATCGTCAATCAAAGAAGTACCATCATGTTCAAACCAGAAGAGGAAAAAATTAGTTTTCGCGGTAAAAGATTGGTGGATGTACTTGAACTTAAAGAAGACAACGATGGGGCCACTAAAATGTTTGCAGTTAAACTCATAAACCATATATTATCCAACTGTTTAAGAAGAATAGAAGAAGCTCGTCGTAAGACCGTAGTTTACAATGCGAGAAATCAACGAATTATCCAGCTTAGTTCTCCTATTGAAAAATCTGATGCGTAACTAAACAGATGAAAAATTTGATAAACTTGTATCCGATGTAAAAGCATTTGTACAGTTGTTTATGAATTTGCATACCACATCTGCAACAAACAATCAAGAACTCGGTCTCGCACTTTCATCGATTTATAATGTGTCACCAAAAGATGTTAAGAACAAGTATTACAATCCAAAACTTGAACTCGCGCCAAAGATACAATTACAAAATGATGGATCGCTTAGTCTGGCTTCAGTACTCCCCCAGACATGAGTAAAGTAGCAATCATAGAAGAATTGTTTAGGCCAGCGCGGAAATTTTTTTGCGTAGACACACAGTGCTTAAGCATATAAAAAGGGATCTCATGCAATTTGACTTAGCAGAATTTCAACCATACGCTCGTGTTAATAAAGGTTACAAGTACATTCTAATTGGGCTAGACTGCCTTACGAAATACGCAATTGCTAAACCGTTACAAAATAAGTTCGGTCCAGAAGTATTTTTTTATTGAATAAATGATTTTATTAAACTTGGTTATTTTCTTCAATGAATTAGTTTTAGCATACACAATTCAAATCAAAACGCGTCTAAATATAACACATTTCTGTTTTGTAAATAAATAAAAGTGTCATTGTTCAATACATTAATGATGAATGTAATTTGTATGTCATTTACATTAAACAGCTAAAAATAAATAGAACCTTGATAAATTTTACTTAGCTAAATAAACGTACTTGCACTTGTAACATAAATTGTTTCAAACATGTATTGTTTTAAAATGTGTGTTCTTTTATTATGTCATTCCCTAAATAACTTTTTTCAAGACTCATTTTAATGTGCGTATTTCAAATTGTATTACTGTGGGCCTTATGTGAACAAACAGTTTTTCAAAATACGTGTAAATAAATTACGCTGTTCATTTACAACGTCATAATGAGCAAAATAATTCATTTTAAATTATACAAACAAAAATAGACTTGAAATTATTTACCAGACTGATATTCTGCAAGACGTTTTAAAATATTCGCAATACTGTAATCCTATAAATTTAAATGGTATAATTAATCGTTATTAAGTCTTGCAGAAATTTGAGGTTTCAGATCTGCATAATATCCTATTGTATTATAAATAGGCTTTGCGTTTAACATACCAATTCAAAATCCATTTCTACGTAAAATATTATTGTTAATGCGAAAATTTTCCAAAACGCATTTCTAGCGAGTAATGTGTAACTAATTATATGAAAGGAGTTTGTTTTTCTGTTAACAAATTTCCAGTTATGAATTATGTTACATTCTAATGATGTAGAAAAGATTGCTAAAAGATGTGGTTATTGTTTTTCTTATTTATGGAGATTGCCATAATTAAAATCATTTCTTGCGTGATATTTCTTCGTGAATTACCCTGTGTTAAAAAAAACTGTAAATATAATTCCTAATATAATGTTTTATTATAATTTGGGAAGGTCAAGTTTCTGTTGGTTAATTAAATACTTTTGAGAATTCTCTATAAACAATATGAAACCAGAGCGTTCTGTGAAAGGGTATCAAAGTTGAGAATCAGATTTTAGAACAGGATTTATGTTGATTTGAAAGAATCTGTTTACGTAATTAAGATTCATATAAATAGACCGAGTTTCTACTTCAAATATCAGTTTCAACATCTGCAGAATTTGATACAAAATAGGTAAGAGTTTTAAATTTATCGTGTCTCCATGATTAGAGTCTAATAAAAAAAATCAAGGTTCACTACGAATTTAATAAGAGTTCCTAATCTTTCCATGCAAATTTAGTAACAAAGAACGTTGCCTATATAGCCTGAGAGGAATACAGGTCGCGAATTTCTAATCCAATGGCACGGCTTTAAAACCAACTTGGCAAAGTATAGATTCTATAATATAAGGGGTGTCTTTAACACTTTCTGGATATTTGCAAAACTATCTCTAACGAGTGAACATGGTGTCATCATACATTACAGATACCATAGATTTTTTTGTGAAAGAAATCGCTATTTTCAATGTAGAAAAATGCGACTTGTGGCACGAGATTTTCGATATGCCTTTAACTGCTGCACAGTTGAGCAGACTTTCAGAAGCATAACGAGTGGGTCACTAAAAATTTGCATGGACTACACTGGGATACGCCTTCAACAAATGGATTTTCAACACAATTTTTAAGTCTATTTTTATAAGAACTGGTACCCGTCGAGGCCACGATATTCGTAAAAAGTCTACAGAAGCAAAAACTGATTTGTCAGTACCTACCTGGAAACGATGTGCAAAATCTAGAAGATTACAACGCTCTTTGTATCAAGATGTTAAACAAGTATATTAGTATTTCCCATCACTGCCTACTTCATGCAGATAAAAATGATTTGAATTGTACTAAAAATAAAGTAATCACGTTTAAAACCTATTTGCATATAAATGGATACATATCTTTTTATATTTATTAATAAATATTGGGTTTACACATGGGGTTTGTAGATTTATGTAAATATCGCCATAAATTAGAGCATCTTTCACTCTGTAAAAAAGTTCTAGTTATTTTAGAGTAGCGTTGCCCGTGCATTGTGGGTTATCCTACCTAAGTTATATGTGTATTGTGGGTTGTAAGCATTTAGGTGGCGGTGACGCTGTGGTGGTAATGACAGATGTGACGTAAGGAAAAATGATAACATCGTTAATGAGTTTTCCAATTAAAAGGCTTCTTAATGAGAAAACCCATTCAAAAACGATTAGTGCTAATGAGTTTTTAATGAGAAACCTATTAAAAAGCGATTAGCGATAATGGGTTTTTAATGAAAAAACCAATTAAAAACGATTAGTGCTAATGGGGTTTTAATGAGAAAACCCATTAAAAAACGTTTAGATCTTATGAGAAAACCCATTAAAAAGGGATTAGTGCTAATGAGTTTTTAATGAGAAAACCCATTAAAAAACGATTAGTGGTGGATCGGTGGATCCAATGGGTGGATCCCATAAGGTAGATCTGTTCTCGGATTGGCCTATTCCTCTACTTGTAATTTATATATTTATACTGAAAGATTATGTTTTTTTGCATGTACACAAATTTAAAGCGGCGTAACTGTATATTAGAACGAACTGCGAATACCCATGTTCTATAAAAAACGTTATATTCTCGCTCTTAAATTTTACTAATACGTTGAGGCCCGGTACTCGCTTCAACAGCCTTTAAATTTGTATGCCATTTGTATTTTGTGAATATATTATTGCATTCTGGATAGAAGATTGTTTAGTGCAATATTGTGATGTGGTAATCACATAACCCAGCAGATGCCATAGACGAAGTACGATATGGTTGAGCACCTACGGCTGTACTTAGTATTTTTTGCACTATTACTTTGTGCGTGTTCCCCACTGTACGTACGTATATCAGTCTAACAACTTATCGTAGAACCGATTAATCGCTCTTCGCCCCTGTGAACCTCAAATTTGTGGGGATTCTGTAAACCAAGGCGATTAAAAATTGTTCTATTTGTGAAGTGCTTGGTAACTTGGTATCAAGCAATGGAAAATTCATTTGAGCAGTCACCATTAACTGGTGCACATAGCTGCCAAAAATGCAAGCAGCCTGATACTGTAGAATTTGCCAGGGCGACCGATGTGATTTATGGTTCCATTTTCAATGTGTTAACGTAACCAATCAATATCAGAACAGGAATTTATGTGGCCCAAGTGCACCACTAATATATCACCAACATTACGCCAAGTACAAGGCTTAGAAGAAAAACGTATTTTAAACGAGAAACGTGAGTTAATGCATAAACGTAACATGCAAGGTAAAGATCAAGTTTATTTAAACAAAAAGTATAGCATTTTAAATGTTAGCGATTCGAAAAGCAGAGAGGACAGTGGTATCCAGGAGTGTGATGTACAAGCGCAGGATGCACAGTCAATAAGTGGATATCGAACGCTTCAAGTTGCGTTCTAACACCAAATGCTAAGTTACCATCTTCAACTGCATCTCAAATACATTGTGATGCTAATTCCGGTAACTCCCACGGGTTATAATAGTCTGCAACACAACTACAGTAGTGGAGCACCCAGTGGTAATACGAGCATTTTATTACCTCAACGGTCTTATGATACAAGTGCTGTTTCGTTTCCACAAAAGCACTCATTATTTATCAGTAGTCCTACTGCTGCTCAAACGAACAAAATTAATATAGATGCAACCTATATATTGTGATTTCATGAATAGTAGTGTTTATTAAGCAAGGTATTCAATAAATTTTTAGTTCTATTAAAGGAAATTCAGGTCATACACTTAAAACCACAAAAGCATAGTTTCTTCTGTGGAATACACATTTGAACGCAATTCAAGTTCATATATTATTTCAAAAGCACAAAAAGAGTAAACAGAATATTTATAACATTGAATTTTCATAACGTGGTTATGCCATTTTAAAAAAACTTTTAGTAACAAAATAAATAACAGTGAAATTAATAATATGCATTTTCCATAACATAATTATTCCAAATATAAGACAGCAATTTTACAAATTTTACTAAATTGAAGTAAAATTAATGTTACATGGAAACACATGTAGTTACAATACGAAATAAACCCAGACAATATCAAAAGTATATTCGTACAATGTAGTTTCTTATGTAAAAATAGATTCTTATTTCATGAAACTCACAAACTTACAGATAACTTAATAATATCATTCAACACAATGTAAAAACATTTGAATGTATTTATTCAAACTGCTGAGAAAATGAAATAGCCGCAGGCACGTGAACTACCTTTACTTGCCAAGGACATATGTATTCAGGCCCAATTGACGTGGTTCTACACAAGCCATAGAAATATTTTGCAATCACATAACCACCACCAAACGTATATAGAGTAAAAAGAAGGTGGTGAACGTTAAACAGTGTACAGAAAACCACGAATTAATTATTCGAGAGCCAGATACGAGAATACATGTGAGATGTTACCCCACTGGTTATGAATTAGTAAACGGGAGTGAACGTGGTAATATTCGAGTCTAGCAATACTTAGATTTGGGGCGGATTGGTTCCAAAGCAGTATAGATTAGAAATAAGAAACCCGAAACGCAAAGTAACTAATCCTGACCTATGGATTTGTTTATCCACAATAAGATGTATCTGTAGATCATGGCTAAGTAAGAATTGCTTTTATTGATCGTTGTTGTCATTTATGCATACCGCTTGCAAGTTATAATTAAAAACTTAAGACGCGTTATAAATCATTATAGTTGAATCATCAAGGTCATGGTTAATGAATATTAACTTATTTATGTAATTTCACAATTCTGTGTGTATTTGTTTACAAGAATATTGTATTGTTGCTAATATTTAAATAATTTAAATAATTAAAAATAGACTTAGGTCAGGGAGTGAAACTGTGTTTTCTTGATTAAATATATCAATTGATTATAAGAGGAGTTCAATCTACCAGGAGACCGATGTAATTAGGATCCCCAAGTTTTATGCGCCATAGAAAGGATTATCACTAAATGAGCTAGCGCCCACAAATTTGACAGGTAGGTGTTTGTTATTGGCTATGTCGTTTGCATATCCTATCGTGTAGAAACCTGCTTCGTTAAGACGGAACAGATTGTCGACTACAAGATTCCATAATAGTGGAAACAAAACTTCACCTTACGGAGAGCCTCTACGTACTGTCCCAATTATCAAAGGTGTCTCCAATACTAACTTGTACTCGAGGGCATCGAAAAAATTACATGTTTAACCGCTGAAGAGTGTCCCTCCCCACAATGTCTATAAACACGTCTAGGGCTAACATGTTGTTGCTGAGGGATTTCATAATATGTCCTATTACGGCATTGAGGGCAGACTGCGTGGATCTCACTGGTATGTACGCATATTAATTTAAGTAAAATACTTGTCTGATTATCCTCCCTTATACAGTTGTCGCACAATCTTTCCAAGATCTTTAGCAGAAAAACCATTTAGCTGATCAGACGATATGATTTCACCTGGAAGTAATCCTTCCGGCCTGGTATGGGAATGAAGACCGCCCTTACCTCTCTCCAACTTCTGGAGATGTATCTGAATGCAATACAGCACCTAAAGAGTTACAAAAGGAACGACAGCAGTCTCTCCAGACCGTACTGTAATAGGGCACGAAAGATGCCGTCCATCCACTGCCATGAACTTGTAGTCGTTCAACGCATATCATGAGCTTTTATTGTGAAGAACAAATATTATTGACATTTCATAATAACAGAAATAATTGGTTATGAAAGTTTGGCCAACATAATTCGTATTGTTTAATTAAATCTACTTTGATTTTTCTTGCCTATATCCCCCGGGTTCAGTTGTCTTGATTATATGCAAAGAAGACAATAAAATTGGAAAATTAATTCTTTACTAGCTACAGGCTTTCAATAATGTATAATCCCATGTCACTGAAATATATAACGATTGAGCAATAACGATGTAAACTTATGTACTTAAAAATAGTCAGGGAACAATTTTCAGTAATCCAACACTAGACAGGTATAAGGTGGTTTCAAAGACTTATTTATAAATCACGTTCGGTAATAATTCATTTTTAATTATTAAATTCTAAATGGCCCTAGGTCGAGACGATCATGAGGTAGCAAATATTTACGATGCACCGAAGTCTGCAGGAACAATATTAACTGCTTTGTCGGTATAAACCACCTTGAGCTACGCACAACTCATCTTCATAGTATGATTATTTTTCAGCTTTGAAATTATATATAATTAAGAGCCATCGGTATAGAAGTTAACTTGCACCTGTGGATAAACTCTGACACGCAGACTATTTTTGCAAATATTCAGAACGCAATACATGAATGTTCTGTACAACCATAATAAGTAATATTAAAAACGGTGAACAATGTTGTTAAATTTGTGAAAGTTGAATCATAAAGCATAAGCAACGATTCGATAGCTCTAAGTTTCCCCATCTTTCATTAAAAAATACATGCCTAATATAGGGGGTTAAAATGTTAAAAATTAAAAATGATTATAATTACACCTTAATTTTTGAGTATAGTCCGTCAAAAACGATGCGATATAATAAATTAAACTCCCAGCGGTAACCGAGGAGCGTCGAGATGAATTTTTTTATATATAAAAATACCGTTCCGAATGGATCTGCACCTTAAAGAAGTTCTAGATTAATAGAACGGATCGTCTTGAGTGTTCCAATGAGCTAAAGAGCCGAAACAAAGGTTTTACAAAATTGGTGGGTTCATTAATGAGGAACCAGACGAAGACAGGTCCTCGTAAGAAGGCAGCAGCTACGTCGGTACTTACAGTGGTAGAGAACATACGGTTGGCGGTATGGCATTCTAAAACACAATATTGCAATGTGGAAGGCAAAGGGAAAACACCACATTAAGTACACAGCGTACTTAAATTCTTATTTAAGATGATAGCATCCTCTGGGGTAAAAAATTCCGAAGTTAAAGTAGTCCCCCATTTAGTTCTCCGAGTGGGGAGTACTTCGGAGGATGTGACCGGAAAGTGTAAAGAAAAAGCTCGCAACATTCTGCGAGTCGCAGCGTCGAATGTCAGAAGTATAAAGCAAGGTAAGCTAAAGAACTTGAAAGATGAAATGGATAGGTTAGCATTAGACATAGTAGAGATCAGCTAACTTTCGGTGGTCAAAGGCGAAAAAGGAAATTCGAATGTGGGTATAGTTATGCGAAAAAGGATAGGAAAACTAATTACAAAAGAAAGTATTCATGGTTAGATTAGAGTCTAAACTAGTCAATATAGTGATAGAAGAAGCGGTAGAAGTAATCCACAACGATATCGAAAACATACTAAAATGAGTAAAAGGACATGAAAATTTAATAATTACGTGAAATTTTAATGAGAGTAGGGAAGGAGCGATAGTAGGTTTATTTGGATGAGGCACAAGAAACGACAAGGAAAATAGACTGGTAGAACTCTGCAACAAAAACAATTTAACCAGCACAAACACATTATTACAACATAATGCTAGATGACGATACACGTGGAAGATGCTACGAGAAATAAGAAGATATCAAATAGATTACATTCTTGTCAGACAACGGTTTAGGAATCAAGTAAAAGACTTTAGAAGCTTCCCAGAAGCAGATATAGACACTGACCACAACATCGTAACTATGAAGGCCGCACTTAAATTTAAAAATTTGAAAAAGTGAACGGAAAACGGCACTTTGATTTTGGGAAACTAAAAGATAAAGATATCCACGAAAGATGCGAAAAAAATCAAATGACATGCTGAAAGACATCGGGAAAATTTTTGATACGAAAGAAGTAGAAACAGGAAGGAATAACATTAAATCCAGTTTAGAGATGGCGGCTAGAGACATTCTAGGGTATACACAAAAACAAAACAAGAAACCATGGATAACAAAGGATATCCTAGATTTAGTAGAAGAAAGATGAAAATGCAATGTATAACAAAATGACATTTTTTTGGGTTTTGGAAGCATATGAAACAAGGGCTCCTCCTTTCTAAAACCCAAACTTGCTCAAATATTGTTAATTTTTTGAAGACTTAAAAGATAATGGAATTTGAGGTTTACCTTTTCTTAGGGTCCCAACCATTGACAACTTCATAGTTTTCAAATCGTTTAGGAGACAGTAGCTGGTGAACCAGTTGTCAATGGTCCGGTTTCTCCCTGATCCACTTACAGGACAAACTAAGCGCTTCACTACATCATCTGACTGGTTACTCACAATAAAAGGGCCTTCAGGCTGAGTTCCTAAATACAATTCCAAATTGAGTGTGTAGATTGAATATTTTAATTCCATAACGAGCAGGTTTTCTTGGATTATACTGGCAAAAAATGAACTTTCCCCTAAACGCAACCAACATTTCATCTAGCGTGAGATTTTCTCCGGGATAGTAATGTTTTCTGCAGTTTTCAACGTATTGTTCAAAACACTCTCTAATTGCTGCAAGGCAGTCGAATACTCTTCTTTCTTGCCTAGTTTGGCTGTTGTCAAAACGAACACAACGAATGAAGCGGAATCGTCTCAAGCCCATGGTAAGCCTGAAAAACTTAACCCCCCATCAGCTGTCCAAAGCTCTTCTAAATTTAGACTGCTTGCTATGTAAACTCTGGCGAGGTACAGAAGACCTATAAAAGCTCTCAGTTCAGCCATATCTATCACCTTCACATCTCTTGGTCGAGAAAATTTTTCTTGGATTTTTATAATGTATTGATTCGTATATTCGAGAATCGTATTCAATATTTGATCATCGATCATAAGGTTCCAAGCTCCCAGAACATCGTTCACATTTCTCGCAGCACCTTTCACCCCAGGAACGTGCATGAAAATGTTTTGGGCGCCTCGCCTTCTTCTTGATTGTAAGGCGTTTTTTTCCATTTACAACTATTTATGATTTTTTTGTTCTTCTTTTGGTGGGCAACATAAAATTCGTTGTCATCATCAGATTCGTCATCAGTGGGTTCGCCAGAATCAGACTGCGTTTCGTGCTGAATATCTTCATCACGGACGTCTTCATCTGTGTCTGTCTCTTCTTCAAATGATAAATCACCTGCATTGTCATTGTGGTCATCTTCTTCAAGCATGCGAAGTATTTCCTGAACATGTTTCTCATTTTCAAGGTTATACATGCGACGTTCCATTTTATGTCTGAAAAAAGGGTATATTAGTCGCGGCGATCTGAGAGATCGTAGCAGTTATTTCAACCAATTCCGTAATATATATATATATATATATATATATATATTGCTGTGATAAGGGGTTGTGTAAGGGTGTACTTTATAGTAAAGGTCATTTAGAAAAGAGAAATTAGCATAGGCAGCGGAAAACGGCACTTATTTAGTGAAAAATTGAGAAATAGACATAGTTTGTAGATAGTAAGCAGTCAACACCCTGTATATAAAGTAGAAATAGTTTTAAGCGACGCAGATAAACCTAGGAGGACGCATTGTTAGCGTAAGAATGAGAAAGATATTCATTAAGTAAATAGTAAATATTTAATACCCTGTAGATAAAGTTTTAGTTAATTTAGGTAAAGTAAGTAATGATATTTTTCAGTGGAAGCACGCGTATATTTATAAGTAAATGATAAAGTGTAATTAGACACGCATCCAAAAGGAGTTCCAGACGATTAGATTAATACGGATATAGAAATAGAGCTTCAGGTAGCTAATATAAAATCGTACAAATATCTAACCATTTTTGATAAGAGAGCAGATTAAAAATTGCGTGAACAATATGTAAATATGAAAATTTAAAGTCGAGTTGCATCAGTTGTTTATGGAAAGGCAATTAGATCTATCAAAACACAGCATGTTGATAACGAAAGACAGCTGCAACCATGTTATGATTATGGGGAATCGTGGAGCATTACATCAGAAACTGCTTTAAATGTAATTATTTGATTGGTCAGAAATAAGCGACGAGTTCTAGACCATAACCACTGTTGGAGTGGGAAATAAAGAATATATTACCAAGCACCGTGATAACGAAGTTAGTTTTGAACTCAAGAAAGGCCGAAGTGTGCCGTGATGAAATAATATAATACGTAAATTTTAAAAGTGAAAGACAGAAATAAGTGCCAAGATGAAAACTATAATTGCCGATTAAAACGTAAGTACATTTTTAAGGAATTTATTTTTAAACTAAAACATAAAAATAATAGGGCTTCTATGTCCGGGGGTGAAACAAACTACAAATTCTATGTCCGGGGGTGAAACAATCTGATGTCCGGGGAAAACAAATTACAATCTGAAGTACGGGGGTGAAACAAAATACAATTCTGATGTATGAGAAAGAAAAATCCAGTAATACAATTTTGATGTTCAGGGAAAAGAAGAGTAATTCAATTTTGAAGTACGGGGGAAAATAGTCAGATATGAAACGACAATAAATTGGGGGTGCATAAATGAATAATCTTAGTCCATAGTGTAATGGCAATAATTTAAATGAATTGGGGAAGATAATTTTTATTGGAAGCGTCGATGTGAAGAAATAAACCAGGTCAGATTTTTTAGTTATAAGACATTTTGTTTTTCTATATATTTTTATTTTTATTGAATTTGCGTGATATAATATGCTTGTGAAAAGTCAACAAAAGGAAGTTGCATACAATGAGTAATATGATAACAGGTTTAGAATATTCTACACTTTGTTGATAAAGATAAAAGGTTTTTTTTTTGGTGACTTTGGGTTTTGAGTAAATAGTAGATGATTGTTAATAAATGAGCTAATTGAAAAGTGTATTTCAAATAATTTCAAAAGCTGTACATAACATATTGGTTTCATTATATAAAATAGAAATTAACTGAATTTTATAATTTCAAATAAATGCTAGCCGAGGTCATATTTAGTTCAAGGAGGAGCTACGAGTATAAATAGGAAATTGATAACACGCAAGGCGGTAACGTATCGAATTTTGGTATTGGTAGACAAGGTTGTTTCAAGATAAAGTCCAGTTAAGTTGATAGCAATATTAATAAGACAGCCGTAGGAGGAGATAATTACAATCTTGTTTATTTATAGTGAATATTAAAATGGTCGTCCAATTATTTAGAGTACATAGAAAATTAATAAAGCGCACAACGAAGGGGTTTGAGAATTACAGTTCATAGCAAATAAATATAACAGCCCAAAGTAGGGGCACGATAATTTAGAGAGTATTATAGCAATATATATATATATATATATATATATATATATATATATATTGTAGTGTCAGAGGGAGCTACCAAGGGTTCTAAGGGTTGTTTAGTAGAAGGTAGTGTATGCCAAGTAAAATGATCCATATATCTGATCACATAATTTAAAAATGTATGTCTGCCGTACTTTACATATGCTAAAGTACTCAAAATGGTAGTTGAAATATAAGTGCCAAGGGGTAAATTAAAATGACTTGATGACGTGATAAAATGCACAGTGCTCAAGGGTTTATACTGAGTTAGAATTTAATAGGCCATTGAAAGTACATTTGCCGTCCGAAAACCGGATGCGTCTAGGGATGTCCACTATCAACCACGCCGATCCAGGGTCATGTGTGATTTATTTTGGCTTGTGTTTAATTAGAATCAACTTTTGGACGAATATGTAATTTCAAAATTATTAGTTATAAAAATGTCAAATGTGATTGAAAGATTGTAAAATCTTTAGAACCAATACTAGAATATTATGTGTAAACTATGAAAGTGTAAAAGGACATAATTTATGGTATGTGCGACACAAACTTAGTGTTTAAATATTATCGGACGATTTTAATTTATGTAATTTGTAATGTAGTAGGCAAGTAATGTTATAATTATCACCTTGGAAAGTAAACAAGGGGGAGTTTAGTTTGAATATTTTTGGTATAAAGACGTATTTTAAAGAACTGCGCTAAATTTGTGTAAAGATTTTGAAGATTAATAAACGTGTTTGATTTTGAAATAGTTTGATTATTAATGAAGGGTAAAGAGCAGCGGTACATAAATAAGTAATAGCGACGACAAGGAAAAGTAAAGATTTGTATTAGTGCGACGGCGAAGCGACGAATAGTAAGATAGATTTGGAACGATATTGATAAAGGCAGAAGGCATCGGATTGGAACTGTAAGAAGGAAGAATATTTGGTATCGATTTGGATATAGATTTATAGGTAGCAGGACATTGAGTGGTTATAAAAAGGAACGAAGATTGATTTTGATATGGATGTATATGTAGCGGGGCATTGAGTGATTTTGAGTAGGACGACGATAGATTTGGATTGAGTGCGGATTAAAGGCGGACGTATTAATTTGGAACAAGAGGAGCGAAATAAGGAGAACACGTAAGAGCAGCAATTGGAAGTGGAAGAGTCAACGCAGAAACTACGACGGAAGAATTAGCGCAGGGGAAGTAAAATAAACGGGTATTCTAAATTCTAAAATTCGGGTCATTTATTTCAGATATTGGGAGCAACTAAAATTTAAAGAAAGATACCTGGAGGCGAAACAAAATTCAACAGGATAGTGCAACCGTGTAAAGGCGCATACGGCGACGAGGATTTTGAGCCAGCAGTAAGAGAGGCCGGAAACAAAGTATAATCCAGGTGAGTGCTGTGAAATATCTTATAACGTCAAAAGTCATAAATTTGTGGTATTAAATTAATTTGGCACAAGGCAACGTTGATCATAATAAAAATTTGGCATATACAAAACTAGATTCAAAAATTAGTACTAAAACAAAAGAGTGTGCAGTTTGGTTGGGCATTGCACATCTACTTACCACTGAACCCACGGTAAGTAGGTGGACACCCTGAGAATAAAGAGTTCAAATAGTCGAGGCATTTTAATAATAATTTTGAGTAAATAACCAACCAAACGTTGCAAAATACGAGGCGTGCAATAGGTGTTTGCACATTATACAAAAAAGTATTGAAATTTATAAGAAGGGGCGAGCGACGAAAAATAAATTAATAAATAATAAAATAGAAAGGGGGTGGAGAGTAAAATATATATATATATATATAAAAAGTAAATATTAGCAAATGGTACAGTTGATGTCATAAAATGAATAAAATAAAAAGTTAACGTTTATATGAAGTAGGGTAAACTTACGATCTCGGTCGGGCAATCTGTCGGGACGAATTTGTCACTTTAATACTACGAACTCGCTTAAACAAGGTTAGAAAGGTACTAACTTCCTCCATTCTATCCATCAGACAGCTATTAGAAAGGAAAGCTCATGGTTGCCAACCCTTAGTGAGGGGGAACAAAAATATCCCCGTCTGATCTGTCAGATCGTCCGCGACTAACGGAGGGTTAAAAAAATGCGTAACAAGATGATTGGCCACACTTTGAGGCATGGAGGAATTGAAGAAGCCTGTACAGGAAGACAAAGACACTTTGTATAGAGCCTCATTAAGAAAGACGTAGGATAAAGATAGTTAAGGTACTGCCAGGGTTAACTCATGATAAGAAACTAGAAAACAGTTTCCTATCTTGAGTTAACCCCCCTGTACGTTTTTCTTAATTTGGCCTATATACATATATTTGCCTTCCTATACGTACTTCCTATTGGGGTTGTTACTTAGACAGTTATAATTCGATATGTATAATAAATTAGCATTAAATGTTCGTACAATTTTAGAAAAACACACTTTTCTCTGAAATAAGCTCTTAAATTATTCAATTGATAAAGGTTGAATTAGATACATCACGTAGATATTTTAGATTTGCGCTGTAGCACTTACAACTTGGAATGCAAAGCTTAAAGGGTTGAGAAGGCGCAAAATAAGGGTGTCACTCCATACAGCCTCAGGTGACAGGCATCACGAAACAACGAAGACATCGTGACATTCTGTATTTCATTAGAATTGTAAGGTGAATGCTAAAAATGTTTACAGGTTCAGAAGATATATTTTGAAACGTTCAAAGGGTTGGAACGGCTTATTGTGAAACTGAAATATGCTCTTAGAATAATAAAACAATGTATCAACATTATCGTGAAACGAATTTTAAATACAACCCGGTCGACAGATTTATATTATCGCGTTTTAATTAAAATGAATTTATCTGTTGTTGTTAACAGATTGTCACTCCGAAAATTAAAAAAATGATACTTCAATGGTTTTATTTTTAGGATCCAAATGAAAACTGCGTATCTGCTAATAGAACAATTGAACCAAATATAAATCTAAATTGAGAGTATTATAGCAATATATATATATATATATATATATATATATATATATATATTGTAGTGTCAGAGGAGCTACCAAGGGTTCTAAGGGTTGTTTAGTAGAAGGTAGTGTATGCCAAGTAAAATGATCCATATATCTGATCACATAATTTAAAAATGTATGTCTGCCGTACTTTACATATGCTAAAGTACTCAAAATGGTAGTTGAAATATAAGTGCCAAGGGGTAAATTAAAATGACTTGATGACGTGATAAAATGCACAGTGCTCAAGGGTTTATACTGAGTTAGAATTTAATAGGCCATTGAAAGTACATTTGCCGTCCGAAAACCGGATGCGTCTAGGGATGTCCACTATCAACCACGCCGATCCAGGGTCATGTGTGATTTATTTTGGCTTGTGTTTAATTAGAATCAACTTTTGGACGAATATGTAATTTCAAAATTATTAGTTATAAAAATGTCAAATGTGATTGAAAGATTGTAAAATCTTTAGAACCAATACTAGAATATTATGTGTAAACTATGAAAGTGTAAAAGGACATAATTTATGGTATGTGCGACACAAACTTAGTGTTTAAATATTATCGGACGATTTTAATTTATGTAATTTGTAATGTAGTAGGCAAGTAATGTTATAATTATCACCTTGGAAAGTAAACAAGGGGGAGTTTAGTTTGAATATTTTTGGTATAAAGACGTATTTTAAAGAACTGCGCTAAATTTGTGTAAAGATTTTGAAGATTAATAAACGTGTTTGATTTTGAAATAGTTTGATTATTAATGAAGGGTAAAGAGCAGCGGTACATAAATAAGTAATAGCGACGACAAGGAAAAGTAAAGATTTGTATTAGTGCGACGGCGAAGCGACGAATAGTAAGATAGATTTGGAACGATATTGATAAAGGCAGAAGGCATCGGATTGGAACTGTAAGAAGGAAGAATATTTGGTATCGATTTGGATATAGATTTATAGGTAGCAGGACATTGAGTGGTTATAAAAAGGAACGAAGATTGATTTTGATATGGATGTATATGTAGCGGGGCATTGAGTGATTTTGAGTAGGACGACGATAGATTTGGATTGAGTGCGGATTAAAGGCGGACGTATTAATTTGGAACAAGAGGAGCGAAATAAGGAGAACACGTAAGAGCAGCAATTGGAAGTGGAAGAGTCAACGCAGAAACTACGACGGAAGAATTAGCGCAGGGGAAGTAAAATAAACGGGTATTCTAAATTCTAAAATTCGGGTCATTTATTTCAGATATTGGGAGCAACTAAAATTTAAAGAAAGATACCTGGAGGCGAAACAAAAATTCAACAGGATAGTGCAACCGTGTAAAGGCGCATACGGCGACGAGGATTTTGAGCCAGCAGTAAGAGAGGCCGGAAACAAAGTATAATCCAGGTGAGTGCTGTGAAATATCTTGTAACGTCAAAAGTCATAAATTTGTGGTATTAAATTAATTTGGCACAAGGCAACGTTGATCGTAATAAAAATTTGGCATATACAAAACTAGATTCAAAAATTAGTACTAAAACAAAAGAGTGTGCAGTTTGGTTGGGCATTGCACATCTACTTACCACGGAACCCACGGTAAGTAGGTGGACACCCTGAGAATAAAGAGTTCAAATAGTCGAGGCATTTTAATAACAATTTTGAGTAAATAACCAACCAAACGTTGCAAAAGTACGGGGCGTGCAATAGGTGTTTGCACATTATACAAAAAAAGTATTGAAATTTATAAGAAGGGGCGAGCGACGAAAAATAAATTAATAAATAATAAAATAGAAAGGGGGGGGGGGTGGAGAGTAAAATATATATATATATATATATAAAAAGTAAATATTAGCAAATGGTACAGTTGATGTCATAAAATGAATAAAATAAAAAAGTTAACGTTTATATGAAGTAGGGTAAACTTACGATCTCGGTCGGGGCAATCTGTCGGGACGAATTTGTCACTTTAATACTACGAACTCGCTTAAACAAGGTTAGAAAGGTACTAACTTCCTCCATTCTATCCATCAGACAGCTATTAGAAAGGAAAGCTCATGGTTGCCAACCCTTAGTGAGGGGGAACAAAAATATCCCCGTCTGATCTGTCAGATCGTCCGCGACTAACGGAGGGTTAAAAAAATGCGTAACAAGATGATTGGCCACACTTTGAGGCATGGAGGAATTGAAGAAGCCTGTACAGGAAGACAAAGACACTTTGTATAGAGCCTCATTAAGAAAGACGTAGGATAAAGATAGTTAAGGTACTGCCAGGGTTAACTCATGATAAGAAACTAGAAAACAGTTTCCTATCTTGAGTTAACCCCCCTGTACGTTTTTCTTAATTTGGCCTATATACATATATTTGCCTTCCTATACGTAATTCCTATTGGGGTTGTTACTTAGACAGTTATAATTCGATATGTATAATAAATTAGCATTAAATGTTCGTACAATTTTAGAAAAACACACTTTTCTCTGAAATAAGCTCTTAAATTATTCAATTGATAAAGGTTGAATTAGATACATCACGTAGATATTTTAGATTTGCGCTGTAGCACTTACAACTTGGAATGCAAAGCTTAAAGGGTTGAGAAGGCGCAAAATAAGGGTGTCACTCCATACAGCCTCAGGTGACAGGCATCACGAAACAACGAAGACATCGTGACATTCTGTATTTCATTAGAATTGTAAGGTGAATGCTAAAAATGTTTACAGGTTCAGAAGATATATTTTGAAACGTTCAAAGGGTTGGAACGGCTTATTGTGAAACTGAAATACGCTCTTAGAATAATAAAACAATGTATCAACATTATCGTGAAACGAATTTTAAATACAACCCGGTCGACAGATTTATATTATCGCGTTTTAATTAAAATGAATTTATCTGTTGTTGTTAACAGATTGTCACTCCGAAAATTAAAAAAATGATACTTCAATGGTTTTATTTTTAGGATCCAAATGAAAACTGCGTATCTGCTAATAGAACAATTGAACCAAATATAAATCTAAATTGAAAAGAACATTTTTGTGCCCACGGTATTCTTCTACCCTGCTCGGAAAATTGTTGACAGAAATAAATGTATAGCTACAGAAATAAAACCAACTCATAAAGAATCAACGCCTTATTGAAACAGAAACAAATGTAAACCCGTTAATTTAGGGTTTGTTGTCAATACAAACAGATACAATATTCATTCTAGCGCTGGCTCTATAATTGACATTTTTATCACCTATTTTAATCGTGAACTAGCGACCCTATTGGCGATTACTATTTATACAAAAGCAACTGTTTTCGCAAAAGCCGAACATACATCGATACGTTTTTTCATCCAATTAACCAGTCATCAAAGCATTTTCTCCATTCGGAAGACTAAGAATTCAATTTTTGAAGGCGTTTAAGGCATCTTCTTATGTTGCAAATCGTTCACCACAAAGATGATTTTTTATTTTCGGAAAAGTAGAAGTTAACAAATCAGGACTCGACACTACAAGAATAGAACCTTAATTCCACTATTTGATTGGCTAAACAAGTCGTTCATTGTTTTGCCGTATGACGGATGGTTTGCTCTGTCTGAAGCAGAATGATGCATTTCCTATTCCTTTTTCGCATTGCGGAAAACACTTGTAATCAGTTGGACGTATGCCATTCTGCGCACAGTTCTATGATCTTCTAAGTAATCACATGTTCAATTTTTGAGACAAAATTAGCAATCATTTTCGTAGAGACACAGCGGCAACGAAGAACTTGTTGGATGTGTTTCACTTTGGAATACCTAAACAGTTAGTTGTTTGCTTTTTATTTTAGATTTAATGTATATTTCTAAAGGTTGTTACCCCCCACCAGGTCATATGCCAAATTTGAGTTCAGGAGTTAAATCGTTTAAGCATTTCCCGGTGCCGAGTAACGCATGTCTTTTTTGATCTTGAGTTAAATTCTTAGGAATCTAACTTGAACATAATTTTTAAACACACCAGTGATCATGTAAAATCTTACTAATTGTTTTGTGTCAATGCCTGAATGATACATGTCAAATTTCTATTATTCTTTGTCGAATTGCATCATATTTTCCGATGTTTTCGATGTTGTTGGTCGACCTTCACGAAATTGATCAGTATGACTACTACCTACGATAAAATTCTAGCTAGTACCATTTTATTAGTCTTTTCAACAACCCGCAGTTACTATACAATTTTCTAAAAGCTCTCCCAACAGTTTATTTCCAGCTAATCGCTAACAGTACAGTATTATCTTCTAAAACTACGATACTATCGTTTTCATTGCTTACTATAGAAGCACTATAATTAACCATCCAAGCACTAATTACTGATTTACATAATGACTACAGCAATTTATACCACATACAGTAATTTGTATCGACAGTAAGTTATATCATATATGTACTACTACTTTATTTCATATCACGACTATCAAAGCTTTAAATTAGAACTAGTATTGTAATCAAAGATTCTATCAGAACTCATATCAAAGCCACAATTAGAAGTAGGATTGTAATCTAAACTTCTATCAGAACTCATATCATAGCTTCAATCATAACTAGATAACTAACACTCATCACGGTAATTTGTAAATTTCTCAATCAAGTCCATAAGAAAGACTTGGTGCCGCGGGGCTCATTAATTATCTTTTGTGTACAAACGCTACTTTATGTTCTAATGTAATTATTAAGGTGAGAGGAAACCGTCTCCTTATAAAGCTGTTCTGTCCCAAAACGCTCCGTGACCCGGACGTTGGAAGTCCCTGCGACGGCAAGAACAGTCTATTCCATTTCTGCAGTTCCCATGTTGATATACGTAGCAATCAACACTTTTCATAACAGGTACAGTACCATTTGATTTGTAACCACACATCAATAACCGGACACAAGTTTTCTGGAACAGTACCTATAGTATATTTCGTACCACCCTCCAATCCTGCCCACAACTAATCTTGGATATGGCCAACTTTTTGTTTTCAAATTTGATCATTTGGACCTTGAGAACCATTAAAGGCTTCCTCGAATCTTGGTACTTCGATTTACCTGAAGGATCTCCATGTCGGTCACCTAGGCGTATGGCACTTCCAATCTCCGCCTGTTGCCGCAGAAGTTGATCCAGAAAACCAAATTTACTTTTAAACATCCGAGAAAATTCTCAGGACATATTACGGTCCGCCACTACGCATTGTGCTAGACAGTATTCCGATGGTACATCGAATAAATCACCTTGAATCTCTTCCGTAATCCCAGTACGTCTGTGCAGAGACATGATCAATATCATAGCCTGGTACAGACTTACGTTCATCCTCATGAGCGCAGCTTGCCGTTCTTCGACATTACAGACGTCATGACTAGCGTAGGATGCTAACCGAATAACGTTCACGACTATTGTTTTCACCTTGGTAGCTTACAAATCCGATACACCACGTCGTTGATCCTTTTTACAACTTCGGACGGGCCCTCCCAATGTCTCTGTAACTTTGATGACAGCCCACGCTTCCATTTGGGATGATACAGAGAGACGCGGGTGCCCTCTTGAAAATCGGACTCCTGCGTCTGGTCTTTACTTGATCTTCATTCAATCGCTTGCGATCTGAATATTTTTCCTAACGTCACCATGCATGTCATGCATCATGCGCTTGAGATCTCAACGTAGATCTCGCCCGCGATGTCATCTACGGGCTTACACCCAAACCCAAGATCACATAATAGACATATTCGTGCCCTACCATAGCACATACAAGCGTCTGTCCAGTGCTCTCATAAACCGATATGGCAATAAAAATAGATGTAAATTTTGGTCTCAGTCTCTCTGATGTTGGGAGACCACCTTGGAAAGATACTTGCCCAAGGTGCGGTTCATGCGCTCTACCATACGATCCGATTGCAGGTGTAACGATGTAGTTCGGATCTTTCTCATCCCCAGCAGCTAGAAAAGTTCTTGAAATAACGCCGACCCAAAATTTCTGCAAACTCCAAAATAGCAGAACATTAACTTTACCAGTATGTCAGCGGTGGTTGCAGGTTTTTGGTTTGGTATAGCATATGCTTCCGTTCACCTCGTAGAATAGTCCATAGCCACAAAGATGTACTCATATCAGGAATCGATCTCAGGGAATGAACCGGCAATATCGGTAGGCGCACTGTCAAAGGGGCTTCCCATGTTGTATTGCCCCACTGTAGCCTTTTGGTTTTCCAACGGTGCACACAGCTGACACTCTTTAACATCGTCCTCGCAGCTATCCCAGTAAAGCCTTGAGCAAATTTTCTCCAGAGTTTTTTAACGCCAAAATGTCCTCCCACAGCGCCATTATGTAGATGTCCTAAAATCTCAGCCACTCAGCTTTCAGGAACCATGACTTGAAGAGTACTCACGGATCCTTCTCAATCCTTCAAAGATCGCATCAAGATTCCATTCTCCACCTTGAAATAATCCCATTGTGGCCAGTAGTTCTTCAGGGTGCTAATCAACAGACTGATATTCTGCCAAAATAGACGTTCTCGTCTGGATTCCCAACCCAGAATGACACCTAGGTTTTTGTCATTCTCCGGTTTGGTTCGTAATTGTAAAGGCTGCCAATCGTCAATGGTTACGGTAGTCCGACCGACAAGCTCACATTTACCTACGCGACGCGAACAACCATTTTCAAGACAATCTGTGCAGATCGATTTTCTCTCCGCTCCGTCGACCACTTCTATTAATTTCAGCTCCTTATATTTTCTTAAGTCGTTTACATCGGTTCTGCATGCGCCTAAATCCACGGTTCTGGCGACGTTGATCCTTTTTCTCCAACTGCTGGTCAAATCATCTCCTACACGTTCTCTTGGATTCGCTCCTGCTTGTTGCAGATGAAGGTTGCCGTACCTCATTTTTAGCCTTAATGTTAAAGCCCCGTAGCTTCTTTGGTCATGATCTGCAGAATATTCAAGGCTTCATTTCGCAACGCAACAATCAACGCGGTTGCCCTTCACCATCGTTTTATCTGATAGCTCGCGTGGCAGCCACAAATTGTTTAAAATATGTCTGCCAATGTGACTTTCCATGAAATGTGGATGGTTTCATTCTGAACCTTGACGTTGGTTTAGCATTCCCCAAAATTTTTTTATTCTGGGGCGTGCTGCTGTATTACTGGAACCGGGGGCTCTGATGCTTGCATTGTTAGGGAATTAAACAAATTTGTTTATTCTGGGGCGTGCTGCTGTACCACTAGAACCGGGGGCTCAAATGCTTGCATTGTTAGGGAATTAAACCATTCTCGCATTTTGAGCTAAGTCTTTAACAGTTTTTCCGAAATGTTTGCGACAGTTCGTTCTTGTTTCTCCGTATTCTCGTTTAATTTTTGGAAATTTATGTTCTAACTTCGCTGCCAGGCTTGAAAAGCATTTCTCCATGCCTAACTTGAAGTACTTTAAAAATGAAAGAATTTCAATATCTATTGTCTGTTGAGTGTGGGTAGAAATAGACCTAAGTTATACTATTGCACACAGATAGTAAAATATGTAGGACGTGGAATTTCAGGAAATATGCAGGCTAGCTCAGAATAGAAATCAATGGAGATACGCATCCAACCAATTCGAAGATGGAAAACCGAATGACGAAAAAATAAACGCACATAAATCTGATGATTATTATAAGCAATTAATTGGTTTCGCAATACTCAACTGTTGATTGTGCGAATGGAAAACTATTAATTCGGCAAATGTCTAGGTATTGGGGGATCCTTGGTAGCCACAGACTGCTTAACCCCCTTCACATACCACTGAAACCTGGTGAAATAAGACATATAATTAGGAAACAACAGAGGGGGACCGAGCTGTATCTAGGCTGTGAAAATTTCAGGGAACAGTGTAGGCTAGCTCAGAATAGAAATAAGTGAGGGTACGCGTTCAACCAGTTTCAAGACGGAAACCTAATGACGAAAAAAATAATTGCACTTAAATCTGAGGATTATTATAAACAACTACAGATGTTGGTTTTAAAATATTTTCAACTAATGTTGGAAAACTATTAATTCGGCAAATGTTCAAACGTTGAAAGATCTTGGCAGCCGCAGTTTGCTTAACTCCCTTCACATACTACTGAATATCGGAGAAATATGGTATATATTTATAAACAACAGAAGTGGAATCGAACTGCATCTAACAAGAAAGAGCAGCGGCTACATTCAAAGACAACAAACATAGAAACAAGGAGAAAATTGTTGAAAGCATATGTCTGGAGCACGTCTATGCAATAAGTGCAGTCGGAGAAGCAGACAGAAAAACGGTAGAAGACTTTTAGAATGTTGTGCCTCAGATGTATGAGAACGATAGCATAGGCAGACAAATTTAATAACAAAGTGTTATAGAAATAGTAGGGGAATAAAGATATCTGTGGAAAACAAAAAAAATAAAAGAAGTAGAAGAGCAGGGTATGTTCTAAGGCATTTTTGGGGAATAGTGCGATATATATTACAAACAGAGATAGGAAAAAGAAGTAGAGGTAAACCTATATCATAGTATTGCACACAGATTGTGAAAGATGTAGACTGTGCAAATTTCAGGGAAATGTGTAGGTTAGCACAAAATAGGAAACAGTGAAGGTAAGCGTCTATTCAGTTTCAGGACTAAAGACCCGATGACGATGGCAAGTAAAACCCACGTACCATAAATGAATAAAGCTATTCGTTATCTGTTGCTTTTAATGATTTTCGTTCACATAGAATGTTGAGGGTTATTGGTAACTGCAAGGTCCTTATCTCATTATAACTTTTTCTGCGTACAAATGTAAAGTTTCGGCGTTAAGACCCAGTAAGCGTTAGTTTAATGAAATACAATCCAGGCTAAGAATGTAGGTTAAATTCCCTAAGAATGTAGGTTAAAATCCGGGCAGTCACATAAAAGTAAGTTTTCACCATAAGGATTTTGTAGCTGCCCAATTGTGTTTATACTATTTATCACTAAACAACGCACGTAAACCAGCACTTGAAATACAGTGAACTCGTTCAACGAACGTATTATCAAATTGTTTTCTGAAGAATAATCACAGAAAATCCATTATAGAATATCCAACTCTAAGCATACTTATAGCATTCAATGATAGTATAGCCGCTTCATATAATTACAATTAGGCTAGATCATTTAACTACAATAAATACAAAACACCAACGTATCAGGCGGCTCGTATAATTGAGAAATTTATCAAACGTGAAAGCAGGTATTTTCTAAAATGGAGTATAGAGAGTGCAAAATGCATGAAGTATTCAAACTATAAAATAGAATGTAAAAATGCATGTAAAAAAGGTTTTTTGCGCTTGTATGCTTATAGCCTACGAAAACTAACAACAAAAACAGTGAAAAACAATGATGCCATTCGACAAATGATGACAGATCAGTATGTAAGAGAGGAAAGATGAGTCACACATAAAACAAATAGCTCAAATTGTAAATAATCATGTGTTAAAAATTATGTCCACGTTGGATTCTCCACGTTTAAGTCGAGATTGAAAACAAGCTCGTTTAAATGATGTTAGAAATGCTCCTGAGGAGCATCAATATCCACAGTGGTGACGAAAGAGCAATATATGCATAAAATCTAAGGCAAAACAGTAATCAACAGTTTGTGTACTCCAAAATGAAAAAAAGAAAGCGGTATTTCAAAGAGAATGGTTTCTTTAGAAGATGGCAGAAACACAAACACAAAATAATAAACATCAAGTGTTCCTTAAAATGCAAAGAAGAGATAGAGAACGTCGTATGGCTCTGCATCAGGATCAGACACGTTGTTACACATCTCAGCATACGGAAAATAACCATTGGTAAAAAGATTAAGGCCTTACCCTCCATACAGTCCCAAGCAAATCTTAAAGCTATAGAAAGAAGCCTTTAAACATGGAACTTTTTAAGCAACTACCGCGTGCTATTGGAAAAATTGCTTTGACAGTTGTTTTATTCGTATCGAAACAAAAACTAGAATTAAATGGGATGGAGATATCACGCGAGCAATAGTATAACTGAGAGCTACAAGGGTGTGTTTAAAGAAGCAATGTAAAGTATACAAAACTGAAAATCTATAAGTATTTCGTAATTTCTTGTAATATGAGGGAGCTTTACGGTTGAGTATAGATACCGCATGACACGACAGGGAGTTCAGTTTGAGTTTGAATCGAAGTATTAATCCGCAAGTATCATGACATTAATTTTCGTACGGATGCCTATATAAATTAATACAAAACAGCGAATGTCTATGTAAATAAATAAGCAGTGTGTAAATAAATTAAGTAGACGCATTTAGTAATAAATATAGTGAAATTGTCGAATTAACAACAAATTTAGTGTTAGTGAGTAACGTAGTAATCATCTCTGTAGTATCATATTGGTATAGTGAGATTCCTTTACAAATAATCGTGAATAATCAGGTTTATAGTGAACCGAATAAAGAAGAGTAAATTGAAGTTCGTTACAGTATGAAAAATGTAAAGAAAATATTTAAAAAGCAATAATCGATTTTTAATTCTAAACATTTTGTCTTCTTTCATCCAAAACCGTTAGTGTTCACCTTGGAAAGATACTTGCCCAAGGTGCGGTTCATGCGCTCTACCATACGATCCGATTGCAGGTGTAACGATGTAGTTCGGATCTTTCTCATCCCCAGCAGCTAGAAAAGTTCTTGAAATAACGCCGACCCAAAATTTCTGCAAACTCCAAAATAGCAGAACATTAACTTTACCAGTATGTCAGCGGTGGTTGCAGGTTTTTGGTTTGGTATAGCATATGCTTCCGTTCACCTCGTAGAATAGTCCATAGCCACAAAGATGTACTCATATCAGGAATCGATCTCAGGGAATGAACCGGCAATATCGGTAGGCGCACTGTCAAAGGGGCTTCCCATGTTGTATTGCCCCACTGTAGCCTTTTGGTTTTCCAACGGTGCACACAGCTGACACTCTTTAACATCGTCCTCGCAGCTATCCCAGTAAAGCCTTGAGCAAATTTTCTCCAGAGTTTTTTAACGCCAAAATGTCCTCCCACAGCGCCATTATGTAGATGTCCTAAAATCTCAGCCACTCAGCTTTCAGGAACCATGACTTGAAGAGTACTCACGGATCCTTCTCAATCCTTCAAAGATCGCATCAAGATTCCATTCTCCACCTTGAAATAATCCCATTGTGGCCAGTAGTTCTTCAGGGTGCTAATCAACAGACTGATATTCTGCCAAAATAGACGTTCTCGTCTGGATTCCCAACCCAGAATGACACCTAGGTTTTTTGTCATTCTCCGGTTTGGTTCGTAATTGTAAAGGCTGCCAATCGTCAATGGTTACGGTAGTCCGACCGACAATCTCACATTTACCTACGCGACGCGAACAACCATTTTCAAGACAATCTGTGCAGATCGATTTTCTCTCCGCTCCGTCGACCACTTCTATTAATTTCAGCTCCTTATATTTTCTTAAGTCGTTTACATCGGTTCTGCATGCGCCTAAATCCACGGTTCTGGCGACGTTGATCCTTTTTCTCCAACTGCTGGTCAAATCATCTCCTACACGTTCTCTTGGATTCGCTCCTGCTTGTTGCAGATGAAGGTTGCCGTACCTCATTTTTAGCCTTAATGTTAAAGCCCCGTAGCTTCTTTGGTCATGATCTGCAGAATATTCAAGGCTTCATTTCGCAACGCAACAATCAACGCGGTTGCCCCTTCACCATCGTTTTATCTGATAGCTCGCGTGGCAGCCACAAATTGTTTAAAATATGTCTGCCAATGTGACTTTCCATGAAATGTGGATGGTTTCATTCTGAACCTTGACGTTGGTTTAGCATTCCCCAAAATTTTTTTATTCTGGGGCGTGCTGCTGTATTACTGGAACCGGGGGCTCTGATGCTTGCATTGTTAGGGAATTAAACAAATTTGTTTATTCTGGGGCGTGCTGCTGTACCACTGGAACCGGGGGCTCAAATGCTTGCATTGTTAGGGAATTAAACCATTCTCGCATTTTGAGCTAAGTCTTTAACAGTTTTTCCGAAATGTTTGCGACAGTTCGTTCTTGTTTCTCCGCATTCTCGTTTAATTTTTGGAAATTTATGTTCTAACTTCGCTGCCAGGCTTGAAAAGCATTTCTCCATGCCTAACTTGAAGTACTTTAAAAATGAAAGAATTTCAATATCTATTGTCTGTTGAGTGTGGGTAGAAATAGACCTAAGTTATACTATTGCACACAGATAGTAAAATATGTAGGACGTGGGAATTTCAGGGAAATATGCAGGCTAGCTCAGAATAGAAATCAATGGAGATACGCATCCAACCAATTCGAAGATGGAAAACCGAATGACGAAAAAATAAACGCACATAAATCTGATGATTATTATAAGCAATTAATTGGTTTCGCAATACTCAACTGTTGATTGTGCGAATGGAAAACTATTAATTCGGCAAATGTCTAGGTATTGGGGGATCCTTGGTAGCCACAGACTGCTTAACCCCCTTCACATACCACTGAAACCTGGTGAAATAAGACATATAATTAGGAAACAACAGAGGGGGACCGAGCTGTATCTAGGCTGTGAAAATTTCAGGGAACAGTGTAGGCTAGCTCAGAATAGAAATAAGTGAGGGTACGCGTTCAACCAGTTTCAAGACGGAAACCTAATGACGAAAAAAATAATTGCACTTAAATCTGAGGATTATTATAAACAACTACAGATGTTGGTTTTAAAATATTTTCAACTAATGTTGGAAAACTATTAATTCGGCAAATGTTCAAACGTTGAAAGATCTTGGCAGCCGCAGTTTGCTTAACTCCCTTCACATACTACTGAATATCGGAGAAATATGGTATATATTTATAAACAACAGAAGTGGAATCGAACTGCATCTAACAAGAAAGAGCAGCGGCTACATTCAAAGACAACAAACATAGAAACAAGGAGAAAATTGTTGAAAGCATATGTCTGGAGCACGTCTATGCAATAAGTGCAGTCGGAGAAGCAGACAGAAAAACGGTAGAAGACTTTTAGAATGTTGTGCCTCAGATGTATGAGAACGATAGCATAGGCAGACAAATTTAATAACAAAGTGTTATAGAAATAGTAGGGGAATAAAGATATCTGTGGAAAACAAAAAAAATAAAAGAAGTAGAAGAGCAGGGTATGTTCTAAGGCATTTTTGGGGAATAGTGCGATATATATTACAAACAGAGATAGGAAAAGAAGTAGAGGTAAACCTATATCATAGTATTGCACACAGATTGTGAAAGATGTAGACTGTGCAAATTTCAGGAAATGTGTAGGTTAGCACAAAATAGGAAACAGTGAAGGTAAGCGTCTATTCAGTTTCAGGACTAAAGACCCGATGACGATGGCAAGTAAAACCCACGTACCATAAATGAATAAAGCTATTCGTTATCTGTTGCTTTTAATGATTTTCGTTCACATAGAATGTTGAGGGTTATTGGTAACTGCAAGGTCCTTATCTCATTATAACTTTTTCTGCGTACAAATGTAAAGTTTCGGCGTTAAGACCCAGTAAGCGTTAGTTTAATGAAATACAATCCAGGCTAAGAATGTAGGTTAAATTCCCCTAAGAATGTAGGTTAAAATCCGGGCAGTCACATAAAAGTAAGTTTTCACCATAAGGATTTTGTAGCTGCCCAATTGTGTTTATACTATTTATCACTAAACAACGCACGTAAACCAGCACTTGAAATACAGTGAACTCGTTCAACGAACGTATTATCAAATTGTTTTCTGAAGAATAATCACAGAAAATCCATTATAGAATATCCAACTCTAAGCATACTTATAGCATTCAATGATAGTATAGCCGCTTCATATAATTACAATTAGGCTAGATCATTTAACTACAATAAATACAAAACACCAACGTATCAGGCGGCTCGTATAATTGAGAAATTTATCAAACGTGAAAGCAGGTATTTTCTAAAATGGAGTATAGAGAGTGCAAAATGCATGAAGTATTCAAACTATAAAATAGAATGTAAAATGCATGTAAAAAAGGTTTTTTGCGCTTGTATGCTTATAGCCTACGAAAACTAACAACAAAAACAGTGAAAAACAATGATGCCATTCGACAAATGATGACAGATCAGTATGTAAGAGAGGAAAGATGAGTCACACATAAAACAAATAGCTCAAATTGTAAATAATCATGTGTTAAAAATTATGTCCACGTTGGATTCTCCACGTTTAAGTCGAGATTGAAAACAAGCTCGTTTAAATGATGTTAGAAATGCTCCTGAGGAGCATCAATATCCACAGTGGTGACGAAAGAGCAATATATGCATAAAATCTAAGGCAAAACAGTAATCAACAGTTTGTGTACTCCAAAATGAAAAAAAGAAAGCGGTATTTCAAAGAGAATGGTTTCTTTAGAAGATGGCAGAAACACAAACACAAAATAATAAACATCAAGTGTTCCTTAAAATGCAAAGAAGAGATAGAGAACGTCGTATGGCTCTGCATCAGGATCAGACACGTTGTTACACATCTCAGCATACGGAAAATAACCATTGGTAAAAAGATTAAGGCCTTACCCTCCATACAGTCCCAAGCAAATCTTAAAGCTATAGAAAGAAGCCTTTAAACATGGAACTTTTTAAGCAACTACCGCGTGCTATTGGAAAAATTGCTTTGACAGTTGTTTTATTCGTATCGAAACAAAAACTAGAATTAAATGGGATGGAGATATCACGCGAGCAATAGTATAACTGAGAGCTACAAGGGTGTGTTTAAAGAAGCAATGTAAAGTATACAAAACTGAAAATCTATAAGTATTTCGTAATTTCTTGTAATATGAGGGAGCTTTACGGTTGAGTATAGATACCGCATGACACGACAGGGAGTTCAGTTTGAGTTTGAATCGAAGTATTAATCCGCAAGTATCATGACATTAATTTTCGTACGGATGCCTATATAAATTAATACAAAACAGCGAATGTCTATGTAAATAAATAAGCAGTGTGTAAATAAATTAAGTAGACGCATTTAGTAATAAATATAGTGAAATTGTCGAATTAACAACAAATTTAGTGTTAGTGAGTAACGTAGTAATCATCTCTGTAGTATCATATTGGTATAGTGAGATTCCTTTACAAATAATCGTGAATAATCAGGTTTATAGTGAACCGAATAAAGAAGAGTAAATTGAAGTTCGTTACTGTATGAAAAATGTAAAGAGAAATATTTAAAAAAGCAATAATCGATTTTTAATTCTAAACATTTTTGTCTTCTTTCATCCAAAACCGTTAGTGTTGTTTCATAAGGATTACGAATTACGTACGATATCACATATGAGCCTGAATTACGGGTAGCCACGACGTTTCGTCTCTTAATAACACTATCAAAAAGGTTAGTACAAAGTACACATCGTAGTTACGATACTCATCTATTGGACGCCACCGCACATGTACATGAGCATGCTGTAGACAGAAATTTATGTAACATGCACCTATGCAACCATGTTTTTTCAGTACACGTAATTATATAGTTCTTTGGTACAACGTACAAATTATACAATGCTATAAAAGAAATTATTTTCTGATAACGAGCAATAATGTTCTCCTTAAAATGAAAAAAATTTTTAACCTTTTTATTTTAGGAAAGATTCTAGTTACACCTAGAAAAACTGTTTTACTTGTGCGTAGTAAAATCATGCAAGAGGAATTTTTTCTATGTGAAGTTTTACGCTTTCTTATGGAAGTAATATTCTATTTAGACAGCACTAGAGAAACAATTAATGAACGCCATCACAACAGTTCAGCAGGTACGCTAAATTGTGACATTCCTTAGGTCTTACAGTCTGAGCTACCGAGGGATTCAGAAGCACTTCCTACCTTAATTCACTTAAAGGGAACCGTCGCTGTCACTCAATGTTAAAGTGTGGATCTATCCCTTTCCTTGTGATTTAATTCGCAAAAATATTAGAAGGCGGAAACATTGAAAACCCGCTTTTCGTCAGAACCGCAACCCCAAAATTAATCACTTGAACAAGCTAATTGTTGAAAGTGTATCAACTCAATTGCGCGTGCAATCGAGAAAAAATTATTTTAAAGGAGAATCTCAACCTTTATGCAACTAGATGCAATCTAGTTAAAATTGAGGACGAATATATCTTGAATAAACTGGTTGCAGAGCGTTGTTTGACAAAATTTTAAACGTTCACGTGATCTAAGTATGGCTACGTCATGTAAGATTAGCAAATGGCTGCTTAATTTCTATTTTCCCACTATTTAACTAATATAAAACAAACTAATAGTAAGTTGTCTCAAGGAGAAATGTTCGCAAAAGTTTATGAAACTTATACGGAAAGGTGAAACAACATCAAGACTTTAGAAAACTCATCGCAACAGAATTTTACAATAAAGAACAACTTGCAGCCGGTTTATAAGCAGGAAAACGTAACTAGAGCGCTCTTTATTCCAAATTCATCGCATTGGATTTTTACAGGAAATTCTCGGACGTGCATCATTTAAAAGATATTTCCTACATTTCGGCTGCTTTATGTATAAACAAATTTCTACGATTCTGTTTAGTAAGAAACTCCTTAACGAGTTACCCCGTTTGTGGATTTGCTATTTCTGTTTTCTGCAAAACGTAATTACACAAACATTATTACGAGAACCAACAAATGATTGGTGCTCATTTCTTCCTTGCTTAAATTAAAATTAGTGACTCGCAAGCATATCTATTATGTCTGAGTTGTTTAAGCGAGTGAAAATTGGGGGTAGGGCTTGTTAAAATTATTAAGTATTCTACTCAGTATACGAAACAGTTGTTCATTTTTGAACGGACCTTTATATAATACTTTGGTGTTCAGCAACATTACGTTACGTCTTCTGCTGTCGTTACAGCTTAAAGACTCGTTTAGTGGTTATCACAGGTCATTCTTGACTTGGTGACCAGTTAACTAGCACATGCCAACTGCAGTTTTGCCCACGATGCACAGTGTAGTCTGGTCTTGGCTTTTGAGAGTAGCATACAAACAGTAATTGGTGTTTGATTATGGCTCTTCCACCCTAATTACCGCTTGGTTTATTTTGAAATGATTACAATGGTAAGTAATCCTACATTTGTATTGCGAAAAGATACACTGTATTGTCATCCGTAGCACAACCGATAACCATACAATTTTTACAACCTATAGGTAATAAAACCCGCAGTTTTGCTAACAAATTATGATGCTTGCAGTCTTACAATTTATAGTTAGCAGTTTTACAAACGAATTATTAATCCAAGAAATTTATATATATGAAAACCAAGATGCTCACAGTCTAACACACCAGTTTATCAATAAAATTATGTTTAATAAAGTTCAGTCCGTTCAATTAAGTGCAGTATTGGAAAATAATATTCATCGACTCATAATTCACGCTTTAATTACTTATAGAAGGAAGGTCTCAATCAAGCATACCTTGAGGCCCTCCCTTTTAGTAAATACGTGTTGGACACGTGTTGGAGTGTTTTCCGCAGCTGTTGTTTTCCAATGTTGGTTCAATGATTTGTACTAGATTTTTGGTGACCTTTGGTAATGCCGCATGCATCTAGACAACTTGAATAAACGTATAAATGAGTATCCTAATTGAACGTCCTATTCTTACTTACCGATTGGCAACACGTCATTACTAAAGATTCTAAATAAATCTAGTAAAATTTTTATACAGTGCAACTTCGTGAACAATATTTTATTAAGGTTAGGAGTATGCTGAATATCTGCATATATCTTGTGACACTTGAATCGCATAAAAATTCTTATAGTGTATGCAATTGAATTAAATTATTATAGCTTATTTAAGAGCAATTTGCCTGGTAGCTTGTAGTACTGTTGGTTCCTAATTTCAATTTTTGTACGTATTTAATCATTATCTAGTATCTCAAAGAAATTTTAAAGTTTCTTTTTTGGTTAAGTTATTACTTTTAACCAAGGAATAAACATTTAATCTTACCAACATATGAAATTTCTACTACAGTTTTTTTAGTTTAGCTCATTGACACAGATATATTCTTGGACTATTAATTTTTTGTGCAAAACTACTTCCGCACGAAACGTTTAACTGTAAATATTTAAAAATTATAATTATTATTTAGAACAAAATCAAGAAATAAACTCTTTCTTTTTAGAATTCTTATTTGATATACTCTACCTATTGTATTTACAATGACTATATGTTTCATAAGAACAACACGTACTTATTGCACAAAAATGCCTACCAACTATTTACTGATTTATAAATATGTAATCGCAAGATCTTCTTACAATTCACAGTAGGTATACAAGAGATGTACTAGGGCAAAAAATGCAATTTTCCTATGTTAAATCCCATAAGGAAGCTCAAGTTCTGGTCATTTTTGTACCATACATTGAAATCCCCATAACAGTCTTAAAAATCCTCGTAACATACGTCTTTGATTGTAATCCAGTAAAATCTGTCATAAGTCGCCCATTATTTTCTTCTTTCATATATGTAAAATCACCACTTCGCTATGCTCTCGGTTACCTAGTTTCGGCTACTCTTTCAAGGTCGTAGTGACGTCATAGCCTTTCATAAATAAAGAGTAATGTAATACTATTCTAAAATTATTATTCTGACATTATACATAACAAAATTTAAAAATATTTAATGCCAAGCATGGAGCCATTTAAACTTAATTTTAATCCAAATTTATACACAGAAAACAGTCCTTTATTTATGTTTGTTAAACACCAACGTATCAGGCGGCTCGTATAATTGAGAAATTTATCAAACGTGAAAGCAGGTATTTTCTAAAATGGAGTATAGAGAGTGCAAAATGCATGAAGTATTCAAACTATAAAATAGAATGTAAAATGCATGTAAAAAAGGTTTTTTGCGCTTGTATGCTTATAGCCTACGAAAACTAACAACAAAAACAGTGAAAAACAATGATGCCATTCGACAAATGATGACAGATCAGTATGTAAGAGAGGAAAGATGAGTCACACATAAAACAAATAGCTCAAATTGTAAATAATCATGTGTTAAAAATTATGTCCACGTTGGATTCTCCACGTTTAAGTCGAGATTGAAAACAAGCTCGTTTAAATGATGTTAGAAATGCTCCTGAGGAGCATCAATATCCACAGTGGTGACGAAAGAGCAATATATGCATAAAATCTAAGGCAAAACAGTAATCAACAGTTTGTGTACTCCAAAATGAAAAAAAGAAAGCGGTATTTCAAAGAGAATGGTTTCTTTAGAAGATGGCAGAAACACAAACACAAAATAATAAACATCAAGTGTTCCTTAAAATGCAAAGAAGAGATAGAGAACGTCGTATGGCTCTGCATCAGGATCAGACACGTTGTTACACATCTCAGCATACGGAAAATAACCATTGGTAAAAAGATTAAGGCCTTACCCTCCATACAGTCCCAAGCAAATCTTAAAGCTATAGAAAGAAGCCTTTAAACATGGAACTTTTTAAGCAACTACCGCGTGCTATTGGAAAAATTGCTTTGACAGTTGTTTTATTCGTATCGAAACAAAAACTAGAATTAAATGGGATGGAGATATCACGCGAGCAATAGTATAACTGAGAGCTACAAGGGTGTGTTTAAAGAAGCAATGTAAAGTATACAAAACTGAAAATCTATAAGTATTTCGTAATTTCTTGTAATATGAGGGAGCTTTACGGTTGAGTATAGATACCGCATGACACGACAGGGAGTTCAGTTTGAGTTTGAATCGAAGTATTAATCCGCAAGTATCATGACATTAATTTTCGTACGGATGCCTATATAAATTAATACAAAACAGCGAATGTCTATGTAAATAAACTAGCAGTGTGTAAATAAATTAAGTAGACGCATTTAGTAATAAATATGGTGAAATTGTCGAATTAACAACAAATTTAGTGTTAGTGAGTAACGTAGTAATCATCTCTGTAGTATCATATTGGTATAGTGAGATTCCTTTACAAATAATCGTAAATAATCAGGTTTATATTGAACCGAATAAAGAAGAGTAAATTGAAGTTCGTTACAGTATGAAAAATGTAAAGAAAAATATTTAAAAAAGCAATAATCGATTTTTAATTCTAAACATTTTTGTCTTCTTTCATGCAAAACCGTTAGTGTTGTTTCATAAGGATTACGAATTACGTATGATATCACATATGAGCCTGAATTACGAGTAGCCACGACGTTTCGTCTCTTAATAACACTATCAAAAGGGTTAATACAAAGTACACATCGTAGTTACGATACTCATCTATTGAACGCCACCGCACTTGTACATGAGCATGCTGTAGACAGAAATTTATGTAACATGAACCTATGCAACCATGTTTTTTCAGTACACGTAATTATATAGTTCTTTGGTACAATCTACAAATTATACAATGCTATAAAAGAATTTATTTTCTGATAACGAGCAATAATGTTCTCCTTAAAATGAAAAACTTTTAACATTTTTATTTTAGGAAAGGTTCTAGTTACACCTAGAAAAACTGTTTTACTTGTGCTTAGTAAAATCATGCAAGAGGAATTTTTTCTATGTGAAGTTTTACGCTTTCTTATGGAAGTAATATTCTATTTAGACAGCACTAGAGAAACAATTAATGAACGCCATCACAACAGTTCAGCAGGTACGCTAAATTGTGACATTCCTTAGGTCTTACAGTCTGAGCTACCGAGGGATTCAGAAGCACTTCCTACCTTAATACACTTAAAGGGAACCGTCGCTGTCACTCAATGTTAAAGTGTGGATCTATCCCTTTCCTTGTGATTTAATTCGCAAAAATATTAGAAGGCGGAAACATTGAAAACCCGCTTTTCGTCAGAACCGCAACCCCAAAATTAATCACTTGAACAAGCTAATTGTTGAAAGTGTATCAACTCAATTGCGCGTGCAATCGAGAAAAAATTATTTTAAAGGAGAATCTCAACTTTTATGCAACTAGATGCAATCTAGTTAAAATTGAGGACGAATATATCTTGAATAAACTGGTTGCAGAGCGTTGTTTGACAAAATTTTAAACGTTCGCGTGATCTAAGTATGGCTACGTCATGAAAGATTAGCAAATGGCTGCTTAATTTCTATTTTCCCACTATTTAACTAATATAAAACAAACTAATAGTAAGTTGCCTCAAGGGACTACTCAAAGAGAAATGTTCGCAAAAGTTTATGAAACTTGTACGGAAAGGTGAAACAACATCAACACTTAAGAAAACTCATCGCAACAGAATTTTACAATAAAGAACAACTTGCAGCCGGTTTATAAGCAGGGAAACGTAACTAGAGCGCTATTTATTCCAAATTCATCGCATTGGATTTTTACAGGAAATTCACGGACGAGCATCATCTAAAAGATATTCCCTACATTTCGGCTGCTTTATGTATAAACAAATTTCTACGATTCTGTTTAGCAAGAAACTCCTTAACGAGTTACCCCGTTTGTGGATTTGCTATTTCTGTTTTCTGCAAAACGTAATTACACAAACATTATTACGAGAACCAACAAATGATTGGTGCTCATTTCTTCCTTGCTTAAATTAAAATTAGTGACTCGCAAGCATATCTATTATGTCTGAGTTGTTTAAGCGAGTGAAAATTGGGGGTAGGGCTTGTTAAAATTATTAAGTATTCTACTCAGTATACGAAACAGTTGTTCATTTTTGAACGGACCTTTATATAATACTTTGGTGTTCAGCAACATTACGTTACGTCTTCTGCTGTCGTTACAGCTTAAAGACTCGTTTAGTGGTTATCACAGGTCATTCTTGACTTGGTGACCAGTTAACTAGCACATGTCAACTGCAGTTTTGCCCACGATGCACAGTGTAGTCTGGTCTTGGCTTTTGAGAGTAGCATACAAACAGTAATTGGTGTTTGATTATGGCTCTTCCACCCTAACTACCGCTTGGTTTATTTTGAAATGATTACAATGGTAAGTAATCCTACATTTGTATTGCGAAAAGATACACTGTATTGTCATCCGTAGCACAACCGATAACCATACAATTTTTACAACCTATAGGTAATAAAACCCGCAGTTTTGCTAACAAATTATGATGCTTGCAGTCTTACAATTTATAGTTAGCAGTTTTACAAACGAATTATTAATTCAAGAAATTTATATATATGAAAACCAAGAATCTCACAGTTTCTAATACACATGCTTTATTCAATAAAATTATGTCTTAATAAAGTTCAGTCACGTAATTAAGTAGCAGTATTGGTAAATAATATTATCGACTCAAAATTAGGCACTATGCAAATTTTATGGAAAATCTAAAACATGGTACAGTTTTTAAGACTGTTAGGGATTCATTTAGTAAATACGATCGGACACGTGTTGGCCTCCTTTCGCATGTAATTACCAAATTGGTTCAATGATTAGAACTACCCTTTACCTGACTATTGCAATGCCGCAGCATCTAGACAAATGAATAAAGTATAAATGAGTATCCTAATTGAACGTCCTATTCTTACTTACCGATTATAACGTCATTACTATAGATTATAAATAAATCTTAGGATAGGTTAACTCATAGGGTGCTAAATTCGTGAACAAAAAATCTAATAAAAAAGCACATGAATACAGATATTAGAAGATAAATGGTCATTTAAATTATTAGTTGAGAGCACACTGTTTATAGTAAGCGATTAAACATATCCAAAGTAGCTAGAGCAAAGATAAGAATTTAAAATGACAAACGCATCGAAATTGTAATAACTGTGGATTGGCTAGAAAATATTCAAAAGTTGCGTTATTTCATCATAAACTAGACCAAAGAATTATTTAAAGTTTCTTGTGATAGAAAATATTATTTATCAAGGAATCCACATTTAATCTTACCAACAAACAAATTTTTACTTCAGATTAGAATAAAACCCCAATTTAATATCTGTTTTAAAATATTACCTGATCAATTAAATGAGGTATAAAATGTTACTACAAATTGGCATCGCTATTAATTAACTTGCAAAACTATTCCGCACGAAACGTTTAACGTAAAATTTGTGGCCAATTGGTATAACGAACGCAAACAAAAGGACGTTCATATAGAATCTTATGAACAACGATTAGTATACTTTTGAATGACAGTCACTATATGTTTCATAAGAACAATATTATTGCACAAATGCCACCAACTATTTACGATTTATAAAATGTAATGCGCAAGACTTCTATAACAATTCACAGTAGGTATACCAAAGATGTGTGGCAAAATGCAATTTTCCTAGTAAATCCATAAGGAAGCTAAGGTCTTCTGGTCCAATTTTGACCATACATTAGAAAATCCGCATACAGCTTAAAATCTTGTAACGATACGTCTTTGATTGTAATCCATAAAATGTATATGCGCACCGATTAAAATGTTTCATATATGCAAAATCACCACTGATATGCGTACTATTTGGCATACTGGTTTCAGGTTGTAGTGACGTCAAAGACCTTTATATATAAAGAAAGTAAACTATTCGAAATTATTATTCAATTATAATAACAAATTTAAAACCTTATGCACGGACCATTAATTAGTTTAATCAAAGTATTCGGACTAGAAAAGAGTCATTCGTAGATTGTTGAGTGATTGTTAATTTACTAATTTTAACTGCAGAATAAAATTTAGATCCACACCCAAGTTAAAACCGATCTCCAATAGTCAGTAGTTAATACATAGAAAGGACTAGGTTTCGATTGTAAAGTATCAAGTTTGTATTAATAAGTTATGTTCACCGAATCAGATCATTCTTGGCATGTAATTATTCATTGTGACAATCTTTGTAATGTGGTATCAATGTCCTAGCATACAATTTTAGAATAGTGATTAAATTCTCTTCTTATAAAACGGTACTGATGAATCATTACTCCACCTGTTGGATATTAATGTTAGCACTTTTGAAATCAGGTAACCGATAGCTTATGGAAGTGGTAGACCTGTTACTTAAATGATCGAAAGTTTACTAGCAAAATAAATGTTTAACGAACCCTATGCAATGTGGTTACGTGAAAGTTACGAATACCGATCTAAGTTTTACGTTATATATGGTACGAGGATTTTTAAGACTGTTATGGGGATTTCAATGTATGGTACAAAAATGACCAGAACGGACCTTGAGCCTCCTTATGGAATGAAACATGGAAAAATTGCACTTTTTGTCCTAGAACATACCCTGCTTACCTACTATTCACACATTATCCGCAGATTATTGTGCATGACAAACAACTCTTAAAGTTGTATATATATTGCTGTAATTATAGGGTTAATTTAGGGGTAGGTTAAGTCATAGGGGTCGTAGAATAAACAAAAGAAACTCTCAAGTAACAAAAGCACATAATTACAGATATTAGAAGAGTAAATAGGTCATTATAAATATTATTAGTTGAGAGCACACTGTATATAGCAGTACAAGCGATTAAACGCATATCCAAGTGTAGCTACGAGCAAAGATAAGAATTTAAAAATGTAACGAAACGCATCGAAATTAAATCAATGAAAAACCTGTATGAATTGGCTAGATAAATATTCAAAAAGTGCGTTAATATATCATCATAAACGCAAGCAGAAATTATGCATTATTTGAAAAGCGTACGTGATAGAAAAGTATTACATTTGTTCAAAAATCCAATTTAACTAGGAAATAAACAAACACCAAATTTATTACATTCAGATTAGAATAAAGCCAACAACAATAATACGTGATTTTATGAACAAAGATTCCTGGGATTTCTGAATTAAATGTGAGGTATAAGAATGAATTACGTGACAAATTGAGCATCCCCCATGCAATTAACCTACACAATTGGTAAAGTTTCCCAAAATAACAAGAGATAAGACACTTGGTGTCGGCCAGCACGTGGAGTCAACGAATCGCAAACAAAAGGGGCCGGGCCTAAAAATATGATGACAATTGAACAACGAGTTAGTATACTTTTGAAACTGGACAGTCACTATACTCGAAAGTGCTAAATATTCACGTGAACAGTTAATTAAATTAAAGTGAAAATCATTTTAAAAGAGTGTAAAATAGTGTAAGCGAGCCGTACTTCTACAGACGTAAGTAAACCAGATTTAATAAAATTATACAATTTCTAATAATAAATACAACAGGGCTCTTAATAAAGATCTTGTTACGACTCCTGTTAAAACTCTTAATAACGATCTTAATTACGATCTTAAATACAATTTTGGATACGAGTCAGGAAGACTCTGGAGAATTCTGCCCGTTAAATCAATTTGGTAATCTCTGAAAATGGTAAATATTAATTAATTATGGAGATAAAAAACCTTTTATTGGAACAACCTCACTAACAACGATTTGGATAGTATTTTGGTTGATGTCGACTTTCAAATTCGACTCAGAACATTCAGACTAGACACGAAAATTCTTGGGGATGCAGAGAACCTACTGAACCAATCCAGGTTAGATATTTTGATATGATTTATTTCTATAAACTGTTTTATTTCAATAATAATTCAAACTGGGGTTTCTTGGATAAATTTATGAAAGGCAATAGGCATCTTGAAACGTTTCAAAAGATCTCTAAATGTCATAAAAAACTCGTTTTGCTGGCTTCATTTTCTAAAAATCTGACATATGTAAATAATTTAAAAAGGGGAAGATATTTGAAAAGGTTGTAAATATTTAATCATTATACTGTGTATTGTAAAATTGCTTTATTTAATTGAATCAGCTAGTTGAGGCAAAAAGATTTAACATTTTTACAAGTGCTTGAGTAATAACAGGGTTATATCACAGCATTATATGCTTGACCCAATCGTGGGGCTAAGTATTAATATAATAACAAGGGACTAACAGGCAAATTACACAGCCGTGGGGAGAGAATAACGCAGTAATATATATATATATATATATATATATATATATATATATATTTTCTTTTGTTGTAGGGTTTTGGCCTACAACAAAAGAAAAACCGTTGTGTCCATTCCGGATGCTTCATAGGGTTAACCCCTCGAATACAGAGCTAATTTCTTCTCAATCCTTTCTACGTGGTGCTCTTGACTATATTATCACTCACACCCAAGTAACAGCAATTCTTAAATTCCAGTTCGCCCAACTTCTCTCGTTAGTAAATTTTGATTATTAAAGTCCTCTAAAGCCCTCATAATTTCAATACAACTAGTTGCAAATATGCGCTTAATGAAAATACTCACCTCATGGGGCAAACGTATACATTAATTTGAGTAACTTATTATTTATAAATTGACAAAATATTATTTTATTTTGTGAGCTATGTGTAGGAATAATAATTGTCCTTACACAATTAATCTTCCACAACCCTATTACACTTCAAGAAGTAAGAGAAGTGAAAAATCGAGCAGCATGTGCTTAACCTCTTGAAATAACATATACCTACCTTTGAGTACTGAATCAATTCTGCAGTCAACGGTGACTTTTATAAGTATCTATGCACGGAATACAAAATGAGCAGGTTGCATACAAATTCTTTGACTGGTTATTTATTAATGGGGACCTATATAATTAGCATTATATATATTTCATTTTGGGGAATATTTTGCAGACGATTTTGAAAAAACTCTAAGATAATGTATTTTTAAAAAAATTTTTCTAGTAATGTTACCATGGATATGAAGTCGGGATGATAAAGACTTTCCTTTAGGTATGTAAAAAATTATTTTGAAATATTTTAAACTTGGTGCTAATACTTAAAGACTTTTTATGTTGTTGTATATAAAAATTTAGATGTTCATCGGGACAAAGGCGAAAAATCCCTTTTTTGTTAGATTTTCTTTTATCTGTTACTACTTTAATGATTTGCCAATAAAAATCGTATCGAAATTTCTTTATTCTTTTTCTTTAACCCACACCACTCTACGACTTTCTAGCTAGCACTTTAAGTTCTTACAAGTTCTTCCTTTCCGTTTTTTTTGTTGTTGCGGTATTCGATGCTTGCTTTAGTTTCGTTGCTTCTTGCTTGTCCGCATAGATTACCGTAACAAACCGTCTTCTTCATGGCGCTTTCTTTTTGCGTTTTATTATTCTGTAGCTTCGAGTAATCTGTGACAACCCTATAGGAGTCACGTTAATTATAATTAAACTTCTTTCATTTTCGGTGCTTGTATGGAGCTTGAAGTAATTTTGCGCACAAACTCAATGTAGTACATGCGGATAGCATTCGGAATGCGACCGCGTAGCGTTCCTTACATAAAATGTACTATAAAATGAAGTATATTTAAACATTGCAATTGTTAAACACTAACAAATAAAGAATAATAAATAAAATCCGTAACAAATTTTGAAGTCAAGAACTTTTCCCTATAATTTAAAGGCACTAGATATCTCAATTCTCTTAAATGGCGCCGTGTTATAACTCAATGCAAGTCTGTTTTTAATTTAATTTGGAAAAATAATAGAAGACTGAAACGCTGTATATCCACTAATCATCGAAAGCGCGACCTCAAATTTAACGCGTTTAATTGAGCTAATTGTTAAAATACCACCAGATGCAAGCGCGTGGTTTGCAAAAAACCGTTTTAAATTGTGTCCAACGAATATAACAGTTATTTGTAACTGAAGTCAAATGTTTGTAATTGAACGTTTCAGCTAGATTCGATTTGTAATATACGCGTATATATACTTGAAATTTAAAATAGAAAGGGTTATAGAATGTATATATAAAGGCACCAGTCAATATTTCTGACTAATACTGGCCAAGCTTAAACTTCGACAAACTATAAGTAAAGTACCCTGACTAGAAAGGATTATAATCGTGTTTGCTGTAGTTTATATACATAACTAAAGCAGAAACGTGGAACCCACCGCTAAGTGCACTATAGAAAATAGCTGTTCAACGTGATATGACACAATAGTAAGAATTTATTTGATCTAGTCTTATAACAGGTTAATAGTAGCAGAAAAGTCAGCTTTCTGGGGGTGTTGTATAAATATGTTTGTTCTGCAAGTATAACACCCACAATAACTCAAATTTTAAATTTTCTCAGTTTCATTACGACATCTATCTCTTTGGTTTTCGATTTTAGTTATTACTTGTTCCATATATAAGTTAAATAAGGTTAGCAATAAAGAACGTCCGTCTCTTCCTTAGTCCTCATTCTTTATTTAATTCACATACGTTCGTTTCACACGTAAATTGTAGATTATGCGCATCCCTCTTTAACTTATTTTTGTTGCCTTTAATGGTATATTAAGTACCAAGGGTGGTAAGGCACACATTAAAGCCCGCCTATGTTAGCCCCGCCTTCGCTTCGCTCGGGCGGTTGGCAGAAAAGGGCTTCAAGTGCCTTAAGACCCGTGGTGCTTACGACTGTTTTTCGCCCTCCGCCCCCCTCCCTCAATTATTTTAAATTTTGTACTTGTTACATCTAACACTATTTGGATCTAATCCCAACCAATTTTATTACCTAATTCAGATTTACGACTATTTGACATTACAGTTGGTTATTAGTTCGACATCCCGCCTATGTGATATGTGGCCGCGGCAATTGGCGGCTCCGTGGCGTAGTGGTATGTGTGTGACTACTACGCACAAGGTCCCGGGTGCGAATCCCGACACGGTCCGCTTGAAAAATGTTAGGCGAGGACCCGTGTGTGAGTGTTGTCACGCACGTTAAAGATTCCTACCTTGCTTAGAACAGCAAGGGTTCGGCAAAATTCCAAATTTTCCAGGTAAAAAAAACTCGCTTCCTGGCCAATGTAGTACCTTCGGGTGGGGCATTGGAAAAAAATCACATGTAAGGCCGCGGCAATTTCAAATCGTAATTACGAATTTGAGTTGCCAGAAATTCAAAGGTGAAGCAAATAATCATTTTTTGGAGATGACAATATTAAATACGCCTGGTCACTTGATCTCGAGTCGCTTTCCATTCAACACCGCACTGATCTGTATCACATCAGACTTTTACAAGCATAAAGACTCGTGAATGATACATGATGGTTCATTTGCATGTCAATGTCAAATAAATTTTATATGTCATAAGTAGGTAAGCTACCTATGTTCTAGCCCAAAAAACCGGTTTTCTCCATGTTAAATCCCATAAGAAAATCTAAGGTCCGTTCTGGTCATTTTTGTACCATACATTGAAATCCCCATAAGGAGGAATTGAGGGTCAATTCAGGTTACTTTTCAACTAACACCCACGACGTCTATTACATTCAGTTTTTAAGAATAGGATAACACTAAACTATATAAAATTTTATTGAGGATAATATAGTTACAATCAATATTCTACATTGGCAATAAGTATTATATTTCCTCTTGCTCCATAATTGAATAATGTCCAACAGGTAGTGTTGCATATGAACCAGGAAGCAAGTGGCGTTTATCATCGTGCGGGCTTAGGGCAATCTTTCCTGAGCGATAGTGTGGACTTGGTGCTTGGATGATTGAATTAGATTCTGCGTTACAAATACTTCCTTGTAATCTTCGATACAATCAACATAATCCTCAAAAGTGATTCTATTCTTTATTTATAGTGGAAATCGTAGATTGTCAACTTGGCCATGTCAAGGATGCACATTCCAACGTATATAGGCTTATTGAAAAATACTTCCGATTTAAGAAGTTCAACAGCCACAAGGTTTTCATCGAAGATTGTAACATTTTTGAATAACGGGCTGGATATCCTGGCTTCGGCTCCATATCTACCTTCCCAGTATTGCACAAGTTTCACATTACAATGTTTTCGCTTGTTCTCCATCGTTTTCCCAAAAACAGCATTGTTCATTAGCTTGAACAAGTTCTTCTCACATTCGTTCCTTGTTTGTTTCCGAAGTTCAGTATTGAGATCAATGTAAGATTTTAGCCAGCAGTTTTGTTTAAATTTCAGCACCGTGTGAATAGCTTTTAGTTTAAGTCCATTTTCTAAAGCCTGTTTCAGATTCTTGTAGTGGATCACATATCTTCTTTTAGCATTTAGTGTAGCCATTAATTTGGTAGTTTGAGTTTTTGATACAGGCGGTTTTCCAGTCTTCGGATCAATATGTTCAGGACAGAATGGGATGTCCTTATGCAAGTCATGTATAGATTCCGGATACTCCAAATCCACCTCCAAGATATAGCCAACATTCGCATTATCAGACGATTTTGAAAAACTCTAAGATAATGTATTTTTAAAATTTTTTCTAGTAATGTTAGAATGGATATGAAGTCGGGATGATAAAGACTTTCCTTTAGGTATGTAAAAAATTATTTTGAAATATTTTAAACTTGGTGCTAATACTTAAAGATTTTTTATGTTGTTGTACTACATCACTCAATAAGTCCGTAGGATGATACATAGATGGCGTTGCTATGTAATAATCCATATGATTTGTAGGAAGTACTAACCTTAAAAAGATATCTGTCAAAATTTCATGACAATCCGACGATTAGTTTACAAGTTACAGAGGTTCAAGTGACGATACTTTTGAGTTTTTCAAAAAAATGAATTCCAAGCAATTTCGCGTGTTGATTTATCATTGCTTTTTGATGGGTAAAAATACCATCGCAGCCAAAGCATGGCTTGATAAGTGTTATCCGGGCTCTGCTCCATCGAGGCAAACGGTGGAGAAGTGGTTTGCTGATTTTAAACGTGGCCGTACAGACACTGACGATGCTGAACGCTCTGGAAGGCCAATTGAGGTGGTTACACCGGAAAACATCAAAAAAGTCCACCGAATCGTTTTGGAAAACAGAAAAGTGAAATTGCGTGAGATAGCTGACACCTTGAAGATATCAGAAGGCAGTGTGCACACTATTTTGCATGAACATTTGTCCATGAGAAAGCTGTTCTCAAAGTGGGTGCCGTGTTTGCTCACAGTGGACCAAAAACAACAACGTGTCGATGATTCTGAGAGCTGTTTGGAGCTGTTCAACCGGAATAAAAAGGACTTTTTGCGTCGGTATGTGACAATGGATGAAACATGGATCCACCACCACACTCCAGAGTCTAATCGGCAGTCAGCTGAGTGGACTGCAGCCGGAGAACCACGTCCAAAGCGGCCAAAACCGCAAAAGTCGGCTGGTAAGGTTTTGGCGTCTGTATTTTGGGATGCGCACGGAATTTTGTACATCGACTATCTTGAGAAAGGAAGAAGAATCAACAGCGAATACTACATGGCATTATTAGTGCGTTTGAAGGAAGAAATTGCCAAAAACGGCCACATATGAAGAAGAAAAATTCTCTTTCACCAAGACAATGCACCGTGTCACAAGTCGATCGCAACGATGGCCAAATTGCACCAATTGGGCTTCGAATTGCTTCCGCACCCACCGTATTCTCCAGATTTGGCCCCAGCGACTACTACCTGTTGAACCTGTAAAAATGCTCGCCGGTAAAATTTGGCTCGGATGAAGAGGTGATCGCTGAAACTGAAGCTTCTTTGAGGCCAAAGACGAATTGTTTTACAAAAGGTATCGAAATTTAGAACGGCGTGGTTTGATTGGATCACTCTTAAGGAATGTATGTTGATGAATAAAATCGAATTTCGCATAATTCCGGATTTTCTTCAAATCCTACCGACTTATTATGCCAATATCGCATATCAGAACTTGAGATTTTCATCCGGACGAACCCTAAAATCCCTTCTGGTTAGATTTTCTTTACTTGTTACTACTTTAATTGATTTGCCAATTAACATAGTATCGAAATTTCATTGTTTTTGAACCCACCACTCTACGACTTTCTAGCTTAGCACTTTAAGTTCTTACCAAATACTTCCTTTAAGTCCTTCCGTATGCCGTATTCGATGCTGGCGTTCGTATTCGTTAACTCTAGCTTGTCCGCATAGAGTTATCGTTAACAAACCGTCTTCTTCAAGGAACTTTCCTGAGCGTTATTAATTAGTTCTGTAGCTTCCAATAATATGACACAACCTATAGAGTCACGTTAATTAAAATTAAACTTCTTTCATTTTCGGTGCTTGTAAGGAGCTTGAAGTAATTTTGCCCAAAACTCAATGTCACATTTGGATAGCATTCGGAATGCTTCCGCGTAGCGTTCCTACCTAAAATGTGCTATAAAATGAAGTAAATTTAACATTGCAATTAGTAAACACTAACAAATTAAAGAATAATAAATAAAATGGGTAACAAATTTTGAAGTCAAGAACTTTTCTATAATTCAAAGGCACTAGAATCTCAATTCTCTTTAAATGGCGCCGTGTTATAACTTCAATGCAAGTATGTATTCAATTTCCTAAGGATAAAAAGGAAGACTGAAACGATGTATATCCACTAATCATCGAAAGCGCGACCTCAAATTTTAACGCGTATTAATTTCCTAATTGTTATAACACTTCCACATGCCATCGCAAGGTTTAAAATACTGTTTTAAATTATGTCCAACGAATATCAACACTCATTTGTAACTGAAGTCAAATGTATTGGAATTGAACGTTTCAGCTAGATACGATTTGTAATATACGCCGTATATACCTTGAAATTTAAAATAGAAAGGGCTATAGAATGTATGATAAAGGCTTCTGTCAATATTTCTGACTAATACTCCAAGCTTAAAATTCGTTGAACTATAAGTAAAGTACCCTGAATAGAAAGGATTATAATCGTGTTTGCTGTAGTTTATGTACATAACTAAAGCAGAAACGAGGAACCCACCGCTAAATGCACTATAGAAAATACCTGTTCAACGTGATATGACTTAATAGTAAGAATTTATTTGATCTAGCCTTATAACAGGTTAATAGTAGCAGAAAAGTCAGCTTTCTGGGAGTGTTGTATAAATATGTTTGTTCTGCAAGTGTAACACCCACAATAACTCAGATTTTAAATTTTCTCCGTTTCATTACATCTATCTCTTTGGTTTTCGATTTTAATTATTACTTGTTCCATATACAAGGTAAATAAGGTTAGCAATAAAGAACGTCCGTCCCTTTCTTACCCCTCATTCTCTATTTAATTCACATACGTTCGTTTCACACGTAAATTGTAGATTATGCGCATCCCTCTAAATTATTTTTGTTGCCTTTAATAGTGTATTAAGTACCAAGGGTGGTAAGGTACACATTGAAGCCCGCTGATGTTTGCCGCCATCGCTTCGCTCGGGCGGCTGGCAGAGAAGGGCTTCAAGTGCCTTAACACCCGTGGTGCTTACGACTGTTTTTTACCCTCCGCCCCCTTCTTCAATTATTTTAAATTTTGTACTTGTTACATCTAACACTAGATCTAATCCCAACCAATTTTATTACCTAATTCAGATTTGTCACTATTTGACATTACAGTTGGTTATTAGTTCGACATCCCGCTTATGTGATATGCGGCCGCGGCAATTGGCGGCTCCGTGGCGTAGTGGTATGTGTGTGACTACTACGCACAAGGTCCCGGGTTCGAATCCCGACACGGTCCGCTTGAAAAATGTTAGGCGAGGTCCCGTGTGTGAGTGTTGTCACGCACGTTAAAGATCCTACCTTGCTTGGAACAGCAGGGGTTGGCAAAATTCCAAATTTTCCAGGTAAAAAACTCGCTTCCTGGCCAATGTAGTACGTTCGGGTGGGGCATTGGAAAAAAAATCACATGTAAGGCCGCGGCAATTTCAAATCGTAATTACGAATTTGAGTTGCCAGAAATTTAAAGTTGACAGGTGAAGCAAATAATCATTTTTTGGAGATGAAAATATTAAATACGCCTGGTCACTTGATCTAGAGTCGCTTTCCATTCAAAATCGAACTGATCTGTATCACATCAGACTTTTACAGATCATAAAGACGCGTGAATGGTACATGACGGATCATTTACATGGCAATGTCAAATAAATTTTATATGTCATAATTTGAATTTCAAATTAATTTTATGAAATATGTACAAAATTTTAATTATAGATCTTCAAAAATTCGTTTAACGAATTAAAATAAAGAAACTAAATTTGACTTTACACTAACAAATGTCATTGATAGAGTTATAGGTTATACTGTAACAAAAGACGCAAAATTTTGAAAAACTACATTTCCGTTTCCACAAAGAGCTTGCTAGTCCAGTAAAAAAGTCCGAATCAGTTCAGTTTACTCGAATGGTAACGCATTTTTAGGGCAAAATGATCTGTAGTTGATCTGGATCAACTGGTTCACTTGAATAGAAAGCGACTTAGTTATCTGATTATTTTTTGACGTTATTTGACGTTTCTCAAATAAATATTGTTGTAAAAAGAGTTCAGACGAATACTTTGAATGTACTTGCTGCCGGCTAAGTCGAAACTAAGATACGATAAGAACTATAGCGCATTCTGCAAATGGAAAGAGTCACACAACGCAAAAAACACAACCGAAAATATTCTATTGGCATGTTTTACACATCGGAGAAAGACTACCAACTCTGCTTGGTTATGAGCAGAATATTCAATGCTGAAAGCTGTTATTAAAGTAAAAGAAAACATGAATATCGCTATTTTCAATAAACTTCAAGCATATTTACGACAACAGTCTGTCGACTATAAACCTAAAAATCAAAAACATTGGTTATGATGATTGCATGAGAATTTTAAAAGACGCGTCAGATGACGAATACCTAATGTTAAAAGTAACTAAACTAACAACTACTAAAATATCATTAGTAAATTCTTATACTTATAAGAGTATAAGACTATAAAGTTGTATTTCTTTTAAGGTCGCTCTTATAATGGGAATCTATGGAGCAGGTCGCCGAATGGAACTTACTAATATGAGACTAAAAGATATTATTTTGAATGATGATAGTATCGTTGTTACAATTTCAGACACAAAAAATTATACCACCAAGACTTTTGCAATAACAAATACGAAAATTGATGAGCAATTAAATATTTTGGATGTTTATAAGAAATACGCTTCTTTTAGGCCGCACAACGTAACCAATGACAGATTGTTTCTTTCTTATATGATGGGTAAATGTTTTATACAACCAGTTGAAAAAATTCATTTAGTAAAATTCCAAGTAAGATTGCAGAATTTTTAAAATTGCCTGAAGCAGCGCAATATACTGGTCACTGTATCCGACGGAGCTCTGCTTCAAATCATTGATAGGGTCATGTGGAAGCATGAAACAACATTCTACGTTAGTTGATTCAGCACTTGATGCTTTATCGCATGATACGTGTCCGTTCAGAAAACGCCTATACAAGTAGGATGGCAGTTAAAGGTTTTCCTCAGGACAACATCCTGTCACCACTACGCATAATAGCGTAGTTGATCATCTTGTCCATTGCTTTAACCAGTTTCGGTTTTAAATGATAGAATACGTCGTTTATACAACCACCGCGGCGTATGGAATATATAAACCAATCCAACACTTAAGCTATCCGAACATTGGTACAATATTCTTTAATTTCGAGCGCATTTTGTTTGCGAATAAAGGGACGTTAACGGTAACTTGATTTACTGCTCGATACAATTTCTCTGAAACAAGTCAATAACTTGGGCATCAAAACTACCTGGTTTTCTTGTATCACTGACGGTAACATTTTACATTTATCAATAAGTAGCTTGTGTCTATGATAACCAGGAAAAATGATATTAGATGCCTCGTCTGTCACGTGGGTCTAGTAAACTTATTCAGTAGTAACCCCTCCAAACGCTACTTCCAGTACATGCACCTGTAAAGTACGATGTTCCAAGCACTTAGTACAAGTCGAAATTCACCGTACAAGGCCAACAACTTGCGTGCTTGATAAATACAAGAATACAAGATGAATAGATAGGCAACCGTCATAAGATATAGAATCATTTATTTCACATGTATTTTCCCATAAGAAAAACCTCTTAAAAATAAACTTTCTAAACCTTAGATTTTCTTATGAAAAAAACATGTAAAATGAACGATTTTTATTTCGAACGAAATTAACCTATCTACTAAGACGACTTCTATAAAAAATTAATTGTTTAATTGATGGTAATGCAAACCCACATCAGCTGTATCGTCATATGATATACAATACTCCCTTTTAGCAACCGGAAGTCATGCCAAGTGAGCGCCAATAAAAAAGCTAGCGTAGATATTTTTATTCAATCAAAGAAAATGGCCACGCTTTATTTTTGTGTTGTTAAAGAAAACTTACTTTTACTTAGATGCAACAGATCTCTCAGAGATGCTGCAATTAGAAACTGTTTGCATGCTACGTACTTATTTGCACCAAATCATCAAATACCGACTTGTACGTCTCAAAAATTTGACAGCCTGTGCTAAATGATTTATAAAAAAATAAAGTGCATTACTAAATTCAACTAGTCATGAAGAGGAAATGCCGTAAATAAAACTGCATTTAACAGGAATGTTACTACGGTGAAAATGTTGGTGAAGCCTATCAAAACTAGCACATAATTAATTCTTAAACAACATTGATGCTATAACAAGCTTCAGAAGCTAACGAGAACCCTAAGAAAGCTGCTCAATTAGAAAAAAAGTATCAGAGATGTGGTCGACTGGAACAATTGTACAACTATCTAAGACTATAAAGCATGGATTAGAACACAGAAGAGAACCTCTGAAAATCCTTCTGTAACACAGTAGAATATGCTAAGGAAGCTTTTCTAATAAATAAAGACATTCGTCAGCAGCCACGCTGTCTAAAACATGAGGATACTGAATTACAAATAATGAGGAACAAACAAAAAAAATACACTTTGATGCGCACTTACTACGAAGTGCCTATCTGTTCTTTAACACCGGAACGAGCGCGCCCATTTCAAACGCAGTAAAAGTCGACTGGGAAGCAACTAAACGAATTGTGGATGAAGTTCCAACCTTCCATCTCTTAATTGTCAGGGTAAGACGGCATCTTTACCGCCATACTTCATTAGGTCTGAAGGAGTTACTGCCTTTTCTGATAAAATTCCTTAGGGACTATATCTATCTGATTTATCCCAAACAGTTGGAAAATAGTGAGCGTGGTTGTTATTCCCAAATCAAGACGGAAAGACTACTCCCAAGTTAAATCCTATCGTCCGATCAGTCTAATATCGTTCTTGGTAAGAATTTTGGAAAGATTGTGCAATGCTGATATCAGGGACGGATACTCAGCTGTATCCTCTTCAACCAAACTAATATACTTACATGTCGGCGAGACTCAAAGAATGTTCTTCACGCTGTTATAGTTTGGATAGGAAATCTTTCGGCAACAGTATGTCCTTGTATGTGTCAGTTGTCTTTGTGTTACGCTTGTATTAGACGTATTAACAATTACTAAACACCGGTTTAGTAAAACTGTAACATGTCATTTTACCTATGGTAAATGCCACGTTTCAGCTTGATTTGTCTCTCCCTTTAAACCTAAAATTCTATTTTAAAAAGTCCATTGAACCTTAATATATACTTTTACTTTTAATAGATTTATTATAATCTCAGAATATATAAAGGTTATAGTACTTCATAAAGTACCGTGTTTGATTTCTAATATTCATACTTGTATGTAAAGTTGCCTACAATCCAGTATTCTTAGTATTTATTTTCACACTTCTACTTTGCAAAAGAGCTCTGTAGTTTTCTTTCCTTACAATTCCAAATACCCCGCTCTGATATTTGAGGCAGTTGGTTGCCTGTCAAAACTTTCTGATAAAGGATCATTTCTTGTCTTGATTTTGTGCACAACAGGTCATTTTGAATTCCTGTTGATAAGAATTGACCATGAGGTCGTATCAAGTATGTATTCTTTTGTTAAATAATAAATGTGTAATCATTTAAATATTATTACAGATATCTTGCCTAGCGTTTCTTTTCCTTCATAAATTACAAATCCCACCGGATTACTTTTCCGATGGTAAGAATTTAATAGATGTATTTTAAATTCCTTTTCATTTGATTTTGCGTGATAACTAATTCACGTATTATATTTCAGGGTCGTTCTCTACCCCCATGTCTTCCTACTATTTATCTTACGTTCCGTAAAGATGCAGACTTGTTTTGCTGTCGCTTTACTATAAGATGACAATGCCGTTGTATTTTAAATTACGCTACCTCAACATACAATTTTAGTTTTGTTTATTATTTTCTTAAAATTTGGTTTAATATGGATCTATGAAGTTAAACACGGGATGTTTTTCAACTTGTGTGAATGCTAGCGAATTCTACCTCATCACTTGTTTTTGATGTTACCTGGGACTCCTGCAGTTTCTACACATTTGATTTGGATTTCTACAGATGTTCCGTTCAAAGAATTTCAAGATAACAAAATATGTTATTCAATGCACATGTCAGGTATGACAAATTCAAGTATTATTTATCTACTCAAAATTAAATGAACTGATTTATGCAATATTAAATTTTCTCTTTATTTTACACTGGTAAAACATATTAATCTTATTGATAATTTATCTAGTATTTACAAATATTAATTCTTATTATACATAGTCTTACTGGACGCATTCTGTCCAAATGTAAGCCACATGTTTCATGAAACTTATGGTAGTCAAGTACATTTATTAATTTTGTTACGCATTTAAAAGCACAATATACTTTTCTTAGTATATTTGAACGTTTAGTTCACGTTAAATATGTTATCGACATTTTATATGTTACGTTCACATATTTAAAAATTCTCTTAAACTTATATAGCTACATGTACTACTTGCCTAAAAACGAGTATCATAATCTTTACTGATCTATTTATTTTATAAGACTTCATAGAACATTTATGATGTTTTTGTTCAAAACTTTATTTCTATAAAATTTAATAAATACACTATATAATTTGTCATAGTTTCTCACAGTTGTTTATTTTACAGTCATTAATTCACAAATTTTCTCCCTTTCGAGATTTTAAGTCTCTTGCAGCCTCCGCAACCTCAACGGTCGATGCTAGCTGCGCCAGAGTGTAATTTTTTTATGCTCTGTCGTGCGCCTATCCTTTTTATAACACCTGAAAAAGGGTACGGTGCAAAACCACGATAAAAAGTATTGATAGCGTAATGTGGAAACATGTTGTGAACAATATTGTAGCGCAGCTGATTCAGTCCTTTCCGAGTTATCTCACGATACGTGTCTCTTTAGGAAACATCTCCAAAAGTAGGATGGCAGTTAAAGATTATATCGCTACATCAGATATATTGTCGTGTGATAGATACATGATATTCCCTCTTAGCAATCAGAAGGTCACGAGAAATTTGCTCCAATATAAACGCTGGCGTAGGTATTTTTGATCAATTAAAGAAAATTGTCGCGTTTTATTATTCTTTGTACTGTAAAAGAAAACCTAGTTTTAAATAGGTACAACAGACCTCTCTGAGGTGCAGCAATTTCAAACTGTTAAAAACTCTAACGTGCACGATACGTACTTATTTGCACCAAATAATTCAATGCCGAGTTATACAGCTCAAAAATTTGACAGTCTCTGCGAAATGATTTTAAAGGAACAAAGTGCATTAACAAATTCAATTAGCCATGAATAGGAAATGCCGTAAAGAAATCTGCATATAATAAGAATGATACTAACGTCTACATACTTTTGATGCCTAGTAAAACTAACAAACACTCGTTTCAGAAGCCCATTGGTGCTTCAACAAGTTTCAGAAGCTAACGAAAACCTTAACAAGGCTGCTCAATTAGGAAAAAGTATCACAGGTACGGTCAATAGGAACACTTGTACAAACTACTTGAGACTATATCAAGTATCAATTAGAAAACAGCAGAGAGCTCTTACAAAATCTGTAACTCAGTAGAGTATGCCAAGGATACCTTTTACTTGAATAAAGATCTTCGTCGGTAGTGTGGCCGGATCACGAATAATGAGGAGAAACTACAAAACACTTTTAGATACGCACTTACCGCAAAGTGCATCTGTGTTCTTTAACCCGGAACGAACGAGCCCATTTTAAACCCAGAACAGGTCGGTTGTGAAGTGGCTCAACGAATTGTGGATGATATGTCAACCTTCCAACCTTTAATTCCCAAGACAAGACGGCATTTTTTCCGCCCTACTTTAATTGGTCAAACGGAGTTATGCCTTCTCTGATAAGACTCTTTAGTGGCTATATCAGTCTTATATATCTCAAAAAGTTGTAAAGTAGTCAAGGTGGTTGTAATCCCAAAACCAAGGCGGAAAGACTACTCCCAAGTCAAATTCTATCGTTCGATGAGTCTAACATCGTTCTTGGTAAGAACTTTGCAATGCTGATATCAGAGAGGGGACACTACAGCTGTATCCTCTTCAACCAGTTGTCTGTCTTACGTTTGCATTAGACATATCAAGACATATTGAACGTTCGTTTAGTGAAACAACGTTCAAAAGTATTGATTAGGGTCATGTGGAAACATGTTGTGAACAACATTGTAGGACAACTAATCCAGCATTTTCTGCGTTATCTCACGATACGCGTCTATTTAAGAAACATTCTGAAAGCAAGGTGACAGTTAAAGGTTGTCCTCAGGGCAGCATCCAATAACCACTACACATAATCGCATAGTTGATCAGCTTGTCGATTGCTGTAAAGTAAGATTGGTTTTTACTTAGTAGAATATGCCGCGGCTCCATGGCATAGTTGGTGTGCGTGACTACTATGCGCACGGACGGTCCCGGGGTTGAATCCCGACACGGTCGGATTGAAAAATGTTACCGGAGCATTTTTTAGAAAAATACGCCCTCGCTCGGATGAGAAGTAAAATTGAGGTGTCGTGTGGAGTGTTGACACGCACGTTGAAGATGCCTACCTTGCTTGGGACAGCAAGGGTTCTGCAAAATTGAAAATATTCCAGGCAAAAAACATCGCTTCCTAGCCAATGTAGTATATTTGTGTGGGGCATTGAAAATTCAATGTAGGGTAGTATATGCCGATTATATAACCACCGTAGTGTTAGGATGATATAAGTAATTCCAGAACTTAAGCTATCTGAACACTGTTAAAACATGATTTGACTCCGAACCAATTTTGTGTACGAATAAAGGGAAGTTAACCGTAACTTGAACTGCTACTCTATAAAATTTCTTTGCACCTTCAAAACAAGTCAGAAACTTGGGCATACCCCCCGCTTTTTATAAATTACTGACGGTAGCATTTTACATTTATTAATTTTTCGCTTGCGCCTACGATAAGCGGGAAAAATGATATTGGACATCTCTTCTGGCTTGTGGGTTTAGTGCACTTATTCAGTATCGACCTTTCTAGGTCCTTGATTATCCAAACGCTGCTTCCAGGTTATACACTTCTTAGGCATGACGTTTCAAGCATTAGGACAGGTCGAGATTCTCCGTTCAAGGACAATAATAACTCTACTCACCGCAACTGGTAAATTAGTGCGTGTTTGATCAATATTGCGCCTAACCTAGCACTCGAGCATTATTGGACTTAATTTGTACTTAGTTTGTATAAATGTTAAATACATGTTACGGGTAAAATGAGCGCTAAATTATAAATTTTAATTTGCACTGAAACAACAGGGATCCCGTAACAATTTAAAGGTGTATCGGCCAACTGCATACAAAAATCAATATAATATAATGACTCAAATACATACAAACAACGCTACATTAATCACTTGCCCTAAAAGACTTTCTCTCTTTACTATAATTAAAAGTCAAACCGTCTAGTCTTTGCAATCCCTTCAATATTATTCCTACACGGAAAACGGTTACTTCGCATTGGCATCCTTTGCTTCGGGTACCCAAATTTATCCCATTATACCTAACCCTCCTCTAAAATACCATAAAATCACTCAAATTCTTAACAAATTAAATAAACTCTCAAAATCAATCCCTTTCCCCAAGTACGACCTCCAACTGAGGTAGCTGTATATTCTGTCAGAAATGTGTTTACCTAGTTCCTAAATAAACGTAAATAAAATTCCACCTATGCTTAAGCTCTACTGACATGAAATAGTTGCAATAGTTGCTTAGTTTCAGGATGTCCAACATCAGTCTTTCCTATGACAATTTCTTGGGTTCCCAACTAACACAGATCCCTTAACTCAACACAATCGGCTTATTTTAGCTATACCTGCAGGTAGCCCTTTATGATAGTGCATGCATACAAGTTTTCTAAATTTCACGTACGGTTAACATCCTTGCCAAAAACTGCAAGCTAAGTTAAACAAAAACTCGCGCACCGTTTAAAATTTCTCATTCGGAAAATCTCAAGCCTACACCTTGAAGTTGCTTCAGTTCCCTTTTCTTACTAGACAAATCCTATTCAAATTTCGAAAACCCGTACAGTTTATTCTGAAAACTTGTGGACTACAAATGTAATACTGCATATACGAATTTGATTAATAAGCATTTATATGCACTACGCATAAAGTATAATGAAAGCATTTATAAAGTACATCTTGTATCTAATATGGGAGAATCTAGAGGATATTGTTTAGATCGCTTTCCAAGTTACAACGTCTGAACCTAAGTGTTCCAAATAGTTAGCCAGTATACGATACCATGACATTTCTTGAGCTTTAGAAATCGGAATTAAAGAGAAAGTCAAGTGTACTTACTCTTAATAATTTGCTCTAAAAAGACGTTGCTGTTAATGTTCGATAGAGAGCTCTCACTTTTCTTGAGATATACCTCACAAAAGTATTGAAAGTGAAAAAATATACTACTCAGATTCAAGGGTTTGTCACCTCAAAACTGACATTTAGACAAACGATCCACTATACTATAAACCAAACTTCGTGAGGATGGGAAAAATCGTTTTGAATCGTAATCCAGCCATTATTGCAATTGTTTGTGACAAGTTGAAAACTTTACGCTGTAGTGGTTCTTGATATAATTGATGGACGAACATAGCGTCACGGGTCTGAAGTTTAAATATGTTCGGCATAAACGGCGATCGAATTGCCATATAAAAGGAGTGTGAAGTTTTGAAATTTATTTGAACTCTGCAATTTCACGTTTCAGGCTTATATTGAACAAGCTAGAGATTCGATAAGTCGCAAATACGAAGCGCGCCTCGAGGGATTACAGCAGCACCAGCGAGTCATGTTTGTAAAAGTTCATGCAATTGATGCAGAAATGTGAAATAACGTCAAGCATACTTGGAAAATGTTTTCGCTATATCAAGATGTTTTAGAAGAGCAGCAAAACTTATTTTATCCGACACCACAACAAAACTTAACTTAGCGTAGTCCAAAACAGGACAACGAGATACTTATAATTGCTTCAAAGAGGCAAAAAAGAAATTTATAGCAACGGTAATATGTATTACAAAGAGACATTTCAGTTAATGATTCTATTCTTTTCTAAAGACTCTAGTCAATTTGTAATATAAACGCATCAGTCTTAAAATTCCATCCTTAACATACACTTACTTAGTCCTTGGATAACGTTAGTAATAGCAGATAAAAACTTACATTCTGATAAAACATAATATATTTGCATTCCATAAACGGTCGCATAAACCTTAAAATAGTTTTAACGATATACTACAAGTGTAAATTTTCTGAACAATATTTACAAGCATTATCAGAGTTCAGAAATCCCGATACTTAGCATATGAACTATGAATTTGTCTCTGAAAAAAGTTTGCAAACAAAGAATTTGTGCCGTGTTATTCGGATCTCTAAGAACTTATGCGTAGACAATAAACGCAACACTCAATAAAACCCAATAGGTTGAAAATAGTACATAATTCCAACGCCTTGGCCATGGTCTAATAACAAGATAGCGAACGGTCAACCAATACGAACACGTGAAACGAATTTGTCTATAAAACCGACCGAAGCCGATGAGCGAGGGATTTGAAACCAAATTATTACGTAAATTTCAATTTAGTCAAAGTAACAAATAATAGAAATTAAGAAGTACAAGTGAAGTAAATAATAAAACTGCGCGTTGAAATACAAGTGTATAACGCTACCGTTAATATAAAACGTAACTCTAGATTCAATTAATATAAACAAAACCTTTACAATTTATTTAGGGCTCTAAGTATACGAGATTAAATCGACTCTGAGTATGGGAAATTAAAATCGACTCTAAGTAAGGACACCAATTAAAATCGTCTAAGTAAGGACACAACTATAAATCGACTCTAAGTAAGTAAACTAAAATCGAGACTCAATCGACTCGAAGTACAGGGTTAGTACTTAAAAAACAACTCCAAGTTGCTGATAAACATTTTAGAAGTATTGGGGAAGATGCCAAGCTGAGGGTTAACCACAGAACAAGCAACCGATTTGGATCAAGAAGCTCTAATAAGAAGTTACAGCGGGAACATAACGTCAGAATTATCTTTTAAATTTATAGTATGATACTTTTATTATTTCAAATATTTGATGAGCTTAAGAATTGCATGTAATTTAGATGTTTGTGCAAAAGGTCAACAAAATTTTGATTGGTACGCAAAGGTACTTTTTTTTTTAAAAAGAGAATAGTTCCTAGAACGTTCAACGAAACATTCATGGTAAATTATTATTCTTTGTGTTGGCTTTAATTGACATAAAAAAGGTGTAAAAAGAGTTATGATCACTGCCATGAACAAATTTGATAAGAATACTTATTTGATTTAAAAGTTATGTAAATAGTAAATTGTAAATTTTCTTCGCTTATTATACGAATTTTGGTGAATTTAGTTTGCATTATTCAGGTATATGAAGTGTTAGACGGTAGTGGGTAAAAATTCTCTGTTATCATATAGTCGTTCACTCTGTGCGGAATATCACTGAGCTAGTGGGGCATAAAATTAATTGTGTTAAATTTAAATTATCTTAAATGCACAGAGAGATGGCGATCGGCAGCCAATTGGTGGTCATGCATCTGACGAGCGGCGATATCTTAGCAATATATATATATATATATATATATATATATATATATATAATATTGCTGTGTTATAAGAATCGAGCCTCACGAATTGGGCGCCAAGATTTGCTGTGATTCCTGTTACTACGGTGAAATCTCCTCTTCTGATATTCGATTTCTTACCTGAATATCGCCTCTTGAATATTTCCGCCTCGGCTGCTCACCTAGTTAAAACTTTCATCCTCATTCATAAAAGAAAACACATTCCTACCACAAACATCAACGTTAACTCTATTTACACCAATATTCACAATACATTAAAATTACAAAATTAAATTTCAGCATCATAAAATTTCAAGTTCATATTTGTCATCATTTTAATTTGCATCCGGAATTAGAGTCCTTGTAGGATGCATACTAATTAAGTTAACAATATTTGCAGACCTGAGTCTGAATAAAAGAGAGCATCTCCCACCCCTTTACGTTAATTTAACAGGTTAGTCTAATTGAGCTCAAAGACAGACCCCAAATTTTCATCATAATCTAAAACATAAACCTGATAAATACTCCTTTCTACTTATACAAGAAAATTTTACCTTAAAATTAAAAATTTGTTGTTTATACAAATTTACTACTGTCCATTTTTTATCAAACAAATTATAAAGATATTCAACACACACCAAAACATCAAAGATCGAACAACAAAGCATAAGTTACCTGAAGGTTACTGCACTCGTGGCTCCAATGTACATCGTCCTTGCTAATCCCACCATTCCAGCTGGTTTATGTTTACGTCTTTGGATTTCTGACCGCCTTTAAAATTTTTCTACACCACCATTCGTCTAAAAAGGTTTCAGGGCTTCTAAGGACTTCATCTATCTATATCTAAATCTTGTTTTGTGGATCCAATCACGTTTACGAATAACATTTGATTACTAACACCCCCGAAAAATAGCACTGAAATTCATAATTCTTTTACGCTATACCCAAAACTGCATACTTCTATTTATTTATTTATCGTTATTAATTTGGATAATTGGTACAGTAATACCCGCAAATATGACTAGACTTTATTACCTTTATTTATCTTCCCTAGGTGCACTAATGCATAATAACTGTTATCGTAGCACGTAATCACCACGTAATTTACTTAAAGTATCGAATAAAATCAAAAAATAAAGAGTAAAACTGCTTGAAGTATCGAATCAAATCAAAAATAAAAGAGAGCTAAACTCATATCAGCACGGGTTTTTATAATGGCTCGCTTGCAAGTCGATTTTAAGAAATTCGCATTCTACTTTCCCTTCCGATGGCTCGGGGTACAATGATTCTACTGAAATTTGCACTCGTCTCCCAACACGTCCGAGAACAACTAACTAATTTTACATAGAAATTGTTATGTTTCCACCTCTCCTGTTTGCATCTTATTTCAACCTTAATCGCCAATCTAGTCTGTTCGTTCTATCTACAACCTGTGCTCTCGTTTCACATTTCCCCTCGTTTAACTACCAATGCATTCCATCTCGCTTGTCTTTATACCACAAACTCGCTTTCTTACTTGCAGTCATATAGCTTAAAGCTTATCAACTATCATATACATCGTTATTTCTGCAGGTGTTCTGAGTTCTAATACGCTGAAGTCTTTTGCGTGCCTTCCCCACGTCTTTTATAATTTCTCGATAGCTTTAGTACTTGGAATGATTAAATTAAATACAAATTGAACCCTTTAACTCTGTTTCTTTTTATAGAAAGCGTCTAGTGAATAATTTAAATCCTTTATTTTTAACGAAACGAATAAATTTTTATGCTGCATGGTTTTAATAATGCTTATTATCTAATGAAATTCTACATTACTTCCTCCTACACGTTGATTATGATTATATACTAACCCTATATTCTAATTAAATGATTTAAATCTACACAGTAGGCCTTTAATTAAGCGTACTATTTTCCACTGCTTTGATATACATGGTGTTTAACCTTGTCTAAACAATATAAACCCTATGTTTAGAAGTAAATGACAAATTTATCCAATATGCCTTTAAATGAAGCGTATTATTACCCACAGCGTCCTTATACACGGTGATTAAAATTATTTGCTGTCGTTAATTAATTTTCTACCCTGGTCTAAATTTGAGTAATATATATATACATATATATATATATATATATATATATATACACACATATATATATATATATATACATATATACATATATATTGCTATGATATTGATATAACCTTCACAGGCGCTGTCGTTGCGAAATTTCCTTTAATGGAAATACGCCCAACAACTTCCACAGCAAGCTAAGCTCAACAAAACGACAAACTTAAACTCAGGGTTTCCGTATTATAGTGTTTAGTTAATTTTATAAATGCAAGTTTAATATAATTTTAAAAATGCTTTTAAGATGTATAAAATTCTCAATAATACAAATAATATCAAAATCTATTTCAAATATAATCAAACTCAAATTTTTATATAGAATTATTAAAAATTAAATTTATACCTTTTTAAATGTTACTGCATCAATGTTTATGCCGGTTCACAAAATAAATCAAATTTCAATAAAATATCGTTATAACTCAATAATGGTTTAAGTTATACTCCAACAAGATCATCAATACTTAGGTCAATTCGATCAATAATTAACGTTTTAACTGAATCCAATAAAAATAAAATATTGCAACTATTATTAGATGTACTATGCAAATCCACATAAATCGTTCCAACAATAATCGTATCTTCAAAATAAATGCTTATCCATGTAGAATGAAGTTTTCCACTGCTTGCTTTTTTCAATAACCGACTTAATTTCGGAGTCAAATTTTAAATATCCTAATATTTCCAGATTTCTGCTCATGGTCCTCAGCTGTTTTCTTACTGTATTCCTACCGCTCGCTAATATACCTATTCCCACTGTCCTAAAATTGATTAGTAAACACACAATTCTAACGTGAAAACCCAAACTTGCAGATTTAAAATTCTGCAAAATTTTATCAAAATTTTTCTTCAACAAAACTACTTTTCGGTTTAACCAAAACACTATATTTAATACATAAATTAATTGTCAACATTTATTTCAACATTTTTAATGCAAACTATACGTATTTATTCATATATTTCACTAATATTGCTTTAGAAAAGCCTTTATAGATTTCAAAAAATTTTAAAAATAAAGAGTTACAGCCAAATAACGAAAAGTACATTTTTCTAATTCTGTATAGAAGTGAATTTACTTAGAAAGAATGATTCCTGCATTTATGCGAACCAGTGGTCTAATTTCAAAATAACAGTGCTACAAACTGAAAGTACAAATATTATCATTATTAAAAGTGTTGTTCAATTAGTTTGATTTCGTCGACGTTAAAACTCGTAAGTAAACCTACCATATTCTGTATTTAGCTAAATCTTATCGTTAGTACCCAAAAATTAGAAAAGTTATAAGCATTTTAAATGGGTCATCCAACTTGACGTCAAGCTAGATGGACCCACTTGAACGAATGGAAATTTCTAAAAAACTAAATAGCCAGTGGTCAGTACCTCGTTGGTACCCACCACATTCAAAATCTTATCGTTAGTACCCAAAAATTACAAAAGTTATAAGCATTTTAAGTGGGACATCCAACTTGACGTCAAGCTAGATGGACCCACTTGAACGAATGAAAATTTCTAAAAACCTAAATGGCCAATGGTCAGTACATCGTTGGTACTCACCAAATCCAAAACCTCATAGTTAGTACCCAAAAATTAAAAAAGTTATAAGTATTTCAAATGGGCCATCCAACTTGGTGTCAAGCTATATGGAACAACTTGAACGAATGGAGATTTCTAAAAACCTATATAGCCCATGGTCAGTACCTCGTTGGTACCCACCAAATTCAAAACCTCATCGTTAGTACCCAAAAATTACAAAAGTTATAAGTATTTTAAATGGGCCATCCAACTTGGCGTCAAGCTACATGGACCAACTTGAACGAATGGAAATTTCTAAAAACCTAAATAGCCAATTGTCAGTACCTCGTTGGCACCCACCAAATTCAAAATCTTATCGTTAGTACCCAAAAATTACAAAAGTTATAAGCATTTTAAGTGGGCCATCAAACTTGACGTCAAGCTAGATGGACCCACTTGAACGAATGAAAATTTCTAAAAACCTAAACGGAAAATGGTCAGTACCTCGTTGGTACTCACCAAATTCAAAATCTTATCGTTAGTACCCAAAAATTACAAAAGTTATAAGTACTTTAAATGGGTCATCCGATTTGGCGTCAAGCTACATGGACCAACATGACCGAATGGAAATTTTTGAACACCTAAATAGCGAGTTGTTAGTACCTCGTTGGTACCCACCAAATCCATAATCTTATCATTAGTACTCAAAAATTACAAAAGTTATAAGCATTTTAAATGGGTCATCCCACTTGACGTCAAGCTAGATGGACCCACTTGAACGAATAAAAATTTCTAAAAACCTAAACGGCCAATGGTCAGTACCTCGTTGGTACTCACCAAATTCAAAATCTTATCGTTAGTACCCAAAAATTACAAAAGTTATAAGTATTTTAAATGGGTCATCCAACTTGGCGTCAAGCTACATGGACCAACATGAACGAATGGAAATTTCTAAAAACCTAAATAGCCAATGGTCCAGTACCTCGTTAGTACACACCAAATTCAAAATCTTATCGTTAGTACCCAAAAATTACAAAAGCTGTAAGCAGTTTAAATGGGCCATCCAACTTAACGTCAAGCTAGATGAACCCACTTGTACGAATGAAAATTTCTAAAAACCTAAATAGCCAATGGTCAGTACCTCGTTGGTACTCACCAAATCCAAAACCTCATCGTTAGTACCCAAAAATGACAAAAGTTATAAATATTTTAAATGGGCCATCCAACTTGGCGTCAAGCTAGATGGACCCACTTGAACGAATGAAAATTTCTAAAAACCTAAATAACCAATGGCCAGTACCTCGTTGGTACTCACCAAATCCAAAACCTCATCGTTAGTGTTTTAAGGCCAGCAATGTCGTATGTTTTGTCCCTTCAATAAGTCTGGACGAAGGTTCTTGAGTGTATGAAGCCCTAGCTTTGCTTCCCCTACCACCACCACCACCAGGTGTAGTGAGGGAAGGCCAAGGAGAGTCTCTGTAGCAGCAGTGGGCGTAGAGCTCGATCGCCCAAGTAATGCTTAGACAAGCCAATCTCTGGATCCTGTCCAATTTAGTTTTCATATTTATTTGCTCAGTATCGGGTCCTCACACCAAGGCTATATATGATATCGCTAGTCTGACCACCCTAGTATACAACCAGTACACCATGTTTGTTCATAGTTCCCAGGATTTATCGCAAGTGTGTCTAACTAATGCTAAAGGAGTTTCCGCCTTACGTATTACCTTACCGATTTGTTGGGTCTAGGTGAGTTTGGAGTCCAGAATGAACCTCAAATATAACACCTCGCGTGACAAACCAATTTCGTTACCGTTAAGAAAAAGGAGCGTAATATCCTCAAACTTCCTTCTACGCGTGAATGGTACTAAGGTGGGCTTTTGGGAACTCTTCTTGAGGTATTTTCCTGTTACCTACCTCTCTACCCTTTTCAGGGCTTCTTAAATACGGTCACTGGTAACGCAATTGTGTCTACCTTCCACTAAAACCGTCAGTTCATCAGCATATCCTAGCAGGGTAAAACCTTGCCTAGTCAGCTCCCATAACAGTCCGTCTATGACGAGATTCCACAACAGGGGATAAATAACTTCCACTGGGGGCAGACCCTTGTCACTCGGACAGCTATGGTATCATCTAACAATTCTGAGAGTGTTATCCTTCCTATCCACCATCAACAAGTCTTTTCCATCGTAACTGGTCTAGTAATCAATGAGATGGAGCTGAACGATGTACTGTCAAAGGCCCCTTCAATGTCCAGTAAGGTACCTAGAAGGATCTCTTTGTTACCTACAGCTTTTTCCACTCTGGAAACCAAGTGATGGATAACCGTCTCTGTTAAAAGTTCAGCTCTTAAAGCATACTGGTTCGAGTGTAACGGATTGTTTATCCCCCACCCCTCCCCTATGTGTCTGCTAAGTAGTTGATACAACGTCTTAAAAAGTAAGGACATAATATTGATGGGTCTATAGGTATTTGCATACGAATGATCCGTACAGCCAGACTTTGCTATAAAGATTACCCTAGTTAACCTCCATTTGCGCAGGATATGGTGGTAAGCTAAGCTAGCCTTCAGAACTCTGCATATCAATCACAGCAGACGGTTTGATCCATTTTGTAACTTGGATGGGGTAATCCCGTCCTTGTAGGAAGGTTTATTTTACATATTTACGATTATTTCTAAGATGTAAGTAGTAAGGGTAGTGTATTTAAAAATATTAATTAGAATTTAGTTTCTCTTAGATAAATTTAAGTAAACAGCATTTTTTTCTGTTAAGTAAACCTTTTACGTGTAAAAGGAATACCTCAAAATTTTTAGCTTATAGTTCCCGTACATTTTTTTGTATATATTGTAATTTTAAAAATAATTTAAATGTTTTCGTTAATACAAGTCGAGTAATACTTATTCGAGTAGAAATTTATTTCACTTACGACTTATCGTTTATAAATTGTCTTCATTCTCCCTTTTTTTTATTTTTTCAGATATTTCCCCAGAGATTTAAGTTTTGAGCTGCTAACGCAACCCAAGAGGGCGAAACTATATGTGCCGTACCTCACACACGTCGTGCACCAATCCTTTTCATCCCACCTCAAAAGGGGATGATCAAGCTTTTAGACTGAAATAAGCGTTAGCGAAATCAATTGATTATTTGAATATTTTTTTAGTTTGAGAAGTAAATGCTGAAATAAGCGTGCAAGACAAGAAATAGTTAGGCCTGACGTACTGTTCTTGGCCAATAGCAAAATTTCTCCAGGAAATGTGTTAATTAGTATGAATAAGTAAAACAAAAGTGGTAACGCGCACTACGACAATAAAAATAACATTATGAATGTACAAATATGACAGGGCATGTGTCGCAGTTAAGAAATTTTGAAGAACAGGAGAGAGTAATAAAAAACGCGGTAGTGCTAGTGCTATCAAAGAAAGCATTCTTTCACAAGTATAATTTGCTCACATCAAACATTACCATAAGACAAGAAAAAAATGTTGTCCGCGGGAGAAACAGAAAGGAGAAAGATTGAAACTTCTAAAATATGGCGATATACAAAAATGACGAACATTAACTGGCAGACTGGATAACAAATGAAGTGGTACTAAACGGAATTAGTGAAAAATGATCTATTTAGGAATTAACTGATAGACCTCATAGCTGACTTATAACACCCATGACACGAAACAAATGTAGGTGGGAAAAATTGCGTGGAAGATTACAACTTGAATATCTTCCACAAATAATAAATGACGTAGGTTATCGAGATATGTTAACTTGAAGTAACTTTCGGTAGGTTTGAGAAGTTGAATCAAATCGACTAATACACCAATGACAAAAAATTCTAAAATTACAGAACTACATAACACCACTAATGCAGTGAAATAACTATATCAAATCGAGAATCGATGAAGTAGTTTAATTCTAGAGTATTTTATTGAACTATTCTACTGGTTTTAGCTAATGCGGTTAAAATTATGTTAACGAAAAATTTGGAAAATGGAATTAAGAACTCCAATCGACAATTTAACATACAGGGTACCAAACTTAACATGTCTACCACTAGTAATTTGCTTATATTAAGAGATAGAAACCGGGTTAAATGAAGAAAGAGTCAGTGTTTTTCATTGTCCTTTTAAGTAACAAACTACATTGTTTTTATCACTTCCGCAAATACTATCTACTTTCCATTTCTAAATGAAACGCCCTGTACATTGTTATATTTTTGAATAGGAAACAGCTATAGTTTAATTAATGTATAAGCACTAGACAGGCGAGATACCCAAAGATTTCAAACGTAACATCATAGTAACTATACCAAAAAAGAAAGGCGCGGATAGATGTGAAAATGTTCGAACAATAAGTTTAACAGCACACATATCAAAAATATTAACTAAAATTGTACAAAAACGAATAGAAAAACGATCTGAAGAAATAATAGGAGAAGTTCAATTTGGGTTTAGGCGAAACAAGAAAACGCGGAAGGCGATTTTAGCTCTGAGAGTGATAATGGAGTAAACAATTGAAAAAGGGGGTAGAGTGTATATAGGATTTGTAGATTTGGAAAAAGCATTCGACAATGTGAAATGGAAGAAAGGGTCGAAATACTCAAAAAGATTGAAATGAGTTATACGGACAGACGAATAGTACATAGCTTATACAAGAAGTAAATAGCAGTAACAGAATTAGAGCAGGAACGTAACAAAGTAAACATTTGGAAAGGGGTGAGACAGGGATATGACCTATCCCCATTAATTTTTAACTTGTACATTGAAAAGGCAATGAATACTATCAAATGCAGGAAGACATTTGGAATTACTATGTAGGGATAAAAAATTGATATGCTTAGATTTGCAGATGATATAGCGGTATTAGCATCTAACAAGGAAGAGTTAGAAGCTGATCTTAAAGAAATGGAAACGGTCCTAACAGAGGGATACGGTATGAAAATTAACAACACTAAAACTACTAGTATGCAAAGGAGGGAAAATAAATCAAAAACAAGAAAACACATATGTAACACGAACTTACAAGAAGTTAAAGATTTCTGCTACGTAGGAAGCCAAATAACGCAAGATGGGAAAGCGCAAAAGATATCAAACAAAGATTAGCACAAGATGGTGCTACATTTAACAAGAAAAAGCAACTATATATATATATATATATATATATATATATATATATTTTAATGATAAGTTGTTTGTATATTGGGTATGAAGTCCAAGTAATAAATGTGCACTTTCCACACATGTATATGCAACCAAACATACTCCCGCATTCGAAGAAACAGAAATATTAGAAAAGGAGCCACATTACAAAACAAGATTGTTCTTAGAATCTTACCACATCAATAAAGAAAAACAATGTTTAAACAACAAACAAGATGTAGAAGACTCTCATAGATTCTATTCCACACTATACAACTCGAATCACTTCAAATCCAGTAAACAACATTAACTCCTTCATATGAAGATTACACTGATGTTATGTCCATGTTCTTGAAACACTCCTACATCATCATCTTCAACCATACCGAACTTTCATCATTTCAATTTTCAACATACAATATTTTAAGAAACTTCCCTTCAAGTCTGTCATTTTCAAAAAAAATAATTTGACAATTATTAATTCTATATGGTGAGTGACTTATTCATATTCTATGTTATCTTTAATATACAACGCTTCCATTTGTAGATACTTTTGATAAAGGCGAAAAGAGTCGCCGAAACGTTAAGAATAATAAAATAAACTTTTAAATTTTACACCAACTTTTATTACTTGGACTTCATACCCAATATACAAACAACTTATCATTAAAATATTTATGCTATCCAGTCCATTATTGATAAATATATATATATATATATATATATATATATATATATATATATATATATATATATATATATAATGGGTTATTACAAATGAAATAGACAGTTTGGATACGTTATAGAAAGTTTATTTTTGAAAAGTTAAGATCATTACTTATATGATTATAAAGAAGAAATGATTAAGTTTTTATTTAAAATTTTTACAAATGTTCAATTAAAGAATGTGTCATCATTTTCGAGACATTGTTGCATCTCCAGACAAAAATTGTTACGTACGACTTTATCACCGGCATTTAAACTTTGTACTAACTGCAATTTATACGGTTTCATTTTCAAACGTTTCCGCAGAATTTTCCACACAGTAGGTTGAGGAATTTGCAATTCTAAACTTGCTGATGTAGTCGATTGTCTTGGACTTCGTAAATAAACATCACGAACACTATCGATTTGTTCTTTTGTAACAGGAGGTCTTCCAGTACTCTTTCTTTTACACAGACATCCACTATTTTCGAAACGTTTATACCAGTCATAGATTGATTGTCTTGTTGGTGGTGTTTTACCGTATTTTGTTCTAAAATGACGCTGCACAACAGTAACAGACTTTGTTTTGGCTAATTCAAGAACACAATAAGCTTTCTCCACTTTAGTAGCGGCCATTTTGCTAGACTGGTCGTTGTTTTAACAGCAGTACCAACCTAACAGTTGTACCAACATAAACTTTAAGAAATTCCCTATAAACCTATATCGCTTACTATATTCAAATACACCAGTCTGATTTTTTAAAGGCTATCCAAACTGTCTATTTCATTTGTAATAACCCTGTATATATATATATATATATATATATATATATATATATATATAAGATCGGTGATGACTGTACAGAGGTTAGTCTATATCAAAATGTCGTATATAAATCATATCGTGTATAGTTAGTTTGTCATTATAGTAGTGTTTAGTGCTGTTAAGAAGACTTATGGTTAAGGATTTAGTTTAAGAAGATACTAGTGCTTGTAAATAGCATTAGTGTGATAGTGCTTCATTGTTAATTGGACTGAAAACATCTATAAATAAGGCATATACTGTTAATTAGACTTGTGAATAGTGAATAATAAAGACTTTTCTTATTACTTGTTCTAAATTAGTGAAACGCGTTAGCGGTAGCCCATTACAGAACGTATTTCTTCTAAACAAAACATCCTGACAGCTATCTCTGCTATGCATACTAATGAGTCAATTAGTGAAGACAACTGTACAGCCATCCTCTCCTGTGCCGATCCTTTTGAAGCTAACTCGAAGAACCCGTAGCAAATTGGAGGGGTAAAGGAGTAAAAAGTACTAAACGTAATAAAAATACTAAAACAAGTGTCTATCTCCCAAAGGACCCTACTATTTTGCACTATAATGACCTAAGCAAGTCAAAAGCATTTTGAAAAATTGCAATACTCTTTCGCTTAAACCTATCAAGAGAGGCGGAAATTTTTATACCTTTATCAATACTTGCACGTTTGATAGTGCAGTGCATCTGATTTGTACCGCTTTTGCAGACAGTCAACTTTACGCAGCATTTATTACAGAAAAATTTATCATTCAAATTTTTTAAATTAATCAGTAACATTTTGCGCGATGGTATTACTGCACCAAGTTATGCCAAGAGAGGATAAATTTTTATTGAACTTCTTTCTCGCGATTCATCAAATTTTATAAAACCTACTTAAAAATTGACACTTATAAATTCTGCTTGTACAGCATGCTATCTGTTTATATTATTAATTATTAATAACCTTCGGTCGAAGAAAGAAGTGATGAATGTTCTACATGTAATCGCACAAGAACGTTTTTGCGTGCGTATTTACTGCAAATAATGACATTACTCAGCTACGAAAGGTTATAGAGGAAAAGTTCAGTAACCAAAGTACAAAATGTACGACTTGCAACATTTCATCGAATACGAGTACCATTTCTAACACCCACCTATTTATGAAACCATGGTCGTATATGCGCACTACAGTCCTCGCACCCTACTTTCCTCACGTCCTAATGCCCGGCACACTATCGGCAGCGCCTTAACGGCTTGCGCCCTACTATCCTCGCGTTCGAATCACACGCGCCCTAACGGCGGCGCCCAGCCGGCCGCGCCTTACCAGCAGCGCCCAAATGTCCTACACCGCATATTTTTAGGTAAAAAAAGACAACCCTAACCAGAGGGGTGACTGGTGAAGCAAAAAAAATTAGTGCACCATGTAGCACAAACGGAGTACAAACGATTACAAGTGCTTTTAACAAATTTGATAAACTTTCAACTATACACCTCGGTCTCATTCACTTGATTTCTACAGTACCCCCAAATTGTTTTTTAAATATCGCGAGAAGGGAAGCAGCACAAACGATGGGATTTGCAGCACAAACAAATGCACCACTATATATTCCCCTCTGAAGGAGTGGGGGTGCGGACTTTTCAGCAGCACCCCCAACTTGTTTTTTGAATATCTCGAGAAGGGAAGTTGCATAAACGATAGGGTTTGCAGCCCAAACTAGCACAAACGTAGCACAAACAAATGCACCACTTTATATTTGCCTATGAAAGAGTGGGGGTGCGGCCGTTTCAGAAGCACCCCAACTTGTTTTTTGAATATCTCGAGAACGGTAGTTGCGCAAACGATGGAATTTGCAGAACAAACCAGCACAAACGTAGCACAAACGAACGCACCTATTTTCACTCCTCCACGTGAAAGTGGGGGTGCCGGTGAAATGCACCTCAAAAATTTAACAATATACAGAATGTTTCATTTAGAAATGCAAAGTTGGTAGCATTTCCGGTTAAACAGGAAGCGATAGAAACAATGTATTTTGACACTTGAAGAGACACAAAAACTGACTCCATTTAATCTAGTTTCTATCTCTAAAAATAAGCAAGTTATCAATTGTAGACATGTTAAGTTTGGCACCCTGTATATTACATCAGCAGTTGCAAAAAAGACTAAGAGTTAATTTTAAAAAAGTCACAGAAAATTGTTTATTTTACATTAATTTAATCAAGTTAAGTTAAATTAAATAAATTACTTCAATTAAAACTGGTAAATTTTAAATACTAAATTTACTTAGGGTAGATTCGAAAAGCAAAGTAAAATCTATTATTTTAATTATAGAAAAATTACGATAAAGCTAATTTGGAATTAGTACTATAAAACCCCTCATCTAATATATGAATTAAATAACGTACGTCAGAATTAATTACATCCCTATATAGAATAAGCTTCAGCATTATTGTCTTCAGAAACATGCCCGTACCCCGTCATGCAGCAATTGTTTAGTCGAAGCCGACCAACAATCAAATTCAAGCTTAAAGAATTAAAAAGGGCTGTTTGATCAGAACAAAAGCGTTCTAGGTTAAAGAACTCTGTGAACCCTAACGCATATATAAGTATTGGTTTAACAATAAAAAAAAACCAATAGAAAACAAGTGGTCTGGAATTCAAACCTGATGGAAGTACAGCAACCACGCATACTATTCTATAACACATAATATAATTAATTCTGGCCACCGGTGACGGCGGTATAATAGAACAAAATACAAAGGATAATTAAAAAGAGATGAATTGAACGAACGAAGTTATTTAAAAAATTTAATAGGGGTATAAAACGTAATAAAAATAAAACTTTATTTTTTCAATTCAAACTGTAATACAGTAATTAAATGTAAATGGAAAACAAATCCAAGCTTATAAAAACTGAACTCATATCACGTTAATCCAACGAAAGTAATCGATGGTGTTACAACCTCAAAGGGTTTAAAATTTCATACCTAAGAATTGTTTTCTAATCTTGTACTGTGTTTATTTTATTGAGCATAAAACTTTAGGCTTGTGCAAAAAAGTAAAAAAAGTTTAAGCAAACGTTGATGGAATAATTAGTAAATTAACTCTTAAAAATTTAGTGATAATATTTCCTGTAAACGTGAATAAGCCCATGATAAAAGAATGACAAAAGGCTGTTAAAATAGGGATACCTCCGAGATACGGCAGTCAGCTGAGTGATTAAACTCCGCGGATCATGAGATAGTAGTGAGTAAAAAAGTGGGATAACGCCACCGCATCTAATTAAATAACTGAATATAGGAAATTATTCTAAGAGAAGACGCGAAAACCTCTGATACATAATAATGTCATCGTGAGAAACAATACGTAAGTTAATTTACCATATTTTACTTACTTTGGAACTATGGAACCTATGTTTTAAAATAGTTTCATTGGACTATATCTGAAAATATAACATTACATAATTTAAGTACACCTTTTGGCCCTAGCATTTTACAGAATAAGAGTTTCGGCAGGAACAAATCTATGCAGGGATCAATCTTTATACACACCATTTGCTATCACCAACAACTGTGATGATTATTATCATCTACTTCAACCAAACGAAGACGGCAATAATTGTTGATCAGTACTAGCTAACATTTTCTCTGGAACCAAATCAAGGGTAGTTTACATCCATGTAATTAATTTCTTGATCGTCCATAACTAAAAAACTTTAATGATACTAATAGCCATCGCTCTCCACTGACTAGTACTCGTCAAGTACAAATTAAATTACATCAGGTCCACTCGACTGCCTGACTTAATTCTATTGCCAGCCTCAAGAACCAGGAATGAACTAATGTTCCTCCATGGTTCGAGTTCAAAACTAAACCCTCTACCACGGTTCACATTTTAAGTTACGTTTAAATTGGTGTTATGTTTCTACGCAAATATGACCTCAAGTGACAAGAAGAAAGCATTTGCAAAATTAATCAGAATATATGAATCACACACGAGTAAATAGCGTTGTCTACATACATGTTCAATTCGCTATTTTCACTTGAAAACATATGTAACAAACATATGTGTATTGTTTCAATTAAGAAAGTATTGATATAAGACCAGGGCTGCGATTCTCGAAATTATACGTATACGCAAACGACATAAATGCGCATGCGCAATCGGGTTTCGTATTCTCAAAAACAACGCAGCATTCGTGTAAAAAACTTTGCGAATAAAAATTTACGAATGGCCCTAACTATGCGCAACGTTTTTATGAATAGAAAAGTAGTAATTTGAGGTTACAATTATTGGTCAGTGATAAATTGTATTCCTGGTATAACCTACTACGAATCTTTATTAGGACTTATAATATTTGTTATAAATAAAATCGATGTAGAGGTAGTTTTACACAATTGCATTATGTTTTACGTTTATTATATTAATGTAAAATTTAAGTTCATGTGTTAATTAAACACAAAAAGAATGCTTTCTAGATAGATGAAGTTGACACTCTAATTGTAATACACGCCCTAGAAAACGCTGAAATTGGAGATACAACACCTGTAAAGATATTTCATTCAAGAGACGGTCCATTTGAAACACTGTCAGATAAGCAGTTTCAACGTACCTATCGATTGATAAAGAATTTGGTAGACGAACTACAGTGGAGCCGTACCTGTTTGAACCATCAAGAAAATCTGTTCTCGATCTGTATATAGTTTATGTAGTATTCTCATTTGCTGTGTATAGAAGAAAAACGAATATTTTGGTGTTGTAGGTAATCAGAACGCTTCATTTTTGGAATATGGCAGTTACCAATTCAATATTGCACAAAACACTAATGCTGCGATAACCCAATTCTCAGTCAGCAAGGCATTGTCCGAAGTGACGGACACTTTGGCCATGCCTCAAATTATGAATATTTATGTCTATTTTCCAAGAAATTTTCATGAATTACAGGAAACTCGTACTAAGTAAGATGTCAATAACAATTGTTGTAAATATTCTAAGTAAATGTGACACATTTTACAATAGGCGACAATTTTCCAGAGTTACTGGATGTATTGATTGCATGCATATTGCTATTTAAATGATCCACCTTACCTGAAACATTCAATTAATACTCAACTAGTAAGTTTCATAATTTTTCTGAAAAGAGTAGATAACAATGACTTTTAGATTAGCAATCTGATTTTACCATTTAAAATGAGGATACAAGATTCCCCGGAAGCACACACGATAGCTATATATAGAAAAACAGAAATATACTTCCATTTATGGAACAATTACATCTGCAGGGACATAAATCCTTTATTTATTAAGTAAATTTTTTGTATTTTTGAAGTACTCTAAATGATAAACCCTTTCAAGGTGATTCTAGATACCCACTACGACCTACCTGATGACTCCTGTTCAAAACTCTGAACCAAATACCCCTGAAACTGTATACAATGATCGACATTGCAGTACTAGATCATTTATAGGACAATGCAATAGAGTTTCAAAGTTGAAATTTTGATGTCTGTTAAGCATCGAGTGCTTCACCATTCTCCTGAACGGGTACACAGAATAATTAATGTATGTTGAGGTCAATGGATTTTCGGTGCCTGGGAATATATGTATTTCCACAGTTGCTATTTAATGTCGACATCTACGTCGTTGGGCAGATCAGTACGCTTTAAATTATATACTATTTTTATTAATTTTCTGTCTGTTCACAAGTATATGGTTAATTAACGCATTCGCGTTACAACTTTCCAACTTACATAATGAAGAGTATTATCCTTGTACACTTTTATAATTAAACTTGGGTTATGTTTGTATATTTTGCAATCCGTATGAAAATACCATTTCTGTTTACCAAGTTTGTCCTATATGTTTGATCTGCTATACTAGTATGATTAAAAGATGCAGGACGATTCATTTTAAACACTCTTAAAATAAATTTATTCGCACTCACAACAAAAACGTTGTTGAACGAATCTCAAATACAACACTGCTTCCTTATTTAGACGCTTAGTATAACATTATGGTTGCGAAAATAGGACAAGGAGTGTAATTGGGAAAGTAATTCGAACATAGTAAACAAAAATTAATGTAAATTGTTGATTATTTTGCAAAAAGAAAAGCCCGTGACCGGTTTCGCTGTTGTTGCAGCCCATCAGATGGACGCATCTCTTTCTAGACAATTACAAACAAAGTTCTTGAATTAAATACAAATCAAGGCGTATTTATAAATGCGAAATATTTCTCGTGACGCCTCTATACTTGAAATAAACAAGTAACTATCGGTTACTGTTTCAAGTATCCGACATGATAGTATAGATGGTATTGCCAGACAAAATTTTAATAGCTAGTCAAAAGACATGATGAAAATGAAAATAAACAAATGACCGATTACCTAGTTAACACTGGCGGACCTTCTAAGAAAGTACTACACCCAGTGCTAAATGAAGAAGTTTGTCAACAGAAACCAATGCGCTTTCCAGTTAAATAGTAAGTGAATAATTTTGCCTCGCATTGGGAAAAGAAATTCGAGCATCGTGAACGAAAATTAATGTAAATTGTTGGTAATTTTACAAAAAGAAGAGCCCGTAACCGGTTTCGCTGTTGTTGCAGCTCGTCAGACGTACGCATCTTTTTTTACAAAACAACAAGTTCTTGAATTATATACAAATCAAGGTGTATTTATAAGTGTAAAATACAAAGTGTAGAATATAAAATTAACCAAGAACTAATGTGTATTTAGGAAAACCTCATACGTGCATGACACGTGATCGTTTACTCGCTGATATAAGTGAGGAAAGCATGTTCATTCTTCAACGACATCTTTCGAATAGTTCATATTAATTGTACATATTAGCTAGAGAAATTTCTCTCATAAAAAAACCTGTATATGTTCTTGCTTCTTTTACGCATCTATCCCACTCCATCATATCGCTGAATTTATTGTATTAAGAACCTTATGAAGTGAGAAAGTTTTTGGTAGCGAAAAAATTAGGTAATAGTATATTGATAGTAGCAAATACAACCACACTAACTGGATTTTCACTTAAATCAGACCAATTATTAAGAGATATATGAACAATTTTGCAATCGAGTAGTCGTTATCTTTGATGACGTTATAACGGGAAAATGTACCACGTTACGGAAGTCCACCTAAATCAAAATTATACTAACCGCAGATTTCATAATCAAACATTAAAGCTCGTTTAACAAAAAGAAGTTTTAAGCTAAAGGGGCATTTAAATTTAAATTAAAGGTGGCACTGTTTCATAAACATGCCCTATGATGACTTTAGTTAAAAGCTCCTTTAAAAATTATTTGCAGATGTAAAGTGTGCTTCTGGTAAGATTTCCTAGGGAATTTTTGTATTATATAGACATTACGGATGAGATAACATTTGTCTGAATACAACATAACCTCAATTGTACAAAAGGGTCTTGCTCTTACGTTACCGCTTACTTGTCTATTAATTCGTGGCATTTGTTTTGGGTTTAATTATATAAATGTCAACAGAACAACCTCAGGTTCTCGTTCGAAATCAACCTGTAACTTTTCTAAAGACGAGATGTTTTTAGAAGATATAAAAAAATATGAATGCATCTTAGAATGCAAAATAACAAATTGCAGACAAGGTTGGTAAACATAGTCTGGAATATAATGTCAAGAGAGTTGTATTTACATAATGATGTTCGGATAAGAATTACTAATAACTGCAATGCCAAAAATAGCAGTGGACCAAATAAAGTGCAAGTTGTACTGCTAGTGTGTTATTTAAGCAAACATTAGGTAATAGAAAAGAGAGCGCAAATTTCTTGCGGATATACTTATCCCGTACCTCTGTTAAGCTGGCAGGACCAAATCGACAGAATCAATTCAGATCTATTACATTATTTAGTGCTAATTTTGAGTTAATTTGTGCGATGAATAAAAATTTTGTGCTACGTGCCGTTTTGAAAAAAATCGTGGCGCTGCTAGCTTAATATTAAGCTAGCAGAACCACATGCAAAAAAAAGAAAATAAAAAAAAGGTATAAATACAAAGGCCAAAATTTATGCTAATTTGTGCCGTCCAAAACAAGCTGCTAAATATTCATTCTGCTTGAAACAACGGCGAATTACATTTACCACGATTAGGTTCAAGAGTATAAGGTACCCGTCTGTCTGCACGAGCAAAATCAATCAGTATTGCTACATTCGAAGCACACTAATTTGTGCTTCTCAAATGTTCACTCACGAAATTTGTACCCCACCCCTTTTCTGAAAAACCACTTGCAAAACCTATTCGGTACAAGAGTAAAATATGTTTCCACGAGCAGAATCAATCGGTACTGCGACACTCGAAGTACACAAATTTGTGCTATTCAAATATTTACTCACGGACTTTGTACCCCACCCCTTCTCTGCAAAACTACTCACAAAACCTATTCGGCACAAGCCTAAAGTATTCGTTTCCACGAGCAGAATAAATCGGTACTGTTGCATTCAAAGCATACTAATTTGTGCTTCTCAAATTTCACTCGAAATTTGTACCCACCTCTTTTTGAAAAACCACCCATGAAACCTACTCGGCACAAGAATAAAGTATTCGTTTTCACGAGCAGAATCAAGATTGTACGACACTCAAAGTACACTAATTTCTGCTATTCAAATATTCACTCACAGATTTTATACCCCACCCCTTCTCTGAAAAACCTCTCGCAAAACTTATTCGGCACAAAAGAAAGTATTCGTTTCCAAGAGAAAATCAATTGGTACTGCTACGTTCGAAGCACACTAATTTGTACTTTTCAAATGTTACTCACGGATATTGTACCTCACCCCTTCTCTGAAAAACCGCCTCCGAAACCTACTTGGGACAAGCGTTACACATATATGTACATATACTTTATGCTTTTTACATCCTGGGGTACAAATTTGGTAAGTGAACATTTAAGAAGCACAAATTAGTGTGCTACGAATGTCGCAGTACCGATCGATTCTGCTCGTGGAAACGAATACTTTACTCTTGTGCCAAATAGGGTACGCGAGTGGTTTTTCAGAGAAAGGGTGGGGTACAAAATCCGTGTGTGAATATTTGAATAGCACAAATTAGTGTGCTTCGAATGTCGCAGTACCGATTGATTCTCCTCGTGGAGACGGATACTTTACTTTTGTGCCGAGTAGGTTTTGAGGGTGGTTTTTCAGAAAAGGGATGAGGTACAATTTTCGTGAGTGAACATTGGAAAAGCACAAATTAGTGTGCTTGGAATGTAGCAGTACCGATTGATTTTGCTCATGGAAACCAATACTTTACTCTTGTGCAGAGTAGGTTTTGCGGGTGGTTTTTCAGAGAAGGGGATTCTGCTCGTGGAAACGAATACTTTACTCTTGTGCCAAATAGGTTTCGCGAGTGGTTTTTCAGAGAAAGGGGTGGGGTACAAAATCCGTGTGTAAATATTTGAATAGCACAAATTAGTGTGCTTCGAATGTCGCAGTACCGATTGATTCTCCTCGTGGAAACGGATACTTTACTTTTGTGCCGAGTAGGTTTTGCGTGTGGTTTTTCAGAAAAGGGATGAGGTACAATTTTCGTGAGTGAACATTGGAAAAGCACAAATTAGTGTGCATGGAATGTAGCAGTACCGATTGATTTTGCTCATGGAAACGAATACTTTACTCTTTACACTGTATCTTACAGTCTTAGATTTAGTATTATTAATCACACATTTGTAAAATGAACTCATTTCTTTGGCGTTTACAATATCGCGAGTACAAATTAGTTCAATCATCTGATTAGGTGTCATTGAAAGATCAAATAGCACCATTTCGTAAATACATACCACTGCGAAGTTGAATAAAATACGAAAAACTTTTAGAAAAAGCTCAAATTATGTAAATATTCGTTTTCATAGTAACGTACTTATTAAAAACACTCAGTATATTGAATTATATAGATATTGACCCATGATTAAAGAAGTTTCATTTTTATTACGTAACGTAATGGTTGCTTTAGATAAGAATGATATATTTCGCGCATAAAAGACTGCTTTTGCAAGGGCTTCGTACAAAGAGTACTCTAGAAGTAAATGCGATTATTATGAAAGATTTCGTTTGATCGGGCTCAAATATTCCCTAAATAATTTGATGTTATAGCACGAAAGTGCATTGAAATTGCGGGAAGTCGTGCGTACAATATTCAATTGCATTTTCCTGTCAACAAACGGTCGCATTTTTGATTAGAGCGCGTATATAAAATTCAAGGAAAAAAGCAAGTTCATTGAATGAATTTTAGAAGAATCCAGTAAAGGAAATGAACGTTCAAATTAGAACCTGAATATAAGTTAAAAAAACTAACTGAAGCCATAAATCTTATAGTCGTGAAAGAAAAGAAATTTAAACGTCCATTCAATTAAGGCAAATTTCAGCGACAAATCTTGAAGATACGATAACGCGTAGATAAATGGAACTAATCAGTAGCCATAGGCCGTAAAACGCCACATTCTGTGAAGGTTGCATCATGGGACTAGTCTAGATACTCGTTAGAGGACAGGTCCCTAAATTTCAATCAACGAAATCGTGGAAGTATCAACCATAGTGGAATCGAAACTCTAACACACATGAAGTTGCAGGGCTCGATCCTATAAAAACCCAATGTAATCAAATACAGAGGTCAGTTATTCAATACTTATTAAAAGAAACGGTTGTTCAATACTCGTTTTAAAGGTCAACAGGCTAGTTTAATATCAAGTGATATCTAATAGTATAGTAACGTAGTAAACAGATGAGTTTAATTGACTTTGAAAGTAGATAACTACAATGGTTTCAAAAAATGGAAAATAAATAATTACCGAAATATAAATTTTTAATCTGAATGAAAACACATATGAAACTGGAATGGTATGTCATGGTAAATTTTAAACAATTTGGACGATCTTAGTATATGGATTTGATATGCAATTAGAATGTTTAATGGTATTTAATAAAAAAGGACGACCAGTATAATTTACACAGTAAAATAAAAATCACATTGTTTTAAAATTTTAAAAGGGACATTTCTAGTAGTTAGTTAAATTATGTTAGATTGCGTGTACAAATCTTTGTGTGAGAGTGGCTAATTTGATTAGAAGGTGGTTGACCTTGCGGTAATTTTTGTCAGTTATATAAAAAAATTATTAAATATAACTGATCAGATATGTCGTGATAAATTTTAAACAATTTGACGATCTTAGTATATGGATTTGATATGAAATTTTACTGTTTAATGGTATTTAATGAAAAATTTTCAACGATATGGAAAAGAACGACCAGTATAATTTACACGGTAAAATAAAAATCACATATTTTAAAATTTTATAAGGAACATTTGAAAGTAGTATAAATTTAACTTGAACTCGAATTAGTACAACGAATTTTAGTTGCTTTTGCCGTATTTATGCTATTGGTTGACAATGGAGTAAGTACAAGTATTCTCACTTTTACAGATCTATGATAGCTGCATGTTGGTAGGAGATGACAATAGATTAGAAAATGCCACGATTCTCCAGGCTCCACACCTTTCAACACCACCCTTTCCTCCGGTATTTACTTCTGGTCACTTATTCCGATTAGAAAAAATGAGATTTTGGATTCTATTTTAGGGTAAGTGAGTGATTATCCAGTAGTTATAATTTCTTTTATGTTAAATTTAAGATTTTGTTCGTAAGGCAAAACTGTTGTGGCCGTTTTGGATACTATCTATAAAGCTCATGCTGAAAGAAAATTGTTTTTCCTGGATTTAAGATATTGCTTGTTAGAAAAAAACTGTAGTGGATGTGGTAGTTATTATTTGAAATATTGTTTGTTAAAGAATATTTCGTGTCGTTATAAGACATTCGGTCGTTTAGTAATCTGGTATTTTAGTTCTCACTTTTTTAACGCTTAGCCTAGCGGTGTCGATCACAATAGTCAAACAGGAAATATGTTACACCATTTTATTTTAGTTAAATTTACTTGTATAAATTGATTATATCTTACTTGAACGTACTTGATAATGCACAGTAGCAATTATGCTTAACAATTTACAACTGAAATAGATAAAGTCATAAACAAACAATGGACTGATTGCCAGTTACAAGGGTGTATTTACAGAAACGATATATCGCGAACAAAATGGGCGATTCGAGTAATTTCTAGACGTCTCTACTAACTTTTGGAAGTTCTGTTAGTTAGATATGTAAACCGTGTGATCCGACTCTTACACCAATCTGAACATTGAATCACAAGTGATATGAAATAAATTATTGAATAGATTGTTAAAATAAATAAGTTTAATGTCAAATTTAGTAATGAAGTATAGTAATCACCATAAGTGATCTCTGCAACGGCATCTGAGTACGTTAAGAACCTTCCGTTGTTTTTCGCAATTGTGAATAAACATATGTTGGACAAAATAAACAACTAGTAAATGCTAGTGCGTTTCAATGCAATGCCAATGTGTCGCTTGAACGTGTACATAAGAAATCGGTGCTTATTTATGAATAAGTAAATTGTTCCTTTCGTGTTGATTTTGTATTTTAGTCACCTACCCATCAGTCCACCAAACCACTTTCAATTTGACGTGCCGGAAATTTTATATCAACAAACCCGAATCACTTCAACACTTCGCGTTACACACACTTATGATACAGAAGAATAAACGCATTTGATGTCAACGCTAAGATCCAGCGATTCTAGAATCTTTCAGTCAGAATCATGTTGATAACGATGGGATATAGCACTTCTATCAATTTGAGAAAGGCAAGGCAGATGGCGTGATGAAATTTCCCTTTCGTCACATTAAAAATAAATATGTATCCTTATTTTAAATACGAAGCTGAAAACTTTTAACACCAATTTATATTCCAAACCTATTTTCGGCAAATCTGATACAGTCAGTAATAAAGCACTATGTCAGATTAGGAATATTGAAATGAAGTTTCTACGAAATTCATTTGAATTACATTCATTTCCGTACAGCCATTTATCATCGCCCGAATAATGGAATTTCGAAGGAGGGCTGTGATAGAACGAAATTTAATAATACAAACTATACCAGCTAGAGAAAGTAAAAGAAAAGGTACGTCTGATAACTCCAATAGTGGATAAGTAACAATCTTCCAATAAAACTTCTAAGCGTGTAGGGTACACTATCGTCTGTTGAAATGAAGGTAATTTTGTACTCCAATATTTTCTCAGACATTGTAAATGACCAACCGGCGCTAATAGAATGAACTCGTCGATTGAATTTGCAATCTAATTTTCACCCTGTAGCGTGTAGGTGTTTCTATAGAGTGGTCGATTCTGTTTGATAGAATCCACCACTTTACTAATTGCCTCAAGTTCTCCGTAGTGTACCCTATCTTTATACGTTTGTAATTAATATTACAAATACCCTGTTATAATCATTAAGCAATTGGTTTAGGGTGGAAACTGTGTCAAGAGACGCATAAAAGCTTATAGGGTAAAAACGCAACAATTGTGACATCCTTGAAGTTGCGGTTTTAAAAGAGGAAAAGGTATTTCAGAGCTTGATTGAACGACATACAATGTGGTTGGCATCGAGCAAGCAGTGGATGGATAAAAATGGCACAAAGGTTGAACCGGTTGCTGTACATTGTGAAGCGCTTCATTTTCAAGGAGTTACTTTGTGTCGTAGCCGCAAACAAAATACTTCACTCAGTTTTTCTTGCAAGCCGCTTTTCTCAAACGAACTTATGTAATGGAATCCACTGCCAATTTGCAATTGAACTGGTAGAAGAACTCTTTAAGTGCGACATTGCAGACTTGCAAACTCTGCAAATACAACATTTCAATTTAAATTTAATTAAGTTTCTTTTGTTTGTACGGCAATATGATGTTTTGAATTTTTATTGAATGCTTAATGAAGTTACAGATATTTTTAGGTTGGAGCACCGACTTCGCTACGAGGGCAAGGCTATCTGATCTGATTGTTAATTTTCGTTCTTTGAAATATGCTATATACTTTAACAAACCGTTCCGAACGGACCTTGAAGAAGTTCTAGATTACTAGAACGGGTTGAATGGCTTGCGCGTTTCAGTAATCTAAAGAGCCGAACTACAAATTAGTAGGGTCTTTAGTGAGGAACCAGACTAAGACAGGTCCCCAAAAGAATGCAGCAGCTCTTTCGGTACTTAGACTGGCAGAGACCATAGGTATCGGTATGACAGTCTAAGACACACTATTGCGATGTGGAAGGCAACTGGAAACCACTACATTACCACTAAATTGTCATTTAAGATGATGGCATCCTCTGGAGTAAAAAATTCCAGAGTTTAAATAGTCCCCCATTCGGATCACCGGGAGGAGACTACTTTGAAGAATGTGATCGGAATGTTTAGAAAACGAGTGGGAAACACTTTGCGAGTCGAAGCTTGGAATGTTAGAAGTATGAAGCAAGTAGGTATGCTAGAGAACTTGAAAACTGAAACGGATAAATTACCATTAGACATAGTAGGACTCGGCGAAATTGGGTAGTTAGAGGCGGAGGATTTTTGGAGTGCAGACTTTAGGGTAATTCGTACAGGATCAAAGGAAGGAAATTCGGGTATGGGGATAGTTATGCGAAAAAAGATAGTACACTGTATAGAAAACTACTTACAATAGAACGAAAGAACACTCATGGTTAAATTAGGATCTAAACCGGTATTTACAGTAATATTACAAGTATACATGCCCACCTCTAGCTACAGTGACGAAGAGGTAGAAGCGATCTACAAAGATATGAAGACATACTAAGATACGTAAAAAGACATGGAAATTTAATAATAACGGGGGATTTTAATCCAGTGGTACGTGATGGCAGGGAAGGAGCGGTAGTAGGTTTAGAAACAAGAAACGACAGGGGAAATAAGCTGGTAGAATTTGCGACAAAAACAATTTAACCATCACAAACACATTTTTTCAACATCATGCTAGAAGACGATATACGTGGAAGATGCCAGGATATATAAGAAGGTAACAAACAGATTATATTCTTGTTAAACAACTGATTAGGAAGCAACTGAAAAATTGTAGGCCCTACCCAGAAGCAGATACAGACACTGACCACAACATCGTAATTATGAAGGTCGCATTAACTTTAAAATTTTGAAAAAAAGGCACGGAAAAAGGCAGTTTGACTTTGAGAAACTAAAAGATAAAGATATCCACGAAAGATTTGAAAAAAGTCAAATGAATTGCAGAAAGATATCGGAAAAATTTCTAATATTAATGAAATAGAAACAGAAAGAAATAACATTAAATCCAGCATGGCGGTTAGAAATATTCTGGGGAATACACAAAAAGAAAATCAAATACCATGGATAACAAATGATATCCCGAATTTAATTGAAGAAAGACAAAAATACAAAAATAAATCGGACGAAACAGAAAAACAGAGATACAAAGCTATAAAATGGGAAATTATTCGCAAATGCAGGCAAGCTAGAGAACAATGGATTGATGCAAGGTACATAGACGTACAAACTAAGATGGATATAGGAAAGAGAGACGAAGCATGCAAACTAATTAGAATGAATTTTAGGGATATAAAACCGTGGTGCAAAAATATAAGGGGCGCAGGAAAAAGGTCATTATATAAAATGTAGAGAAAGTGGATAGATGGCAAGGATATATAGAAAATTTATATGCAAGAGAGGAACTAACAGCATTAGAACAGAAATCAGACATTGAAAAGGATGACTTGGGATATCCTATACTTAGAGAAGAGTTTGAATTAGCATTATAGGGTCTGAAAAATGGTAGGGCGCAGGGTACAGATGTGGCCCAAGTAGAAACTCTAAAAGCCGCAGGACAAGCAGTAATAGAACGTCTCTACCCACTTGTAAGCTATATGTATGAGACAGGCGAAATTTCAAACGTAACAGCACAGTCACTATACCAAAATAAAAAAGCCCGGATAGACGTGAAAATTTTCGAACAATAAGTTCGACAGCACACGTGTCAAAAATATTAGCTACAAAAACCTATGGAAAAACGGGCTGAAGAAATACTAGGAGAAGATGAATTTAAGTTTAGGCGAAACAGGGGAACACGGGAGGCTATCTTAGCTCTGAGGGTGATAATGGAGAAAACAATAGAAAAAGAAGAAAGCGTACATATAGGCTTTGGTATTTGGAAAAAGCGTTCAATAATGTAAAATGGGGGAAAATGTTCGAAATACTCAAAAAGATTGGCATGCGTTATACAAAGAGCAAATAACGGTAATAAAATTAGGGCAAAAACGTAGAGAAGTGAATATTAGGCAAGGGTTAAGACAGGGATGTGTCGTATCTCCATTAATTTTTAACTGATACATCGAAGAGGCTATGAGTACTGTCAAATGTAGGAAGGCATTTGGAATTATTATGCAGGGACAAAAGATCAATATGCTTAGATTTGCAGACAATACTGCGGTATTAGCATCTAGCAACGAAGAGTTAGAAGCTGCTCTTAATGAAATGGAAACATTTCTAACAGAGAGGTACGGTATGAAAATTAATATAAATAAAACTAAAGTAATAGTATGTAAAGGAGGGGAAAATAAATAAAAACTAGATTACAAATAGGTAACCAGAACTTACAAAAGGTTAAGGATTTCTGCTACCTATGAAGTCAAATAACGCCAGATGGGAAGAGCGCAAAAGATATAAATCAAAGATTAGCGCAAGGTCGCACTACATTTAACAAGAAAAAGCAACTACTGTGTTCAAAGACAACAAACATAGAAACAAGGAAAAAATTGCTTAAAACATATGTGTGGAGCACAGCACGCTACGGCTGTGAAACTTGGACACTGGGAGAAGAGGGAAGGAAAAATACAGAAGCTTTCGAAGTGTGGCACTACAGACGTATAATGAGGATATCATGGACAGACAAAGATAAGAATAAAGAGGTACTAGAAATGGTAGGGGAAGCTAGAAATATGTGGAAAACGGTACAACATAGGAAAGATAAGATGATAGGTCACATACTAAGACATGGTAGTGCTGTGGGAACTTCAAGGAAATGTGTAGGCTAGCTCAGAATAGAAATCAATGGAAGTACGCGTCCAACCAGTTCTAAGATGGAAAACCTATTGACGTAAAAAGTAACTGTACTTAAACCTGATGATTATTATAAGCAACTACAGGTATTAGTTATACAATATTCTCACTAATGTTAATTGTGCGAAAGGATTTCTGGAAAACTATTAATTCGGCAAATGTCTAAGTGTTGCGGGATCTTGGTTGTCACAGGATGCTTAACCCCCTTCACTGAATCTCGGTGCAATAGGGCATATAATTAAACAATAAATGGAAATACGCGTCCAACAAGTTTTAAGACGGAAAACCTAATGACGAAAAAAATAATTGCACTTATTTCTGACGATTATTGTGAACAACTACAGGTGTTGGTTTTGAAATATTTCCAAGTAATGTTGATTGTGCCACCTGATATATTAAAAAACTATTAATTCGGTCAATGTTCAAGTGATGGGGATCTAGGTAACCCCACGCTGCTTAACCCCCATCACATACCACTGAATATCGGGGAAATACGGTATATATTTCTAAAACAATAGAACGGGAGCCAAACTGCATCTAAAAAAAGAGCAGTAGCTACGTTCGAAGACAACAAACAGAAACGAGGAGAAAATTGTTGAAAGCATATGTGTGGAGCACGACACAGTACGTCTACGAAATAAGACATTAGGAGAAGCAGACAGAAAAACGGTAGAAGCATTTTCGAATGTTGTGCTTCAGATGAATAATGATGATAGCATGGATGGACACACTTAATATATAAGAGGTTATAGAAATAATAGAGGAATAAAGATTTGTGTTGAAGACAAAAAGAAAAGGAGAAATAGAAAGGTAGGATACGTTCTATGGTATTTTTGGGGAATAGTGCAGAGTATATTGCCAAACAGATATAAGAAAAAAATGACGTAGAGGTAGACCTAGATCGGATTATTGTACGCAGATAGTGAAATGTCAATGAAATGTGTAGGTTAGTTCAGAATAGGAAACAATGAGAGTGCGCGTGATGCCTTAACAAAAACAATATTATGAAACACAAAAGTGCTGTAACGAACCTTTTTATTGGTCGGGTATAACTCACAAATATAAAAAAATCTTTAATCACTTATTACAATTATTACCATGTTTATTAACACTAAATTCTTCTTAAACGATGATTAAATTATAATTACTACTAAGATCGACTATGTAATTTTATCTACACAAGCACTTATTTATACGAACATTAAACGTATTTATTTTAACCACATATCCCATAATTTATACCATGATACTGGCGAATTCATACTACGATTGAAACTGCCGCACTGCCAGTCTACTGAGCGGCTCTTTATACTTAACTTATACAGCTTTTACACATTACCAGTAATTCTGATGATTTTTTCGATTATTTGTTTTTGTTTGTTTTGTGTTAGTTCAGTAAGTGCACACTTGTAACCGTCAATCAATTCAGTGTCGATTTATTGGCTTTGTTGATTTCGATTTCAATCCCATCAGCACCTTTGTTACAGTGCCTTATACAAAACTCTCCTTGACATAAAATAGTCAGGTACCTTATTGTTTAGAGACAAAATCAATTCAACTCGTAAATCCCATCATAGTGTGCCTAATAGTCAACTATGATTTGGAAATAAAACATATGGTGTCAGCCTAGTTAGCTATTTTTAGATAGATTTAGTGAGTTTGTTTAAAGATGATAAAGGCAAGCAAAAATATGTAGTGCTTTATAATTAATATTAGTTTTTAGGCTTTGCTTTTGAGCAGTGTTTCGCCGATAAAATAACGTGAGACATTCGAAGAAACAAGTGGATAAACGACCTAGTTGAGTTGAATGTATGTGCGTTTTCTTTCTGTATGTGTGAGCGTGCACGCGTGCGTGTGTGTGTGTGTGACCTCGCGAGTATGTGTGTCTTCATGTGTGCATGCGTGTGTATGTGTGCGTGCGTGTGTGTGTGTGTGTGTGTGTCTTTTCTTCATAGTGTTGTGTTTGTACTTGCTTTTTTATTCAGTCTCGACCATCGGTAGTCGGAAGTCAAGGACCAAGCTGTACGCGTTCATAGTGCACTACCCGGCTTCGGCACCCGGAAACTGGGGTTGCTGCGGCATCGTTCCTAAGTGTTCGTCTGAGTGTGAAGTGTGTGTGTGTATGCGCGTGTGCGTGTGTGTGAGATGTGTGTGGTGAGTTCGCGCATGAATGTGCATGTGTACGTATAGTATGTTTGTCTGTGTATGTTTTGTTGTTTTTTCGCATTCTTCTTAGTCAGTTTCGACCATCGGCAGCCGGAAATCAGAGAATGAGCTGTCAGCAGTCGTAGTGTACGTCCCCTGCCGTCGGCACCCGGAAACCTGAGACTGCTTGGGCACCGTCCCTGAGTGCGCGCGCATGCAGATGTTTTGTTTCATGTAAGGTTGTTGTTTTATTTTGCACAACCATTGCTCTAGCTAACTAGCTAGTATTTCTTCTACTTTCTCCAGTTGATTTTCCTAAGGATGGAACATTGCCTTTCTTTCCCTTATTATCAGGTATAGCGACATTATCCCGGTAATCACGGATAGGGCATCAGTGGTGGTCGTCCTGCTGGCACCAGTCAGTCGAATTAGTGTGCCCATTTGCGTTCTGTTAACTGTTTGTTTACCTTGGTTTCAGTATTGTCATTCGGTGTGCCCAAATACTCGCAGCGTACGACACCAAAGTTGTCAGCACACTGCCAACGTACAGGCGCACATTATATTACTATTTTATAGTCGCGTTGTGCTAAGCTGGCAATGGCTTGTATTGCCAGTGTCGCGCTGTTACACGTTGTGGTGATTGTAATTGAGTTTATCGTCCAGTGTCACTCCCAAGTATTCGCATGTCGTGCACGTGCGATTGGTTTGTTGTCTATTAAAATGCGTGGATTGCGTTCAAAGGATCCCTTGATCACTGTCTATGTGGTTTTTGTCTGTGCGATTTTTAGTTTATTGTAAGCTGTCCAGTTGTGCAGTTTAAGTAGTGCGCTTGTCGCTTTGCCTTAGAGAATTCTCCTCGAGTCCCACTCTAGCACGATCAAGATGTCGTCTACATAGGTTACGACAGACAACACCCCTTCCGCGGCTTCCAGAATCTTCAACAGCTCCTCGGTCATAATATTCCAAAAGAGCGGGCCGCACACTAAACCCTGTGGGCAACTCTTGGCTATTCTCTTGGTGATGCTACATATGTTTGGTCCCGTTGACCGTAATGTTGTGTATCTGTCCTGGCAGAAGCTTCTAAAATTGTGGACATTTTAGAAATAGTGATGGCCACCATAGGTTGTTGAAGGCGGCCTCGATGTCCACCATGACGAGTATCACGTATTTTTGAGTTGCCTTCAATAGGGTATTCGTCGTGGCGTTTATCGCATGTTCTGTCGAGCGTCCTCTCCTAAACCCGTACTGTCTTGGATAAATTAAAGTGTAAGATTTGTGGCACGAGCAGTGGCAAGTGGAGAAAAGTTATTTATTATCCTTCGATGTGAATTGTAGGCCAAAATAGTGTTTATTACGGTGAGTGAACGTCAACACTTGAATGTATTAGAATACAAAACTCGCGCGAGATAAAGCTACAGGAAGATCGAAATTGAAGCCGTTGCCATCGTGATCTGCGTCGTCTGATCAAGTGGACCAACTTCAATCATCGACATCAGAAGCGTTAGTAGTAATGTTCGCATAACTTGTAAATAACTAATATCAAGACTGTCTCAATAGGAAAGGAATTTAGGGGTTTAAGAAGGGTAATAATGGATGTTGTGTAGCTTCGAGTTCGAAGCCCTATTAGTCGTTTTCAGGTTTAACTTGCGAGTTTCCAGGTTGATAGACAATAAAACTATATATCCTTATGCTATTTTATATCTTTATCGTAAACGAATATACGATTTTATTTCAGAGTTGAGAGGGGTTGTACAAACATTTTCCGTAATATCATGCAACTAAAAGCATTAGCCAGATTATAGAACAGTACTCGTACCGAGACAATTACCTATTGAATATACATACACATAGACCGTTTAAAAATCTGCCTAAAATGCATAGATATCAAATTAATAGTCAGGATCCAGTGGTTCCTAAATTTACTGCCCATGGACTTCTTCTTACAGTAAAGACTTGATCATAAACCCCGAGTGAAATAATTCTACATAACTGACCTCGTAAAAATTACAAATTAGTTTTAAAGTCTTGAATGGTAAACGATGACGTAAAAATAATATATAAATAAAAAAATGTTGATATGTAATGTTCTATTTATTGAAATTATGTTCGTTTTAAAATACAAAAACACATTTTTTCCAACTAGAAGGGCGAAGTTTACGATGTCAGATCCTTTATGTCGGGTTATATGTTAGTAAGTCTTCAGTAATTTCCACTCGGTTTCGGTTTTCACGATGGGGCTCATAACAGCACTAAATATACGTTATCTTAAACAGAAAGACCGGAAAATAATCATGTTTCTTTTCAGTGACACAACATCATCATTAAGCCTTCAGTCATGGAACTGGTTAGATGCGTACCTCCATTATGACATATTCTGAGTTAACCTACACATTTCCCTAAAATCCAGTCCTCATCTTTCACTATCTGCGTGCAATATTCTGATCTAACATATACCTCTCTATTCATATATCTGTTTGTAATATAGCCCACACTATTTCCCAAAAATGCCTTAAAACATATCCTGCCCTTCTATTTCTCCTATTTTTTTTTTGTTTCAGATAGATATCTTTATTTCCCTACTATTTCTATAACCGCTTTGTTATTAACTTTATCTGTCCATGTTGAAGCATATATGCTTCCACCACTTTTGTCCTATTCTATGTTTGTTGTCTTCGAACATAGCCGCTGCTCTTTCTTGTTAGATACAGTTCGGTTCCCCTTCTATTGTTTTGTTTTGACACATAATGTAAGATATAAAACTAGTATCAGTAGGCACCATAGAGCGGTTCCGGCGCCAACTAGCCCTCTCTGTTGATCAAACCTGCGCCGTTACAATTTTATTTCGAACCCACAACCGCTATCTTTGACTGCGTTACAATCACCAACCAACATCACTTTGACACACTCACCATCGTCGATTGCGCTACAACTGTCACTTTAATGAAAGTATACATCTGATTAAAAATTTAGAAACAAATATAGATGATCAGGCGAGGGTTTAAAGAAGAGCGTAAAAATCCGGGTCATGGTTTTGAGATGGGCAAAATCGTCGAGACAAGGGCTTAGAAAATGGTGTTTGCCCTCTCGTCATAACGTCAAAAGTTAGTAACGTATGGCTTGGGCACCTACTGCTCTATATTATAAGTATACACACAATCTAGCAAAAAATATGTCTTTAATTACATTTACTAACACGTGGTTAGCGCGGTACGGTTATCCCTTGCATAAATTACACTGAATCCACGTATTGACTCTCTTGCTATCTTCTGGTTTCACTTGTTTTAATTCACGATAAACGCTGTTTATATTCTATAATTTATAGATTGGTTTTATAATATATCTGGGTAAGCGAATTTCAAGTTAAATGTTACGTAATGCAGACTCAACTGTTGCATCATTAAAGATTTGCCTCCCGGTCCCCATATATATATGTCAAGGTTTATTTCACTAGACTTTAAAATTCGAAACACATATGATTTAGTTATAAAAATCCTCAGAATCAAACAAATCAATTTAGCACAAAAAAATATTTATCCGGTTCTAGTTTGAATTGCCATTTTTTCGACAAATAATCAATTTTAAGTGATTGGTACAAGTGTAGTTATTTAGTAATCTCTGTGATAAGTTATCAACGAATAAAACTACAAGGGTGCTAATTCCTTAATAAAGTCAGTGGCCATTTCAACAGTTATAGTTGAACGCTAAACAAAAAAAGCTTTCAAAAAAACATCAATCAATCATATACTAGGGTTGTATTATTCATCAAGTACAATTTGATTGCTGATGATCGAATTAACTACAGAAATTCTTCACAGACTCGCATTAAAAACGACGAATATAACAGATGCTTCCAAACAATTCAATATGATCATCATCAATAGGTTTCAGTCCTAGAACTGGTTGGACGCGTACCTCCATTGTTTGTTATTCTAAGCTAACTTACACATTTTCCTGAAATTCCAACAGTCTACATCTTTGACTATCTGTGCAATAGTCTAATCTAGGTCTACCTCTAGCTCTCTTTCTTCTTTTCTCTGCTTCTAATATATTACGCACTATTCCTTCATGCCTTAGTATTAGTCCTATCATTCTATTTCTCCAATTTTTTAGTGTTTTCCGCATATTTCTTTCTTCCCCTATCATTTCAGAACCTCTATGTTCGTAACTTTGTCTGTAGTACCACTTTTCAAAAGCTTCTATCTTTCCTCTGTCCGCTTCTTCCACTGTCCACGTATCACAGTGCTGTGGTCCACACATATGTTTTTAGCAATCTTTTCCTTGTTTCTATGTTTGTTGTCTTTAAACATAGTAGTTGCTTTTTCTTGTTCAATGCAGCACGGCCTTGCGTTAATCTTTGTTTCATATTTTTTGTACTTTTCCCATCTTGTGTTATTTGACACGTCTGTTCTCTTGTTTTGTTTCCTAATCTGTTGGACTTTATTGGAATTTTGTGATGTTTACAATTAAAAGCTAACTTAGTCAAATTTTTATGATGACGTAAATGGAATGGGTTTATTCACTTCCTGCGTTTATGTTTCATTTTTGTTTTGAATGTGATTCTTTTATTGCGAGTATGCATGATTATTTCCTTACACTAATGCGTATTTATTTCAATAAGACTCGTTGCGCTTAATATGTTATTCATGCGTATTTATTTTCGGTTTTATGCTTGCATTATTGTTTTAAAATGAATTGTATGGCGTTATTTATCTTACAAAATTAATTAAAGTTAGTTGTGATTTATATACAGTGTGTTTGATATTAGCTTTTTGCTTGTTTGGCAAATTGCGTATCTTTTATGATAACAGTGTTAAGTTTTCTGGACTTTACTGCTGTTTACATAGAGTGTACAACCCTTATGACTCTATATACCCATAAAAAACTCTATTATCATAGCAATATATATATATATATATATATATATATATATATATATATAAATAATAAGACAAAATACAACTTCGTATAATGTGATTATGTTAAATATTACAACATTTACTTCTCCTGCCCCGATGAGCCCCAATTAGGACGAAACGCGTACACAAAGTGACCTTGTTGCCTATTTTGCCTCACTTACCATTAAATTTTCATTCATACATACATAATCGTTTATTAAATAAATTAACTATTCCGGACTATAAGCGCTTCCTAGTGATACATTCTATAATTTTTAAATATATCATACCCATAAATAAAATTCATATTATAGTTATTATGAGATCGTAGGAGTTTGGTGTGTAATTCAGCAGTTGGGGGCTTGGATGTCCCTACTGCTGTCATCAAGCCTTATGGTAGACGAAATGCTATTTGTCCTACGAGATAATAGTGTATGGATGTGAGCTACTAGTGTGTGGGTATACGGTGCCGCTGGTTAGGGTATTTGTGGTATTGTCAATAGGATTTCCTTTAGAAACAAATTGAATTCTTGCATGTAGTGGTAAACTAGGAAATTTATGGGTTTCGGAGATTGTTTGGTTGGAGCATAGGCAGTAAGGGGATGGGATTAGGTTAAAGCGGTATAAATTGTGTCGGAAATCGCCGCACCCTGTTAAAAATTGGGCTATTGGTATAATGTAATGAATCATGTATTGGGTCGAGGGGGGTGGCCATGTCTGGGAAGATGTCGTATAGATACCTACCTATATTAGATGAGGAGCAGTATTGTGGCCAGGAACGAATGAGTTTTAGATTCTAGATTTGATGTTGGTGTTGTGAAAGGGTAAGATGTTCGTTGGGGTTTAAGGTTCTGTTGTGTAGGAAATAGAACGTAGTTGCTTTAAATTTCAAATTTGGGTAGCTGTGTTTAAGTACTTACATAAAAAGTATTTGAAGTATGGTGCATAACGAGGATATGGAGTATGTGCAGCAAGCTCTTGCAAAGTATAACAGGAAGGATCGGTTAAAGATGTGTAAGGAGCGTCTGGAGGAGAGTGTGTGTGCGCGCGCGCGTTTGTGTAGTGGTAAGGGAACTAGAAGTTTACATCGTATTGTATGATTGTGACTGTTATTTGGAGGATAATACGTCTTCCGGTTTGTTTGTTTAAGTATATGGATTTTGGTAAAGCTCCGTGAATGTTTTAGTTTGGAAAGATAGGTACGTGTCTAAGTGTAGTAGTAAGCAATGGATGAGAAAGTACGGTAACGAATGTGTCTAGAATTGGTACCGTAGGGCTTCTTTGAAGGTCAAGGAAGCATTCAAGGGGAGCATTTTAGTTTTATGCAGAAATATGGATCAGCTGTTTAGAAAAGACCAGGATTCTATTTTGTTTATAAGGAATACTGCTGTGGATTCGAGGGATAAGCGGGAGTCTCCATGAACGAGGAAGGTAATGTCGTGTACATAGACAAAGTTGAGGTATTATGAATATTCAAGTCAAAGGATTGATGGCAAGGTTCTATGGAGTGGGAAAAAGGCGGGAGTCTTGGGAGCAACCTAAAGTGAGGATGAGAAGCAGAAGTTTGATAACAGGGTGACCGTTCGGGACGAAAAGACGTTATTACAAAGAATATGCTAGACGGAAAGTTTGCTTAATTTAGTAGAGGAGGTTTGGACATCATAGGAGGACAAGAACTGAGCGAAAGTCGATAAAAAGGGCTATAACGTATTTGAGGGGGGAGGGGGTATGTTTGAAGTGATGTGATTAGCGATTTTATAATTTTTTCTGAGCTATAACTTGCTCGGAAGCCATGTTGGTTCAAGGATAGAAAGGAATTATGTTCAATGTGGGAGTTTAGTTTTAGGAGCATGATTAGTTCGAGTTTTTTAAGGTTCGATAGGAGAGCTATATGTCTCTAGGAGCCTGGGTCGCAGGAGGTTTGCTGGGTTTTAGACTTATGGATATTGTGTCGATTTTAAATGGGTTTGAAAAGATTCCAGTGGTCAAGCATTCTGGAATAGGTGTGGATTCTCTGATAATGGACCAGAGTTTTTGCATGATCAGGTTTGTTATATTGTGGGGGGTATATAGGAGGGTAATGTTGAGTTCAGAGTCTAGGTCCGTAGGTGGCGGTGTTAGTGTTTTATTTTTAAGTTGCTGTTGTGCTAGTGTGGGTACGTCAAATGATCTTGGTGGGACTACTATGTTCACAGAAGTGTTTAGAGTACTTAAATGAGATAGGAAGAGTTAGTTTTTTGCAAAGTAACAATATGGAATTGTGGCGGTTTAATGAGCTTCTGGTAAGTTTTCCAGGGATCTGAATGCTGTTCTTGGGCAAGGTGGTAATAGTAGCTTTCACTTGTTGTGATCTGTTCTTTGTGTAACCGTTTGGTGAGGGTATAAGTATGCCATGCTGTTGATTATGTTGGAAGCAGCGTTGGCCCGCGTACTCTTTAAAGTCTGTGTCTGCCTTGCGTAAGAGATTGTCTAGACTGCGTCAGTTCTACTGTTCACTACGGATTCGCTCGTAAGGTGTGGTGTTTTCAGGAATGGTAGCGGAGGCGGCAGTAATAATGTTGTTTGTGATTGTGAAACCCAATTAATACGGCGGGAGGGTCCAAATCTGCGATGTGGTTAATGGCAATGTTGGATTAAGACCTACTACGGTTTCAAGGTAGGTTGTACATTCGGCTTTTTGTGTGTTATGATTTTGTGGTGGGATCTGTAGAGCAAGTTGGGAAGAATATCCAACGTAATGGGATTATGGTCGCTAGATAAATGGGTGTTCTAAACTGTCCAAAAAGTGACTAGATTTGACAGAGATAGAGTGGAAAGTGTGATGTCAATGTTCAAGTGATGGATTTGAGATTCCTAGGTTGGGATCGGTGAAGGGATGCTCTGGAGGTGTAGGTTATGTTGGTGTATAAAATCCTTAAGTGTTTTCTATTTTTGGTCTATAGTATTGTTGGTTATAGAGTAGATTTGGCATTGACGTCGGCGGCAATGATGGTAGGTTTGTCTTTAGTCTTAATGATTATCTGGTCAAGTTGGTGCAGAATACTGAATCGAAAATAGAAGATTAGGGAAGCGGCTACGATTTCCCAGTGATGTAAGGGGTGGATTATAAAGTGAAATAGGTGGCGTCTATTAGGGGATCGGTGATGATATTGGCAGATGTGTATTTTGGATCTGGTGGGTAAAAGCGGATTTAAGTGCTGCAGTGGGGAGTTGGATTTGGGATTAGATAAGGTTCTTGAGCTAACGCTATAGGTATTTTATTAGTTTGGAGGATGTGCGTTGGTTTCAGAGATACGGGTCGGGAGTGTTGCAGGTTTATTTATATTGATCGAAGGAGTGGGGATCCACAGGGAGTGACATGTGTATATCTTCTAGACTGGGGTATAAAATTCATAATCTGTTTTTAGTTTATTCAAGTGTAGGGTCTGTTTGCGCATGGGACAGTCATGGCTAGTTGCAGATTGATCGTGCGAGTGGTCTATCGAAGGTAGTTTATTAGGAAAAGGTACTATGTTTGGTCAGCAGTCGCAAAAAAGATTGGGATTGGCAGGTTTTCGGTGAATGACTCTATCGCTGACAGTTAAACATCTAGGCATGGCCAAAGATTCTCTTACTATACAAGATAGGTAAGCAATACAAAGGATTGGTTAGTAGAATAGAACGGAGTTTTGGGGAAACATTCAGTATAAGGTTTTCGGAGTAATCCGTTTTTTTCGTCGGACGGCAATACATATTTTTTCTCTCAAGGTGTCTTCAGTAATCAGTAGGTCAAGGGAGTTCTGGATGTAAATAAAATTAAGGCATCGGTGGAGGGAATTTCCTTTTATGGACAAGGATTATGATTTGTGGAATTTTGGGTATGGATACATGGGCACTTGAGGACTGCGTGAAGGATAAAATCAGATCGATGTCGTTGGGATTATTGATTCGGATTCGGTAGGACGAATGCTTTAAATACTTAAGTTGGAAAACGATGGGCGGAGGTGGGTTTTATAGTTTAGACTTGTGTTGGAGTTTATAGGTGTTAGTGTGATTGACTTAGCTGGGTGTCTCGTTAAACGTGCGTGTTCGTATTTCTATGTTGGATGTTGGACCTGCGTATAATATTGTAGGTTGTGTGGACTACAACGTGCCGTGGGGAGATAATTACCTTTGTAGCTGGTAGGACCCTAATCTTGTATAATTGTTAATTTACCCTTTGCGACATTTTCTTTCTGGATGGCTTCGTTTGTTAAAAGAGTTATTTGTTCTATTTTCTGCCGTTAACACAGTTGCGGTTGATTTTATGCGACTCTTTGAAGACAAAGTCCATTAACTCATATTTTTAGAGCTAATTTGTTGGAGGGTAGGTGGCGGCGACTTTTCTAATTCGTAGTTCCGCAATCTTCCTGTTGGGTTCAAATTTATTGACGAATTCCTGAATGTGCCATTTTGAAGGAGGGAGGCATTCTAGTCTGATAGATCTGGTGAGGACCTCTACCGAGGGTGGTGGTTGGCTGATAATGACCGGCGTCGAGATTGATAATTCTATTTATTGAAAAAAAATGTATTCCCCATAAAAATTATATATTCAATTTGTTTCAGAAAAAGTTTCAAAGCATACCGCTAAATCGCGCTCAAAATCGTCGGTCAAGAACAGTTTTCCACTCCCCTATCTTAAATAACTCCAAGCTACAAAACACGATAAAAGGTCATAATATTCAATTTCACGTTATATCTTTTACATTAATTCGAATATATGATATATGGCACCATAAGTTTCTCAAAAAAGTAGCGTAAGATGCTGTAAACTGCATTTACGTATTTTAACAAAGAACATGTCCTACATTGACAACGGCATTTGGACAATTGTACTCTATTGAGCCGTAAACGTACTATCTTTGCAGCTATAATCAATATTACAAAAATATTATTGTTCTCCTTGTACCGAATGAAAGGCGTACGACTGAGAACAATTTCAGAAATCAATTAAAATATAATGCAGGTCTTGATTAAAACTGTGGCAAGAGTGATAAAAGCGACCAGAATAAAAGAGAACAAATGAGAGACATATTAAAAAGCGCTGCTTTCAAGAAGTAAAATATATTTTACAGCCTGACTGAACGACACACAATGTGCTGGACATCAAGTAAACATAGGAAAGATAACGATGACATCTCCGGAATGAGTACAAAGGATGAATTGCTTGTTGTAAATTGATAACGTGCTTCTTTCCAAAGAGTGTAGTAACAGTAAACAAACCACCAAATTTTTCTTGCGTTCCACTATTTTCAAACGAACTTGCATACAAGACTTTACCGCTAATAAGAATTGAAAGTGCTAAGGACATTTTAACATGCGACTTCTCAATTACTTGCAAACTTTGTGAATACAGCGTTTCCAATTAAAGGTTAACATAATTCCTCTTCCAGGAAAAGGTTTAAATGTAAATCTATAATTAACAAAGTTGGACCTATTTTCGGGTGTTACTCTTGAGTTCCTTCCTGATGAAGACCTGACTGTATAAAATTACAAAACCTTGTAACTAATGCAGCCGTAATAATAGAACCCATTTTAAATTTCTCGTATAAGGTGTTCAAACTACGCTTGCTCCCACAGATAGTCAAGTGATGAAAGCTACAGAATCAGTCAGTTGGAGTCTGCTTGGTCCAAAACTTTATAACAATACGTTTTATTGCAAATGCATCTTTGAAAGGAATTTTAATCGAAGTCATGCTAGATAAATGCCAGGGCTGTTTTTTTATTCTTCGAAAGGCCGTAAAATAGGACACTTGTATATAAATAAATGATTTTCTTACGTACTCACTTTGGAGATTAAAGCATTTGTCGTAGTGTGGATAAGCTTTCTAATACCTTCTCATTAAAATATTGCCGGTAATGAATTAAAATGACTGTCGATGTTGTCTCGAAATTCATAGTTAATTTGGAAGCGCTGCCCTTCTAGCCACTTCTCCAGTTCAGGGAAAACATGGAAGTTTCTCGGCACTTGGTCGGGGCTGTATGGCAGATGATCGAACATATCCCAATAAAACTGCAGACAGAAGCGTTGAATGACAGAAGCACTGTGAGGACGGACTTTCTCATGGATTAAGTCAGCATAAGTCTTCCTTAGTTTTGGATGGTTCTGTATAGACGTCGTCAAGCTTCGCAATACGTAATTGCATTGGAGATTACAAATCGTGTAAAAGGGAAGATAAGCAGTCGCTCACGGCGTACAGAGGCCACTTACTGCTCGTCTAACATTTACGGATGGCGACTGAAGGATGAAAAAAATTGCCCTTGTATGTAGCAACATTTTTGATTGAAGATTTTGCTTCTGAAGTATGAAATATTGAATTTAAACTTGTAAGACACAGCGTGTGTTGGGACTGGCGAAGGAGTTTATTAAACATTCCTTTATATGGTTTTCGTAAAGACAGGGGGACTAGAGAATCAATACTAATGATTAGGGTAATTATCGAAAAAAGGTTACAAAAAAATAAAAAAACTCATTTCGCGTTTGTAAATTTAGAAAAAGCATTTGTTAGGGTTAATTGGATTGTTATGTTCATTGTTTTGCGAAAAATAGGAATCTCTCATAGGGATAGAAAAATTATTTACAGTCTATATAAAAACCAAAGCGTGGTAAATGAGATAGAAAAGGAAGCTAAGATTAGAAATGGTGGTAGACAGGGTTGTATACTATCTACCTTGATTTTTATTGTTTATATTGAGGAAGCTTTAAACTTAGCTAGAGAGAGAAAAGAGATAGGTATTAGTGTACAGGGACAGAAAATAGACATGTTACGTTTTGCAAATGATATAGCCATTATAGCAGTCACGAAAAGGGTCAGGAAAGTTTTTAAATATTTTAGATGCGATACTAGAGAGTAACTATAGTATGAGAATTAACTCAGGAAAGACAAAGATAATGACAAGTGAGTTACAGCCTAGTTCTAAATCAAAATTAAAAATAGGTAATACCGAGTTAGAGGAGGTAGATGATTTTTGCTATTTAGGTAGTATAATTACAAAGGACGGCCGTAGCAGAAGGAATATAGTAGCCAGAATAGCTAAAGCTAAAAAATGTTTTCAAGAAAGATAGACATACTAATAGCAAATAGTATTAGTTTAGATAATAGAAAAAGTTTGTTAAAGTCGTATGTATGGAGCGTTCTATTATACGGTAGTGAGACTTGGACAATTAAGTAGATAAGAAAAAGATAGAAGCTTTTGAAACTTGGTGATATAGGAGAATGTTAAAGATTAGTTGAACAGATAGAGAAACAAATGAGGAAGTTTATAGAAGAATAGGTGAGGAACCCTGTATGTGGAAACAATTAAAGATCAGGAGAGATAGAATGATAGGGCACCAGTTAAGAGGTTGCCACCCCTTTTTCCGATCTCCCAGAAAAAAGGCAGTCGCCAGACACGGTGGAATAGGATAAGGTTTCCCTGCTAACTCGATTTGGCTTGGTCGTGGGTCATGGAGACCAAACTTGAAGCCAATAACTGGTGTTAAGATAATTTTGAGCGCCAGAAGACTGCCTGCAAACCCTAAAGCTCAAAATACTGAAAGTGACGTCTTCAATCACTCTCATACAAAAAAAATGCCTACCAACGACGACTCATAGGTATTCAGGGAGCAATAATTATTAAAGCTCAAAATAACACTATGTATATTAACCTCTTAATTTTTAACAGTTTCCGAACTTACCAACCGTCCTATCAATCCCTATATATATATATATATATATATATATATATATATATATATATATATATATATATTGAAATAACCCATTTATACCAATCAATAATATCAATTCACGCAAGGTAAAATCTTGGAGAACTTTTATTAAAAAGTTACCTTTACCTTTGCTTTTGTAGGTAATAGTCTTTAAAAAAAAAATGCTATTCGTGACCTGTTTTTTGTGTACACAGAAACCAGTAAATTATATTAGGAGCAAACCCAATCTTGGAACAACTCTCCAATATAAACCTTTTACAAAAGGGAAAGCTTTGACGTTTTAAATAAATGTTATAGTGAAAAATCTTAGCTATAAATTTGATGTTATTTTCAATTTCATAAATAAAATTAACTTTATAAAACTGCAAAATTAAGTATTTGCATAACTTACTACCACCAGATTACTATTTATAAAAGATATAAAAATACGAAATCCTTCCAAATTAAAATGCATGCACGGATAACGCCAAATAACCATCAAATTCCGTAATGTTCATAACTGAATATTATTCATCCATTTAAATTAAAAGTTACATTCTCCAGGTTAATCGCTCATACGATAACCAACGTGTGATACTGTACTCTTCAAACACAACAGCCGGAAATCCTAAACATCTGTCCAGCATGAACTAAATTTATCCATAAAGATACGGCAAAACTAATAACAAGAATAAGAGCGAAGATAAGAACGAAAATAAGAACGAAAATAAGAACGTAAATAAGAAGCCCTAAAGGAATAAAAATTAGTAAATGTATTTAATATGTTAACTTACGATTCGTGTTTACTTAACAACACGACTATCAGCTTTCTTTAAAAATTACAGCAAAACCAATTTGCTAAACGAGCATATGCCTATTTTTATCAATCCAGACCAGATATCTGTTTAACAGTGAAAACCCATGCACCAGCCAAAATTCTATATAAATATTTTCACCGTAAATAAAGTGTACGGAGATCCACCAAAAGTGTAGGATTATAAATTGCACGGCCGCTATGCCAAATCCATTATTCCGTAGCACCTTGCAAAAATGGCGTATGTACTTTTAGTTACGTTTTTCACGATCGAAGAAAGTTCTGTCGTCTTTGCCGATAATGTAAAGAGTAGGGACTACAACCGGTACCACTCTTTAATTAGTAACCAATCAATTTAAATCATTTAATAAATAATAGACAAATGCTTGACAACTTAAACTAATATAGATTTGTACAAGAGGACATTTTATATACAGAGCGTAAATTAAAGATGCGCTCGACAATACAAAAATAGTAAGTGTTGAAAGCAAAGAAAATCAACACGTTACAACATGAGGGACTATTTAGTAAGATCTTAGATTATAAACTACCAAATAAAAATAGAGTAGAAAGACCTAGACAAAGCTATATTAGTCAAATTATCAGACATTTAGGTTGTGAAGGGTATGTAGACCTTTTTAGACTAGCTCAGAATAGAAAAGAATTTAGAGTTGCGTCAAACCGACCGTATGTTAGTTCGAAAACAAAACAAAAAAATAAATAAATAAAAATCAGTTAACTAAATGTCACTATGACATAACTCACAATTAGTTAGCGGTCTGGCATGCTAGCAGCGATTCGATGCCTTACCATAACATATGATTTAACACTATTCCTTTTTTGGAGGGGATAACCAGGTAATATTTCAGTTCCTTATAAATAGGAATCGTGTAAACATGTTGGAGTTCTTTAACAACTAGGGAAGGACTCGGGCCCGACGCAGAAAAGTGACCGGCCCGGCCAGAGACCCGATCCGAAATGAAAACTGACGGGCCGGCCCGAAATTTCGGGCCGGTCCGACTTTCATTCAGTGAATGAAAAGATATTTTTTTCAGTTGTGTTCAACAAGTAACTATCACTCTTTTGTTTGATTTAAGAGTATAATGATTTTGAGTTACAATCAAGATACTTGTGCAACATACTGTTTGATTTTTGATTCTTTGATAATCGTAGAAATATGTAACAAAATAATCTGTCGCTAATTAATATATACTACATGGTAGCGTTTAATAGTTATTTGTATATCAAGGCCGCAAAATTGTTTTTTAGCGTACCGAGAGAAAGTTTATTGCATAAATCGTTTTTGACGAAAGCAATATAATCTCGAGGTCGCTAAAATAAATTCGTGGTCTAGGTGCAAACTTTTCAATTATGAATAAATCACCTAGTTCGATGTTCCTGGGCATTTTTAACTTGCCTAAAGTACAACATGAGGGAGATTAAATAGGACTAGAAAAAAATATTCGGGATAAGAAGTCAGCATAATTGTAACATACTGTTTTAATACGCTCTAATAGTTCTATTATTTCTAAAAATAGTTATTTTCTAGTTTAATTTTAGCATTCTAATTATTAGAATGAAGGTCTTGTAGCATAAATATGTCTGCAATTGTAAGCGGCTGCAAGATCACCCAAGTAGCTTCCCAGCGAAGTTCCAGGAAGATATAATCCAAGAGTTAATTAATTTTTCTAAAGGCACTTTACTTCAAAGGCACTAAACATGTCAGATTAGTTGCTATCTATGATTAGATGTCAATCATGTTCTAGGATCCTATTTATGTCAAGGTAATCGGAAGGAATTTTTCAATTACCGGAGTACTCAACTAAAAATTAGTTCCGAGATCTACTTGTGTGGCTATCTTAGTGCAATTGGCAGTTTAATTAATCTTAAAGATTTACGACCGGCGTATCCTAAGTCGAGTATGAGAGCAAAGAAAGGGGTTATTTTTCAATTAACTTAAATGTATATAAGGATGCCAGCCGGTGGGAATCGGGGTTTTTTTATTTCCAGACGCGTTAGAGGTTAAAGCTGGCTGTTATTTGCCAGATTGAGTGAAGTGTTTTATTTCTCTGAAAGTCAAGTGCGTGCCGTTATGTTCTAAGTTAATCATTTCTCTGAGTAAGTAATTAGTATATGTGATATTACCATGAACTCAAGGCTGTGTTATGCAGCATAAGTCAGTTATTTGTTTAAATACAGTATTTGTCGACTTCCATAAAATACAACTCCGGGTTAAAGCTCAGTTCAAGTAAATTGATCCGTTAGATGATTGTTTTAGAGACCGCATCGTTTTAGAAGGGTTTTCTATTATATTGTGTTTCGACGGTGTCAGAGGCCGTTAGTCACTAAGCCACGAGACTACCTGAGTATGCAAAGCTCCGGTCAGGAGTCACGTTACTGTACAATTTGACCCTTGAGACGGTCGTATTTTTCCTGGTGTTGATGACCCCGTGGTTAAAGGAGGGTCGTCGCCATAAGCAAGTTAAGTAGACTACGGTAGAATTAATTAATTATTGTATTGGAGTGGTTTCACCCAGAACTGTTATTAATATTCATAAAATAAGGATCTTAGTTTAGTTTAGTTAAGTTGTGTTTGTGCTAGCCGGAGACTTTAAAAGATTAGCACCTGTGAAGTGACTTATTTTCTGTCCTGCAATCTTGGTTCATCGCCCACGAACAAAGTGCGACGAGAGCTATTACCGCGATTGGTCCATGGGCCGTTTAATTCCCATGGTGGCGCCCTATTGTAAATAATGTTATTTACTGTATATTTTTGTTATGCACATGTAATTAGTTGAAGTTTTAGTTAGTAGCCCATTTAATAAAACAATCGGAATTTCGTCTCAATGTGTTTGTTTAATGAACCCCCCTCTCACCGACTGCTGCAGCTTGCGAGGCAACGTCCCGAAACGTGAGGGTACGATAGTGCTAGAGGTCCTGTCATTTATTATTTATTGTTAATTGGATACCCTCACGCGGTAGGTGAAAATATAAAATATAATTAAGAACGTTTACTTATTCAATGTGAGATAGAAGTGAAAGGACAGTGGAGTAGCTTCTCATGCGTTGTTCAGCCCAAAAAATTCGGGCCGGCCCAAATCGTTTAGCCCAACCCAGCCCGAAAAAAGATAGCCCCGGACCGGGTCCGGCCCGAATAAAGTAGTCAACGGCCCGGCCCGGATTCGAGTCCGAAATCGGGCCGGCCCGGAAGCCCGAGTCCATCCCTATTAACAACCATCAGATTTCTAATATCTATGTAGAGCCAGGTAAATAAGAAAAAGATAGAAGAGTATAGGAAGACCTAAACCAAGCTATATTAGTCAAATTATTAGAAATTTAGGTTGTGAAGGGTATGTAGAACTTTTTAGATTAGCACAAAATAGAAAAGAAGTTATAGCTGCGTCAAACCGAGTAAGGTTGAAAACAAAATGATGATGCCCACAAATATTTTTTAGTATGAAAAATGTATTGAAAATATTCATATGGTAATATCGATTTTAAAATTATATTGCTGTTGGAGCCATGACTATCATTCCACAATACTATATTTAGTAATATTCGGGACTTCTGCGCAGGTCACTGAGATTTTGAAAGACCTTTTTTTATACAAGTACAGTTGACAAAAATTCATTTGTTTATTGTTCTCTATATAAAACAATGAACAAATAAATTTTTATCTATCATGCTTGTATAACACTTGCCTGATACCAGACAAAATTATTTTTTATAATTGGAATTTTTAATACAGAATAGAAAAGAAGTCAGAGCTGCGTCAAACGACCTTAAGTAAGATCGAAAACAAAATGATGATGATACCATTGGATACACAAATAAATATCAAGGTGCTATAGTAAATAATTACCAATAACTAATCATTTTAAATGAAGTTATTCTGTAACTATGCCACACAAAAATGTCGCCGGTTTTGCAACGATACAACTTACCATAAAATGGATATTTGGAAATCTTTCAGTATATCGTTGCATAGTGTCACAAGATTTTATCACCAATAAACGTTTACAACGTCCTTAAAGAAATTAACCTTAATTAAAATACTCGTAGTTGAAGCGATTAATTTGTACCACGCCACTTTAAACAAAGGGTTCGTTAATTCTTAAATCTACTGCAAGTGCAATCTTTAAATAATGTTCACAACAAAATATTTTATTAAAAGCAGCAAAAATCTTTAAACTTCAACACTTCCAAGAAGTAATTGATTTATTAACTTTAGTTTCATATAACACAAGTCATTAAAAATCTATGTCGACTTTGTCATTTAATGTTTAGAAATCAGAAAGTGGTTCTTGCCGTTGAATTTTCAAAGACTGTAAAACTGAAAGGATGGTGCTAGAGTATCGCAGGGGATTGATATTTCATAAACAAATTTATTTACATTTGAGCCAATTTTGTCAGGCAAAAAGCAAATAAATAAACATAAATAAGCAATGAAATGGAAAAATAAATAGGCCTATAAATAGGCGAATAAGCAAAGAATTGAGTACATTATACGTAAATAAACAATGAAAGAAATAGTCAAATGATTATGCAAGAAGTAAATAAGCAAATAAATCGTTCAAATAAATAAGTAAATAAACAAAAAATAAGTAAACAAATAAATAAGCTAAGAAATACAGAAAAGAAATTAACTAAAGCCAGTAAATAAACCAATAAACACGCAAATAAATAGTCTAATAAATGCAAAAACAAAAAGCGAAGTGCAAGCAAAACATAAGCAATAAATAAACAAATTAGTAAACAAATAAATAAGTATAGAACGAATGCCAAACGAAGAGTGAAAAGCAACAAACATGCAAATAAATTAGCAAATACATAAACAAATAATATATCAAACATAGGCAAATAAATACAAAAAAACGTAAGCGCTAGTAAAGAACTAGAATGCAAACAGCAAAAAACAAAAACGAGCAATAACTGAGCAAGTAAATAAAGAAATCAAATAAGAAACAAATAAGCAAATAGTTAAACAAATAAATAACCAAACAAATGAGCAAATAAATATTACCATAAATAAACAAATAAGCAAACAAATATATAAGAAAATTTATTTTTAAAAATCTTAGACATACATATTCTTTCAAACTATAGTCAGTTATATGTTCTTTGCTATTAGTAGCTTCAAGGTGCATCCACGTACAAAGTTGATTTTTTCTTGGAAATACAAGGGCCATGGTCTATAACTTGGAACACGTGCAAGGATAGTCTATAAATTCGTCAAAACGTTATCCCAATTGAATTTTAACTGATAACATAAATTAAGTAAAAATTATTCAAAATACCTTCTATTACTAGCTTTTATTATTGACAAAATTTTTGCTTAAAAAATAGAACGATCCGCTCAACGAACGTGATTCACAATTGCACTAAATATCCCCTAAATGATTACTTGCTCAATATGACCATTGGAAAAAATACAGGAGCTGGCTCAAAATCATTTTCTTTATACGAAATGGAAGTTTCTTATATAAATAATTTGAACAATTATGACCTTTGAATTTCGTATACATCTTATAACATATGCAGTGCACATGTAGGGCTTCAAAATTAGAATCTAATTGCATTTAAATTCCTGGAATTATATTAAAATACAAGCAGTCTATACTTATCTTACTACTTGAAGGGAATAGAGAGTTTTCGTAGAATATAATAGAATGTTAAAAGCAACATCAATTTTTAAAAAAGACACCCAGCTGAGCTGGACCATCTTATTTTACCAATCACAGAACCTCAGTAATGTTATAATTGCCGTAAATTAAGGCGGAAAAGGTTGAATAATAGCTTACAAATTAATTTTCCATTTGGTAAGCGATCATTTTTGGTCGGGCGACTCTGTGGATCAGACAGGTTTGCGTGTGACTGCTGATCCCAAAGTCCCGTGTTCGAAACCCGACACGGATCGCTTGAAAAATGTTAGGCGAGCATTTTTCACAAAAATACGACCTCGTTCGGTTGAGAACTAAAATGTAGGTCCCGCGTGTGAATGTTGTCACGCACGTTAAAGAGCCATACCTTGCTTGAAACAACAAGGGTTCGACAAAATTCAAAAATTCCAACTAAAAAAAATCGCTTCCTGGTTAATGAGTACTTTCGGTTGGAGCATTAAAAAAAAATGTAGGGGATCATTCTTGGCCAACGCATGAAATATTTGATTTAGTTCTGATGCCGTTTTCGAAACAAATTAAAATTTCAGAGAAGAACAAGTCCAGAAAGATCTAAGGGTATATAAATCATGTTGAAATATTTTACATTGCATTTTGTATTATGCCAACTTTTCTAAAAACTCCAATAAAATAGATTTGTTGTACATCGCTCAAGTAAGTGGTCATTTTCAGTATAGATACGAAGGGCAATGAATTTTGGAACCAAGTGCCTACTGTTATTGATCTGTAAGAAGCTAATAATGTACAAAACCTCGATTATAAACCGATACATTCAAACGTAAAACCCGTTTTTGAATTGACTGAGGCTTCAACTCTCTAAGATTCTCTCGCCTTAATAGGTCTATGTGGATCCGTACGCCCACTAGAAAGTAAGCAATAAGAATAAACTTATAGGTCAATGAGTATTCCATTTGATTGACCACAGATCCTACATTACTTTCTTTGCAACTTATTTTGGAGATAATATTTCTTTACGTATGAACAAACATCTATTAGTTGTTACCCTGCTGACTCGACGATAAGTATCTGAATTAATTTTACTAACGGGGACGATCAATTCCAATGCTTAGATATAATAAACAGCATGTGATGGTTATAATTCAATTCACTTTCATGTTTTTGTTTTGCTGCATTCCATCACAGCTACGTCCATGTAAATTGTTATGGTTGATGAAAAGCTCGCAAAATATTGGTCACTTTCAGATAAGATGGTCCCCGCTTACTGGCGTCCTAGGGCCTGCCTAATCCATGTGAACTTCGATTTATAACTACCGTCCGGTCACTTAACATACCTGTCTTTCAAACACCGTCTTGCACCGCGATCGAGTTTTGAGAGGTTGGTCGTTGATATCTACTAATGATCCGAAATGACCACCTCCTTCTAATATCCGGGGGTTTTATAAGTTACAACATCTCGGGATCACTGTAAGCTATTTTTCGTTCTCACGATATAGTGCGTCTAACTGCTGTCCTAAGATCGAAATCAATGTCGTTCTCTTCGCGCGACCGGTCAATTGTTGCTACACTTTTGAAACTGGCGTCATTTGTTTACATTCCTAAACAAATTTTTTGCTGTAAATTTATGAGTATATGAATATGGCGGTAATCTACCATGGTGGTAATTTCTTTAAATTCGTGTAAACTCTTAATTACCCCCGTGGTTTACATTGAATGTATTAATTTTTATAGCAGGTTTTATTAATATTGAGGTTATAGGGTGCGTCGGTTCAATTCTGTGATACAATGGTTTGTTTCTGAACTCGTGTGAATGGGTACAAATAAACTATCCTTCATTTCGGTGATTTACAGAGATCCATCTGCATTTTTCTAAATTTAATACGAAGAGGGTAAAATACTGATAGTCATTTTCCTTTGTATTTAAAATATTGGGCACTTTTCTGTTTATTATGAGATCTTAATTTAATATTACATTGGAATAGTCACGTTATTAATGTATAGGTTGCTTTCGTTATTAAAAGCTAAATTCTTTTCTATTGCTTAATGTTTGCTTAAAGTAACTCATTCGCGTTACATACTCTATGATAAACTAGGTTGTAGGAGTGAAATGTTATAACTGCAATACAAATTTGTACTGAACTTAAACTCACACAATTTATGTTTTGGAAGATTAAGAAATGTAATAATAAAGAGTCCAATGATACGTTAAAGATAATGATGTGATATTTCTATTAATCTCATTTCAATAATATTCAGCAGTTAATTTCCGTGTGCCGGTTTATCTTTGTCAAAGGAAATTTGAAGAAAAACTTTGACAGATTGAAACTTAATAATATATACAAACTCTATACATCTTACAGAAAGTATAAGGAAAGCTATATATGATAGAATCTTTGCACGGGTACAAATTTTCGAATAAAGCCCCTTAGCTCGGTTAAATTCGCCCTCGTCTGTTGAAATGAAGGTAATTTTGTTCTTCAATATTTTCTCAGACATTTTAAATGACCAACCAGCGCTAATAGAATGAACCGTCGATTGAATTTGCAATCTAATTTTCACGCTGTAGGTGTTTCAATAGGGTGGTCGACCCTATTTGACAGAATTCGCCACTTCATTGATTACCACAGTTCTCTAACGCTGCTTGAGAACACTACACCTTTCGGCAGTTGTAATAAATTTTATAAATATTCAGCTATAAAAGTACTGGTAGAGTTATAAAATTAGCGTGAATAAATCGTAATCCACAGCTAAGAAAGTGTCTGTCGAAAATGCAACAACAGTCGAGACAAATTTTTCAAGTTGAGGTTTCAAAAGAAAAAGGTATTTTTCAGAGTCTGATTGAAGGACACACAATGTGATAGGTATCAAAGCAAGCAGTGAATAGATAAAGATGACATCTCTAGAATGAGCACAAAGATTGAATTGATCGTTGTAAACTGTGAAACGCTTCATTCTCAACGAGTTACCTTATATCGGAGCTGCAAACACTTCGTTTTTCTTACAAACAGCTTTCTCAAACTAGCTTGTGTAAAGGAATCCATTGCCGATTAGAATTGAAAGTGCTAAAAAACTTGCCAATGGCTTGCAGACTTGATAAATACAATGTTTCCATACAAACTTAATTAAGTAGCACGTATTTGTACTGTAAAATGGTGCGATCTTGTTCATAAAAAGATTAGGTTTATTATTCTTCAGCTAAAGCACTCTGTTAGTATAAAGACAAGGTTTATATGAAAAAAAAAAGATTTGTAATTTGTAATTTTGGGATGGTTGGTACAATAGAGTTTTCTATATGGTTTACGAATGCTCCAAAACAATCCAATTAGTGCTGGGTAAACATTACTAACAAATACTTACCTGTTCATTACTATTTACATCTCCTTATAATCTTCCACAGTTAAGCTTACAAAATCTCGAGATAGATAGGTTCATGGGCCGTGACTGCACTAACCAACAACACAAATACATCAAGAATCGATTAACAGTTTCTTATGCATAAATGGTCCATCAAAACAAAGAAATAATATTGCTTTATAATGAACATTCCTACACTAAAATGCTAGTGACGTCATTTTTAATAAATCTCGCGTTTTCAATTATATCTGAACCTGTAAATAAACCATCCACGTAAAAATCATTTAAAATTATTTCACTGGAAATTGGATGAAATTTCTTATTCTCATATGTAACTTGATGTAGCGCTTTGATTGCTAGAAATAAAGGAGGCGCAGTTCTATACGTTACCTTGTTTAAACGAAAATGTTCTCTTTGTTTTCAGGGTTTTCTCGCCACAATATGCGCTATAGGTCGCGCTGATCTTTGGTTACGTTGACCTGCATATACATTTTTACTATGCAACTGATTATTACATAATTATGTTTACGAAATATTAGAAGAATACCGAAAAGATCATCTTGAATTTTCAAACCTATCCCTTAATACATCATTAAGCAAAAAACCGCCCGTAGTTGTAGCCGATGCATTAAACATTACACGAAGTTTCGTGGTCAAGCTGTCCTGTTTAAGACCCAGTGATGTGGCAAAAAAAAAAATTATTTGAATTTAACTTTTAACACAACTTCCGATATTACATGTTGATTGTTTTGATAATAAATACGAACTACTCAAAAAATGGATTTTTCCTTCATAAAATAATTTAGGAGATCTTCGCCAAACCTTGGACAGATGAATTAAGACTGCAAATTAAAAATGTCTTGTGTTGTTTTTTCTATGTGACAATGAAGCCACAAAAGGTCATTGAGCACCACATTCTGTGTGAAAACCGACCCAAAGCGGAAAAAATTGGATTTTTAAATATTTATTCTTTACCCTGTATAAACATATAAATGTATTCCCATGTAAAATAAAACGCTTTAAGGACATATAGCGTTAGCACCTACCATTTAAGAACATATCCCAACTTTCAAATCCCTATGTAAAAAATTGTTCTCTAGAAAATATATTAAATACGTTCAATTCGTGAAAATACAAAGCATTCATTGATTTCAAATCCGTGTGTAAATAATTATTCTCTAGAAAAATATCTATCTTTAAAGCAAGTTTTATTGCATTTATATAAACCGTAAAACCATGCTAAAGTTCTATCTGCTTTAAGAACACGAACTAACTTCATAACAAGCTATCTTCTTTAAGATATATCATTTAAAACAAGTTCCAGACTGAGAAAATACAAACATTTGTACTTTTTTAAAATGCAAATTCCAAAATGCATCCATACTTTTAAAAATCTCACATAATAAACGTTAATACACTGCATTTATTGAAAGACAAATAGTCCAGAATCATCGGATTCATTATAATTAGAAAAAATACTGTCTTCCTTCGATAGTGTTGTGAAAACTATAAACCATGAACAAAGAAGAGCTAATTAGTCATATAGTATAAATGGCCAACACAATTCGCGGAAAGAAATAACATCAAGAAAGACTATAAAAGTAGATCAGATAACGAATTGTAGTGGCTATAGGGAAGCTCGTAGGAGAAAGATAACAACTATGCGTTTTATTCGCCGATAAAGGAGGGGAGATTTATATGGTCGCTATAAATTTTAAAACTGGCAGCTCACTAAAAAGATAAGAACGCAAAATTGTGGGTAGTTTTGTATCATGCGGATGACATACTACTAGAATGTAATCAAACGATGACGCATTAAGATTATTTTATTATATAAAGACGGAAGTACTTAGAACGAAATCATTCATTCTTTCGGCATGCAATGTTTAGCATTGAAGTTTTGAACATAAGTACTTCGACATTCGATAGTTACTGAATGGAGTGCAAAAACAGTAATCTATTGCACCAATATAAATAATACATTATGATGGTGCAAGGATGCCCACTAATTTTAATCTATTAAAAATAAATGATCTTTGTAAACTGATACTTCTATGTATGAAGATTGATTGAAAATGGAAATCTGAAATAGAACCAGGAATTTCTCGATGCAGTTAATTATAATGGAAACGATTTTTAGATAGCGATCGAGATAAAAATACCAGTAAGAAATTGATGATTCAAGGTGCAAGTATAACTTTGTTTTGAAACCTAAATTTTCGCATAAAAATTATTTTTAAATGGATAGTTTGATTTTAGCAATTTTGAGATCGGAGTTCAAGGCGTTTTGACATTTACATAAATTCCTGCTCAACGTCGTTGATCAACTACATTGACACGGGATAATACAAAAATATTAAAATTCCCTGAAGAAAATTTTGTGACTTACATATAAAACATTTCGGGGTTTTCTAATAATTAACAAAGATTAGGTGAAAGTTTTATTAATACGTAAGTAGCAATAACAATACCGTTTCGTTCTAAACTTAAGCTGCAAATTGCATTTATAAGCGTTATTTATATCTGTGTGTAAGTAGATTTCTTAGGTAATGTGTGTAAAAAAAGATTTTTTTGAATATATACAGGATTGTTCATAAATATTTCTTGAGATTTCTTTGTTCATTTCATTATTGTAAAATCCACAGCATATTTGTCGCTGAGCTAGCAAAAGAGGAAAACGGGCACTGTAAGATAAGAATTCACGCTATCTATTAAGCAACCATCCGTTTCATCCTTCTATTGGTCAGGGCGACTGCACCCAAATATTCACATCATAAATTTGTGACGTCTAACGTCGGGGCAGTTTTATCAAGAATCACGGCAATATATATATATGTATATTATATGTGGGTGTGGGTGTGGGTGTGGGTGTGTGTGTGAGTATGTTGTGTGTGTGTGTGCGTGTGCGTGCGTGCGTGTGTGTGTGTGTGGTATACATTATTAATCAAAACAAGTGAATCATGAAACTGTAATCATTTTAGAATACAAAATAAGTTGCTGATATCATTTCTAACTTTTCAAAACAGCCATAATGAGTTTGACAACCTTTAAGTATGCACGATGTAAGATTCTAAATTAGATCAAGAATGCATGTAACCTAAAAATTAAAATTATAAACATTTCAAAGACGCGTTATATATGAGGAGTTACCCAAAAGTTTCCAGAATTTCGCTGCTGCGCGCAGTTTTCGTAGTACGCTAGGGTTCGTTAGGACACACCCTCCTCAGACAGTGTGCCAAGCGGCATCGATGTGGAAAGGTGCGTTTGCCCGGAGTGAACTTTATTGCAAGAGCTGTTGTGTGCAGGCGTCGTTTTTGTCATGGAGAAATTTTATGAACAGCGCACAGCAGTGAAGTTTCGCTTCTTGCTCAGAAAAAAGCTTCAGAAATGTTGAAGACCGCTTACAAGGATGACGCAATGGTAAAGAAAAAAAGACCGAGGCGCTTGTAGATATCAAAGATAAGTTTAAAAGATGTTTGGAACAATGGCTCAACCGAATAGACAAGTGAATTGCATTTAATGGGGAATACTTTGAATGAGATTGACGGATTTTTTGAAAAAAATTAAATTCAAGCTTAAAAAACCTTTTTCTGGAAACTTCGGGGCACCCCCTCGTACTTATTCCTGGAGTAAGGTTTTATCATCAAATTACGTTTTTAACAATAAATTTACAATTTCAAAGTACTTGATTCTATTACCCTGCCAATTCGAATAATCTTCCTTTAACCGTTCAACAACGTCATAAAGCACTTATTGGTGTATATTTTCACTGTGGTGGTGTTTTAAGAGTTTAAGAAATCTTTTATTGGGGGATTGTTGATCATATATATGAAGATAAACTTAGAAAAGATTGTAACGTTCTTGTGAAATGTTTATAATCATATTTCATTTTAATAGTTTCGGTATTAGTAAATTCCACCTATAGGGTTAGGTTATTTTAATTAAGATACACAATTTTTAGATTACATGCGTTCTGGATCCAAAGAAAGGCTATTTCTGTATCTTACATTGTTTAAACTCAAAGATTATCAATTCATTACGGCGGTTTCAAATGTTGGAAATAATACCAGCAACGTAACTTTATATTCTAAAATTATTACAATTTTATTATTCATTTGTTTTGATTAATAATGTACCATGCTGGTGCCTATGACTTCATCGACTGGTCACAAGTACGTTCACACAAAAATTTGTGCTGAGTCAAAAAAATTAAAAGTTCTAGAAAAAGGTTCCAAGTAAGATAAAATTATACGTATTAATTAGAGAGAACGACACAAAGCAACTTAAAATTGTAGTCTTAATTCATCTGTCCAAATTCTGCCGAAAAAATCTCTTTATGGAGGAAAGAATTTTTAATATAGAGCACTTCGTTTTTACCATCCAAACAATTAACATGTAATTTGCGTAGGTTAGTCAATCTTAAAAAACAGATATGGAACTGATTGCAATTAGTCGATAAAGTTCGGATAATACCCTAATATATTGGTAGTGGTTAATTTTAGGAACACCTTGGTTCTCATATCGACAACTTCTGGTTGAACAAAAGCATGTTGAGTCAGAATATCTAGTTTTCCTTTCGATGTTCCAGTAGGATCTGGTAAAAGCAAAATACGCCCAGAATATAAAGAGTTTTAGTGGTGTTCGAGCTAGCTACAGTTAAAATGATTAAAATTTCTGAAACTATTACCTACAGTTACGGTAAATAAATAAACATTTTTAACTGATTGCGTGAAATTTAGAAACGTATCCACATATGTGCTTGTTATTAGCTTAAGAACTTGGATAGTAATTTTGTTCGCCAAAAACGTTTTCCATTAAGCTAAAAAATGTTTAATACATTTGATTTTTAATTTTTGCTTAAAAATGTCAATCATGTGTACTTGTAATAAAAACATAATCGTGTAATAGAGTAAAGATTTTTTATAGTGGCGTTATTCACAACTAATGTGAAGATAATAGTTCCTAAAGATGTAATTAAAATTCAGGTAATTCAACGTTTGAATTTAAAAACCTTGCTTTCAGCTAGCAGTTTTAAATAAGTGTACTAGCGTTCTTATTGTTAACATTTATTTTGTGTTTGTTTTAACAATAGTATACTTAATAATTTCTCGTGTGAATTTTAGGCTAAGATCACTTTCCTGATCTCAGGTTTTAGTATACTCTTGTTATCCTTTCTATGGCTTTTCCCTGGAAACCCCTGTACTTCAAGATTAGGTGGCGATAACATCCTGGGACCCCCTTTAAACACTTACACCACCCATCCCACTGAGTTAGACGGCAACCATTCTTGTTAGCACAGTCGAGGTTACGGTAGTTCATCTGAACACTTAATATTTAGCAGAGTTTTTCTATGAATCACCGGCTAGATTTTCGGGGACCAAAACTGTACGTAACAAGATATAAAAACATTTTTATTCTATATTTACTATTTCTATATTTTTTCTATGACTTCGGAAAGCTAGGTTATTTTAATAGGTTTAGTTTTTTAATTTTCCAGTCAATAAACACATTTATGGTTTGAGTGATATGTACCAATGCCTCCTGGTGGAGTGCCTTCCATAAGCTCACCCTGGGGAAATTATGCTGGCAGGTATAAAGTTTCCAACTGTACTTTTGCAAAAATCGCTGTCACTAGAGAGCTTCGTCCGGCAGAACTTAACGTTTCCCCTTGTCTTTCTTTCTCTTAATTCACGGGAATATTACGTTGCACGATCGACATACCCGTCGCGTTGACATTTTATACTTTCTCCGACAGGTGTTCATCGTACTAACTTCGAGAAAATTAAAGAAATTGTAAATTGTTTCTTGCTAAAGCCATTCGTTTCAGAATAGTGTCGCATTATTTTAGAAAATAGCTAAGTAAACTGATCGCAAAACGCTCTATTAGCTAATTAGTTTTGTGATCAGATGTATAAGTCCATTTTCTTCAAAAGGTTGATAATACACTCTACGAACATCTTGCATGAAGAAAACCTACAATTTCGATTCAATAACAAGTAAATATTCGTCTAACTCTTTTTCCAGTTTCCCCCATTAGAAGAGAGTTGTTACAGATAAAATGTGCATTACGTTAGAAATTTATATTTGCCTCGAAGCGGCGAGGACCCCGTAACAATTTTAAGGGTACACCGATCAACTACAATGTGGAAGTAGGGTCCTATAGAAGAAATAATAATAATAAAAAATAAAACGTTTGAGATGGCTGATACGAGAAACTACGTTACTATATTCACATACACTGAAATGCTTTTCTATTGACATAGTTGAAGGGCACCAAACCGTCTCAGCAACCCCTTCGATATTTTCCTTACACGGAAGAGGGTTATTTCAAATAGGTATCCTTTATTTCTGGTTTTCTAAATTTATCAGATTATACTTTACTCTTTTTACAATATCGTAAAAACCCTCATTAAATTTTGTCATATTAAAGAAATTTTTAAAATAAAATGCCACTTTTAAATACAGCTCCATCACTGGGGTGACTGGATATCCTTTTACAAGTTTCTCTATTTAGCTCGTTCTTAACTAAGTTAAAATAAAATTCAACCTACACTTAACCTCTATTGACATTAAATAATTGCAAAATGAATATAAATATTTTCCGAAAACACAAATGTCTAGCCTCAGACTGGCCAGGTATTACAAAAATAAAAAACCTTAGAAAATTAATGCTGCTATTATCAAAACAATTTTCCTAAGTTATTTGAAATTTGGTGGATATATTCTGAATCCCATTTTTGGAATGTCAACCACGCAATAAACAAACACGTCGTATAATACAACTTTTCATGTCCGCATTCCGTAGTCTCTTAACCAACTTGTTCACTTCATAACCGATTCTATACCACATATGAAACGTACCTTAAAAATTATCATGCTCACCCTAATAAATTATTAACAAATGTTCCAACTTCAATTTCAGAATACCAGCATGCTAAAAATTAAACAAGCTCTAGTTCTGTATACTTTATAAGCCCATCAGTATTCAAATAGTCCACAACAAACCAATTGTGTCAGCATTATCTCAACTTCAAATGAACGAACAGAAACCATCGATAAATCGGATTTTAATTTCAGGCTAACTTATTTCTATATCATTTAAAGAGGATTATTTACTAACAATTTAATTTCACATCTCCTGAATCGGGATATCTAAGAACACGAATGATTCAGCTTTCTATTAGATCAACAACTCAGAAAACAAGAAAATTCCGATTTCTAGACGGGTGCGCAAGTTTCAACCCTTACATTTTTACAATCCCATTATTGTTATGGAGTTTATTTCACAGCCGCGACAATGAAATTCACGAACACGTGCAAGAAATTTATCATTTTTCTGTAATACAAACCACACAACGACGCATGCAACACACATCCAACCCTGTCGTGGCTCACGTCTTGTGTGTTTGCATTTCGACTTCTCTGCTTGAACTTAACTTTCCTACGTGCCAAATTTAGTCGTCACATTACATTCCACTGCTAGAATATCCTATTAATTGCGGTGAGCATCCGTTAGTACAATGTAATACTTTTAATCTATGCTTATGTACAGGATTATTGTGCAACACTTGTCTATTGCTAATTATCATTTTCTGAGAAACGCAATCGTAGGGTCTTGAATAATTTAAAGATGTTTGTATTTGAGGTTTTAAAATAAATCATTGGCTTGGAATATTACGTCTACAATGTATTTAAACGAAATAAAGTAATACCTTATTAAATGAATGACCTTTATAGAAACAAAAATTGAAGTATCATGCTTAATTAAGATTAATTATATAAGACGCGTCCATGCAAATTTAATATTTAAATCTTCTTATCTGGTTTGTTCACGTAACCCAAACGCGTTACAAACTTTATGAAATCCTATACTGAAACTGCAACAAAACCTAGATCGCGCAAACCAACAGCACAGCACAAAAATTCAATCAATAAAAGAAGGAAATGTTTTTTTATTACGAATTAAAGAAAGGTTTCGCGAACAACCTTCCAGAGTCTGAAGACGACAAGCTTAACTCTGTTGAAATCGCGTCACGTGGGCAACAGTTCTTCTCAAAACCGGCAAGCCAGGCAGAAAAATACTTAGAGAATTGACAAAGCAAAGTATGCTCGAGGGTACGGATGAAAATTCTGAGGAGTTTTCGTTGGGTATTCATCAGCTGCAGATGCTTCTCAATTTTTGTCTACATTTCTTATTTTCAACGCTTCATTCTCACAAAAGACTACATTATTTTATTCTCAAACCGTAAATCACACACTTAAGTATTTCAACTAAATTGAGTAAGTTCTAAGTTCTTATATTACCTTTGAGCTGCCGGTCAAACAACTAGTTACTCAAAAAATTCATTACCACATTACTAGCTATTTGTTGTATCTTGGTCATGTCGCATACATGCGTTGTCGCGTTTTCTAAACGTCTAAGACAGGATAAAGATGCGGTTAATTTAAGCAACTCCTTAAATATGAGCCGTTTCATCATACAACTGACTGGCCTCTGAATAAAATCCCCCCACCCGCACTATTTCTTCCGAACCACAATCCCTGCTGGCGTCACCGTTGAACCTGACGGCACACTGTCGAATTACATTTGGTTGTAGTAACGTGGAACTAGATCCAACTCGAACAGAAGAATTGCTACTAACGAAGCTGGTGTGTCGAGAATGTCGAGTACGTGCATTTAGGTAACCATTTCATGCTCGCATAAGATTTCATCATGTCGCTTGGCAAGCTGCAACAAGAAAGTTATTATTTAAACTAATGTATACTGAAGTATGTTTTTACCGTTGTCATTTGTTATATCGTATGTACCCAATACACGTAAGACGAGCGATCCAGGAAGAAAAGAACGAAATCAGTAACGAAATGCTAGTCCGAATTACGATAACAAAAGAAAGGAAAAAAAGAAAATGAAATGCGTTGTTGATTAAGCCGGAGGGGGGGGGTCGAAAAAGCGAAATCAAATAACACAACCCAAATCGCACTGAAAAAAAAATTATTAACAGATACACAACATATACATACGGACAGAACACTAGTCTACCTAGTACAATAAAATATAACACTCGTTAACACAGAAAGATAAACACAATAGTTGTTGAGTTTATTACAGCATTTTTACACTTATCTATATACCCCGTAACAAAAATAAAAAAACATTTAGATTTAAACAGAAATATCTCGTATAAATGTAAATATAAATATGACTACAATCCTAAGTACTTATTTTCTACGTTGACGATGACGAGCTCGTCCCAAAAGGAATCTACTAAAAGCCAAGAAACAACGTACAATTTACAATAGTGCCTTAGGTGCAATCAAGACCAATAGCTAATCAAATACCACAGTTGATGGATAATTATCAAGCCTATGTACAATTTTGAAACCAATTTACTCAGTTATTCATCAATATAAAAACATCACACAAAACCCACACTAATATCTTTATTCTAATAATAACTGTATTTAATAAGCAAAATAAATTACTCATTTTACTATCTATATAATGCAAGCAAAAATCCACGTACCATAAATAAGTAAGTCTATCTATTACCTGTTGCTTTTGATGATACTACCTCGCGTAGGCAGTCAAGGATTATTGGTAACTACAATGTGCGGCCATCTCGACATAACTTAATCTGCGCCCATACGGCAAATGTATTGTAACGAGAAAGTAGGATTTCTGTGTAAAGCCAATAAGCATAGATTCAATGAACGTAAGAATGTGGGGTAGAATCCGAGATAAGAATGTGGTCTAAAATATGGAAGATATGGATTACAATTTAAAGAACATGAGTTACAATTTGGACTAAAATATTAAAATTTCTATTAAAGAAACATCACCCTTCAAGTCCATACCAGTCATATAGAAAGGAAGCAAGTTTTCACCATAAAGAATTTCTAACTGTCAGGTTGGGTTTAAAATATTTATCACAAGAGAAATCACGCTACCCAGCATTCAAAATATAGTGAACGTGTTCAATAAACGTATTGTAAAATTGTTTTCTGAAGTACTTCACAAGAATCCCATTATATGATAGGACAACTTCTGAGCATATTTCAAACATTCAAAGTTAACCAAAAGTGGTTTCATCTAATTACAATTAAACTAGGTCATGTAACAAGAAATATTGAATACTGCGTATCATAGGCGGCTCGTATAATTGAGAAATTTTCCAAACGTAAAAGCAAATATTTATTAAAATCTGGTATAGAAAGTATAAACTACAGGAACGTAACACGCTATCTTCTTAAAAAGAACATCTTAACAAGTTTAGACATAATATACGACGTTTTTATAAAATTCATCATCAGCTCATTTCCGAAGAGCTTTATATCACGAACAAAATCATCGAAATTTGAAAAAACCCAAAGTAGAAAATCTATTGATGCGAACTACATAAAATGAAAAAAGTAAATAAAAAGGTAAATGTGGTAGTAAAAATTTTCAATAAAGCTTCTTGTTTAATCTGATGGAAAACACCATCTTCTGCCGCAATGAAGGTAATTTTGTCTGTGATATTTTCTCAAACTTTTAAATGACCAACTAGCGCCAGGAGAATGACTTCACCGATTGAATTTGTAATCTAATTTTCACGCTGTAGGTGTTATGTAAGGGTGGTTACCCTCATTTAACAGAATTTATCAGTACATTAATTTCCATAATTCTGAAGCGCAGTTGGAGCATACCTCACCTTTACATAATTATAAATGTGTAATTATAATAATTATAGTCATGTGCCGAACAGTGCTACACAATTACTGTGAATAAAACTATGTCAAGGGGTTCGTGAGAACAAGCAGAGAAAAGTGCAACAACTGCGGCACACATTCAAAAGTAGTGGAAAAAGGTTTTCAAAGCCTTGTCTGAACAACATACTTTGGTAGGTAGAAAAGCAAGCAATGAATAGATAAAGATGGAATCTTCAGAATGGGCTAGAAACGGTAGCTCTAAACTGTGAAATACTTCATTTCCAAGGAGTTACCGTGTGTTGTAGAACAAACAATACGCTTTACTCAGTTTCTTGCAAGTAGATTTCGCAAACGAACTGATGCAAAGATATCAACTGCCAATTGGAATTGAAGGCGCTAGAAACACTCTTTAGATGCGACTTTTCAGTAACTTGCAAACTCTGCAAATACAAAGCTCCAATTTAAACTTAATCAACTTCCTCTTGCTTGTAGTGCAGCAAGATGTTTCGAATATAGGTCTAAGATTACTAAATTCGGTGTTTTCTTTGGTTGATATTTGGTAATGAGCATGGTTATAAATGACTTATGAGTTTTTGTTACATTCAAATATCATTTGTATTTCAAGAAAGCGTATAATAGATGATTATATTTAAAAAAAAAGAGTTACTTAAAAGCTTAAATGGATTCGCTAAAACACAAGCAAAAAGCAAACTAAAAATCTGAATTTTAAAGTACTCATGTGTAACATAATAGTCACGGACACAAATCGGTAGGTTATAGGTTCAAATCCTGTCCGTATTTTCTGTTTTTTAATTATTTGTCCAATATGGAATGATCATTTAGGTTTTACATAAGAGCCTAAGTTATAGTTTCCTTTCATTATCTAATTTATATCCACTTAGTCGAATAATGGCGTTTCTTCAAGACTTCATAATTGTTGCTGACGGTATCTTATCATATGTCTTAGTTTTCATGCAAATTCTAGCTTTTATGTTGATTGAAGATATGACCTCTATAAGATCTACGCTTACCAAAAATTTCTTATAAAAGTATTCGCCAACTACTTTTTCTTGAAGCATGCGCCTTAGCCCATTAATTTTTGAAGATAGGTCACGTTAGATGACAGACAGCAGATGACACTCTCGTATTTAAACTAGAACAGGTGGGTAACGCATTATGAAATACAAGCAATGTTCTTTTGGGCATTTTGATATTTGCGAAATAATTTTTACTTTGGGGACGAATCGACAAATACACACATTCACGCTAACATTGGTTCCCGGGAGTATACTGGGAGCGTTGGCAAGTTGAAGTTCCTAATTCCTCTGGGTTTTATTGATTTGCTAATACCAATACGTGGTATCTTATAGGACCATGAAGCATTAGAACTGTTGCGCTTTTTTGACGTCACAAGCTTTATTTTAATAATTAAAAATAGAAGCTTTCCAGTACTAGATTTGAATGTTATTTCCCACCATAAGGCATGAGAAGGCGGGTGTTGAAATCCCATGCATTATTAGAGGAATAACATAATTTATTATATATATTTTGCCGTATAGACGTTTTCTACACGCTTAAAAGTAATGTGCGTCATTGCCTCAACCAATAAAAACGGCGATACAGTGGAGGGGTTTTAACAAGTTACTATCAACGGACATGACGATGTGGCAAAATATCTTGGGCTTTGTTACTTACAGAAGTGGCGGCAGTTAGTGCGTGAAATGCAGTAAAGGTACCTGTTAACTCCTTTTTCTTTCCTGCTCTAACACTTTGTAACAATTTTTTGACGCTAATAAAAGCCTATAATTTTAATTATAAAATACACTGCATTGTTTATTCAAACAAGCAATTAATTTTACGATGTTAATAAATGTTCAAGTCAGTACCCAATCACGAGTCATATATTAATTAATAATAATAATAATATAGGCTCTATTCGTAAACGTTGGTCATTTGAACTGCACCTCCGATGTTAGACGATTTTTGGGCATCGTGCGCATTCCGCCGTCGGAAGGATCAGTGGGGCTCGGCCACTCGCTACGGTTAGAAAGCACCATGGGTCTCAATATGGTCCGGGCTAGCAATTTCCGCGTCACCATAAATGTAGCAGCGCAATCAAGTGTTGAATGCACTTGACTTTTGTTCGTTTCTGATACCGGTAAGCAAGTTAAATAATTATTAAGGTGGACTAAATGATTTTATTGTAGCGCTCACAGATTTGCCAATTTTTAATCTCACTAATTCACAGTTTATAAACTTACGAATTTACAAGTTCAGATATCACGTTTTAATTTCTCAGTTTGCCATTACATAATCTCACTTTAAGATAAGTTAAAGGAGAATCGAAAATGACGTACATTCAATAGCGCGTTTTACCTCTTTATTCGAATAATCTATCCCACGGATATATTTTATGTTTCGATTTACTTCGATGGATTGCACAACAAGTACATGGAAATGATTCCCTATAATGGTCCAGTATAATGCGCAGTTATACTTTTAATTCGTCATTAATTCAAAAGAAAGAGCTCAAATTTACGCTTTCGTAAGATACAAGTGTGGAAAGATCGCTGACGTTACTTGTTTGTACAAGAACCGCAAGCTAACACATGTGGTCTCAACAAGGCATTGTTGTAATGAAGTTTAAGTACAACCATTTACTAAGGTAAGCGTTAGCTTAAGGACATGCCCTGACAGCAGCTGTTCCGAATAAATTGACGAGGCGAATATTTGAATCTAAAATGGTAGCGTTTTACTCAGATTGTTTTACGAGGAAGTTGAGAGAACTTTTATCGTTTGGATTACATTATTGTATAAATTATTGCTTATATGAGACACTACTGCAAATAATTAAGATTATCAATTTCCTTATTTAATCCGAAAAAAGTATTTCATTCAAGTTCAGTAACACATAAAGTAATTATGAGAACTAATTTTATTTAGCATTGAATATATAACAAATACTTGTAAACCAAGGTAAACATCTGTGCATTTTGGCTATATAAAAACTTTAGGGTTATATTTAATTCATTGTTCACATTTTGATTCATAGTAGAGATTATCAAAATCCTCATATTTAAATATCTGAGTGTAAAAGATTAGACCACGTTTTTATAGTACATTTTGTATATGAATTTTACATCAGAAAATAGTAAATTTAATTTAAAAACCATCATTTGATTAATTGAACAACTGTTTTTATTTTGGACAAGTGCGTCCAAAGGTAGAGTTAAATAAGTTAAAAGAGAATATATCCCCTTTTATAAAGAATAAGGTTATTGGCTGTGACACAATAAAGAAGTATTAAACAGCGCAGAAGCTTGCTATCTAAATTTTCTTTTGCTATTTATGTTGAAATGATAGGTATTAATAACTACTTTTTTCTTTTTACTGCATAAGATAGCAACAGTGTATCTCTTGCGTCCTTCGTTATTATAATAATATTGTTTAATTTCAGATTTCGCAGTTAAAACGATTTTCCCCCCTGAGGATTTCCTAGTTCTCCCTTAGGGAAACTCATACCTTATCAATTCTAGGATTTGGTGGCGCCCTTTTTGCACCCTCTATTTTAATTTGCGAGTCAGTACACGACCACTCCTCATAAGCTCTACCCGAGGAATAGACCCCTAGCTTAGTCGGAAGACTATCGATTTCCCTTCATTATAAGATGATCGAAAATCCGAGGTACACCAAAAGTATCGAAGGTCTTTCAACCTTACAGGTGTTCCTTGTTTTAATGGACGTCACGATCGTGGCAGAATATCTTTGGCTTTGTTACTGAACAGAAATGGTGGTAGTTAGTGCGTAAAATGCAGTGAAGCTAGCTATAAGCTCCTTTATCTTTCCTACTAATATCTTACAGGTGTTACTTGTGTTAATGTTGTAGGTCAACAACAAACTTCACTGCGAATTTGTAGACATGCCAATAAACCAAAGAGGATCCTGACGTACATAAGAAAACCAAGTTTTGCCGCGCAAAATGGCCGTATCCAGTTCTCCCTTAAATACTATATTAATAAAGATAAGTAATTTCTTTGATGTATATTATTAACTTTCATTCCTGTATTGAGAATAAATGTAATATTATTACACCATCTGTACGGTAACGCAAGAAACTAAAGTAGGTTTACCAGTAACTGCTTTTTCAAGTAATAATTTTGGCGCAGCGTTGGATGCCAAAATTATTATTGGTAAATAATATTACACAGATTCTCAATACAAGAGTGAAAGATAACAATATACATCAAAAAAATTGCTAACCTTTATTAATATAGATTTAAGGTAGAACCAGATACAGCATTCTCGTACAACGACCGTGTTTACACAGTAAATGATAGTTATTAGTTCATTTGCATGTACGACACTTCTTTTTGGTTCACTGACTTATTTCTACAGATTCGCAGTGAAATTTGTTGTTGACTTTAAGTATTAATACAAGGAACACCTGTAATATATTGAAGCAAAAATAAAGGAGTTTACAGGTAGCTTCGCTGCATTTCACGCACTAACTGTCACCGCTTCAGTTCAGTAACAAACCCTATGTTCTCATCGGTTGAGGCAATGACGCACGTTACTTTCAAGCGTGTGAAAACGTCTATGCTGTAAAATGCATATTATAAATTATAAGTTATTCCAATAATAATGCATGGAATTACAACAACCGTATTTTTATGCGTCATAACTTACTTATATCGATTAGCTAAATTATGATGAGAATAATACTTCCAATTTAGGAATGAAAATCTCCTAATTTTAAGTATTAAAATAAAGCTTGTACCACCAAAGAAAAAAGGCGTAACAAAACACATTCACCGTAAATACTGCCTCTATGTTTGTTGTGGTTTGGTTTGTAGTTTTCCTAATCTTCTTTAGGAATTAAAACACTCATAATTGTTAAAATCGTCTTTATTTACGTTTCGATCCATGACCTAGGGTAGTTGTCAAAATAATGACAAAGATCCTAGGTCGTGGATCAAAACGTAAATAAAGACAATTTAACAACTATGAGTGGTGTAATTCCCAAAGAAGATAAAAAAATACATTCACCGTGATTCTTTCTTAGCTGACTTTAAATCTTGAAAGTGATCCTTCGTTTGATGTAGCAAATATCTTACTGGACAGAATTAAAAGTTTAATTTCAAGTTTGCCTATGTTCTAGTCATTCTACAGACGTAGGTTAATATCAGCAATAATTTTTTCAATTTTTTTTAAATACACAAGCACCAGTGGAATCTGTCCGACTTTTCACCACAAACGCAGATAATAAACACTGTGTATTGTCCAACACAAAAACCATCCTTCAATAGTCGCTATGCCCTATGCTCTGGAAGTATAGAATGCGGGACAAAACTTTTTTCGTTTAAAATTGAACCTTACATTTGATTTTCCAACGCTCTACCCGTAGATGCTACATTAGCCAGAAATCGAGTATTTTTATCTGGAAATTTTGAATTTTGTCAAACTTGTACTGTTCAAGCAAGCGTATAATAGGTGATTATATCTAAAAAAGGGTTACTTAAAAGCTTAAATGGATTCGCTAAAACACTTGCGAAGAGCAAACTAAAAATCTTAATTTTAAAGTACTCATGTGTTACATAATAGTCACGGACACAAATCGGAAGGTTATAGGTTCAAATCCTGTCCGTATTTTCTGTTTTTTAATTATTTGTCCAATATGGAATGATCATTTAGGTTTTACATAAGAGCCTAAGTTATAGTTTCCTTTCATTGTCTAATTTATATCCACTTAGTCGAATAATTGCTTCTGCATTTGCCGTTTCTTCAAGACTTCATAATTGTTGCTGACGGTATCTTATCATATATCTTAGTTTTCATGCGAATTCTAGCTTTTATGTTGATTGAAGATATGACCTCTATAAGATCTACGCTTACCAACAATTTCTTATAAAAGTATTCGCCAACTACTTTTTCTTGAAGCATGCGCCTTAGCCCATTAATTTTTGAAGATAGGTCACGTTAGATGACAGACAGCAGATGACACTCTCGTATTTAAACTAGAACAGGTGGGTAACGCATTATGGAATACAAGAAATGTTCTTTTGGGCATTTTGAAATTTGCGAAATAATTTTTACTTTGGGGACGAATCGACAAATACACACATTCACGCTAACATTGGTGCCCGGGAGTATACTGGGAGCGTTGGCAAGTTGAAGTTCCTAATTGCTCGGGGTTTTATTGATTTGCTAATACCAATACGTGGTATCTTATAGAACCATGAAGCATTAGGACTGTTGCGCTTTTTTGACGTCACAAGCTTTATTTTAATAATTAAACATAGAAGCTTTCCAGTACTAGATTTGAATGTTATTTCCCACCATAAGGTGTTAAAATCCCATGCATTATTAGAGGAATAACATAATTTATTATATGTATTTTGCCGTATAGACGTTTTCACACACTTAAAAGTAATGTGCGTCATTACCTCAACCAATGAAAACGGCGATACAGTGGAGGAGTTTTTACAAATTACTATCAATGGACATGACGATGTGGCAAAATATCTTGAGCTTTGTTACTAACAGAAGTGGCGGCAGTTAGTGCGTGAAATGCAGTGAAGGTACCTGTTAACTCCTTTTTCTTTCCTGCTCTAACACCTTGTAACAATTTTTTGACGCTAATAAAAGCCTATAATTTTAATTATAAAATACACTGCATTGTTTATTCAAATAAGCAATTAATTTTACGATGTTAATAAATGTTCAGATCAGTACCCAATCACGAGTCATATATTAATTAATAATAATAATATAGGCTCTATTCGTAAACGTTGGTCATTTGAACTGCACTTCCGATGTCAGACGATTTTTGGGCATCGTGCGCATTCCGCCGTCGGAAGGAACAGTCGGGCTCGGCCACTCGCTACGGTTAGAAACACCATGGGTCTCAATATGGTCCGGGTTAGCAATTTCCGCGTCACCATAGATGTGGCAGCACAATCAAGTGTTGAATGCACTTGACTTTTGCTTCTGATAACGGTAAGCAAGTTAAATAATTATTAAGGTGGACTAAATGATTTTATTGTAGCGCTCACAGACTTACCAATTTTTAATCTCACTAATTCACAGTTTATAAGCTTATGAATTTACAAGTTCAGATATCACGTTTTAATTTCTCAGTTTACCATTACATAATCTCACTTTAAGATAAGTTAAAGGAGAATTGAGAATGATGCGCGTTTTTCCTCTTTATTCGAATAATCTATTCCACAGATATATTTTATGTTTCGATTTACTTCGATGGATTGCACAATAAGTACATGAAAATGGATCCCTATAATGGTCCAGTATAATGCGCAGTTATGCTTTTAATTCGTCATTAGTTCAAAAGAAAAAGCTCAAATATACGCTTTCGTAAGATACAGATGTGGAAATATCGCTGACGTTACTTGCTTGTACAAAAACCGCAAGCTAACACATGTGATCTCAACAAGGTATTATTGTAATAAAGTTTTAAAGTACAACCAGTTACTAAGATAAACGTTAGCTCAAGGACATGCCCTGACAGCAGTTGTTTCGAATAAATTAACGAGGCGAATATTTGAATCTAAAATGGTAGCGTTTTACTAAGATTGTTTTACGAGGAAGTTGAGAGAACTTTTATCGTTTGGATTCCATTATTGTATAAATTATTCCTTACATTAGACATTACTGCAAATAATTATTTAATCCGGAAAAGTATTTCATTCAAGTTCAGTAACACAAAGTAATTATGAGAACTAATTTTATTTAGCATTGAATATATAACAAATATTTGTAAACCAAGGTAAACATCTGTGCATTTTGGATATATAAAAACTTTAGGGTTATATTTAATTCATTGTTGACATTTTGATTCATAGTAGAGATTATCAAAATCCTCATATTTAAATATCTGAGTCTAAAAGATTAGACCACGTTTTTATATTACATTTTTGTATATGAATTTTACAACAGAAAAAGTAAATTTAAGGTAAAAAACCATCATTTGATTTAATTGAACAACTGTTTTTATTTTGGACAAGTGCGTCCAAAGGTAGAGATAAATAAGTTAAAAGAGAATATATCCCCTTTTATAAAGAATAAGGTTATTGGCTGTGACACAATAAAGAAGTATTAAACAGCGCAGAAGCTTGCTATCTAAACTTCCTTTTGCTATTTATGTTGAAATTATAGGTATCAATAACACCTTTTTTCTCTTTACTGCATAAGATAGCAAGAGTGTATCTCTTGCGTCCTTGGTTATTATAATAATATTGTTTAATTTCAGATCCTGCGTTTTCGCAGTTAAAGCGATTTTCCCCCCTGAGGATTTCCTAGTTCTCCCTTAGGGAAACCGATGCATTATCAATTCTAGGATTTGGTGGCGCCCTTTTTGCACCTTCTATTTTAATTTGCGACTCAGTACACGACCACTCCTCATAAGCTCTACCCGAGGAATAGACCCCTAGCTTAGTGGGAAGACTGTCGATTTCCCTTCACTATAAGATGATCCAAAATCCGAGGTACACCAAAAAGTATCGAAGGTCTTTCAACCTTACAGGTGTTCCTTGTTTTAATAGACGTCACGATCGTGGCAGAATATCTTCGGCTTTGTTACTGAACAGAAGTGGTGGTAGTTAGTGCGTAAAATGCAGTGGAGCTACCTATAAACTCCTTTATCTTTCCTACTAATATCTTACAGGTGTTCCTTGTGTTAATGTTGTAGGTAGGTCAACAACAAACTTCACTGCGAATTTGCAAACATGCCAATAAACCAAAGAGGATCCTGACGTACGTATGAAAATCAAGTTTTGCCGCGCAAAATGGCCGTATCTAGTTCTACCTTAAATATCTATATTAATAAAGATAAGCAATTTCTTTGATGTGTATTGTTAACTTTCATTCGTGAATTGAGAATAAGTGTAATATTATTACACCCTCTGTACGCTAACGCAAGAAACTAAAGTAGGTTTACAAGTAACTGCTTTTTCAAGTAATAATTTTGGCGCAGCGTTGTATGCCAAAATTATTACTGGTAAATAATATTACATAGCTTCTCAATATAAGAATGAAAGATAACAATATACATCAAAAAAATGCTTACCTTTATTAATATAGATTTAAGGTAGAACCAGATACAGCATTCTCGTACAACGACCGTGTTTACACAGTAAATGATAGTTATTAGTTCATTTGCATGTACGACACTTCTTTTGGTTCACTGACTTATGTTCTACAGATTCGCAGTGAAATTTGTTGTTGACTTTAAGTATTAATACAAGGAACACCTGTAATATATTGAGAGCAAAAATAAAGGAGTTTACAGGTAGCTTCGCTGCATTTCACGCACTAACTGTCACCGCTTTTCAGTATCAGTAATCAATTAACCCTATGTTCCTCATCGGTTGAGGCAATGACGCACGTTACTTTCAAGCGTGTGAAAACGTCTATGCTGTAAAATGCATATTATAAATTATAAGTTATTCCAATAATAATGCATGGAATTACAACAACCGTATTTTTATGCGTCATAACTTACTTATATCGATTAGCTAAATTTATGATGAGAATAATAACTTCCAATTTAGGAATGAAAATCTCCTAATTTTAAGTATTAAAATAAAAGCTTGTACCACCAAAGAAAAAGGCGTAACAAAACACATTTCACCGTAAATACTGCCTCTATGTTTGTTGTAGGTTTGGTTTGTATTTTATCTAATCTTCTTGGAATTAAAACCACTCATAATTGTTAAAATCGTCTTTATTTACGTTTCGATCCATGACCTTTGGTTGGTGGTTGTCAAAATAATGACAAAGATCCTAGGTCGTGGATCAAAACGTAAATAAAGACTATTAACAACTATGAGTGGTGTAATTCCCAAAGAAGATAAAAAATACATTCACCGTGATTCTTTCTTAGCTGACTTTAAATCTTGAAAGTGATCCTTCGTTTGATGTAACAAATATCTTACTGGACAGAATTAAAAGTTTAATTTCAAGTTTGCCTATGTTCTAGTCATTCTACAGACGTAGGTTAATATCAGCAATAATTTTTCAATTTTTTAAATACACAAGCACCAGTGGAATCTGTCCGACTTTTCACCACAAACGCAGATAATAAACACTGTGTATTGTCCAACACAAAAACCATCCTTCAATAGTCGCTATGCCCTATGCTCTGGAAGTATAGAATGCGGGACAAAACTTTTTTCGTTTAAAATTGAACCTTACATTTGATTTTCCAACGCTCTACCCGTAGATGCTACATTAGCCAGAAATCGAGTATTTTTATCTGGAAATTTTGAATTTTGTCAAACTTGTACTGTTCAAGCAAGGTGGGAATCTTTAACATGCGTGACAACACCCACACACGGGACCTACATTTTACTTCTCATCCGAACGACGGCGTATTTTTGCGAAAAATGCTCACCTAACATTTTTCAAGCGGACTGTGACGGGATTCGAATCCGGGACCCTGGGCGTAGTAGTCACACACATACCACTATGTCACGGGGCCGTCTCATTAAATTGAACCGCTGATTGGCATAACTTCTTAACGTTCTTGTATGAATCACGGTCGCGGTACCTCATCCGCCAATCCTTGTTTAAACTTCTTCAAGGACAATGTTGAAAGATTTTTTCTGTTTCAATTTAAGTACAAGAACTCTCAATGGATTCCTCTCCCAATAGGCATCAGATATTACCTGCATCAAGTTACATTTACAAATCCAGGATTACCTGCAAAACAGCGGTGGAAATCGCAGAAAAAGTTTAAGTTTTACGCTCATTTTCCAAAACACAACACAAAGCAGCACATAGAAGTGTACAAGCACAAGAAATAAACGCGAAAAATACCTGTCTGCAAAATAGTAAACATACAGCAACATATCTAATTTGATTGTAGAGCGTTTTCGGAAGCCAAAACAACTTTGACCAACCTACAAGCAGTCTCCTAACCATAAAAATTATCCAGAAACGAACATCCAAAGCATAAATTGCGAAATCGAAAAAGGTCCAAAAGAGAATAGTGAAATAGCACAAAAACGCTTAAAATGAGTCAAAATTGACGTCCCCATGATCTGAAGACGGTGCATAGTTCCAGCGATGGTGGTTCGAGAAACACACAGGCAAAAAGTAAAATTATTAATTAATAAATGTTCAATGCTTACCCACAATTTTTAATTTACACAAACGACTATGTTTCGTTACCTATGCTGGTAACATTTTCAAGCCTAGATGCAAATACAGTAAACTATTAATGGTGTAACAAATGTATGCTATATTGAGATTAAAAGAAAAATATTAAAAATTAAATGACAAATTGATGATACGGATGATAAAGGTTTACTACACAGTTAATTTGGAATTATTCTGGAGTTAGGTTGTAGAAAGTAGTTCTTTATTGAAGTTTTTTATTTCGTTCATCATCATTAGGTCTTCAGTCCTGGAACTGGTTAGACGCGTACCCTCATTGTTTCTTATTCTGAACTAACCTACACATTTCCCTGAAATTTGCACAGTCTGCCTGATCATGGTCTACATCTACCTCTTTTTTCCTATCTCTGCTTGTAGTATATCCCGGACTATTCCCCAAAAATGCCTTAGAACGTTTTCTGCCCTTCCATTTCTCCTATTATTTTTTCCACAGATATCTTTATTCCCCTACTATTTCTATAACCTATTTGTTATTAACTTTGTCTGTCCATGCTATCAACCTCATACAACTGAAGTACAACATTCCAAAAGACTGCTACCGTTTTTCTGTCTGCTTTTCCTACTGCCCGTATTTCATAGAAATACTGTGCTGTGCGCCACATGGGTAGGTTCAGTTAAATTTGTTGTATGTACAACTTCAGGCTGCTTCAGTGGACAATGGAACTGTATCAGCATTTAAGATTTTCATTGTCCCAGCGAGAGATCTTATATGCAATCTTAAATGCTGATACAGTTCCATTGTCCACTGAAGCAGCCGAAGTTGTACATACAACAAATTTAACTGAACCTACCCATACTCGTATGTTAGATGATCGCGATGAATATGAACTACAAAGTGATCCTGATAGTCCCGACATATTATCGCAAACTCCACCATGTATAACGCATGATGCATGTGATGATCATGTATCCGAACCAACTCAGACAAATATTTTAAATGAAAAAGAAACCTGGAGAGGTAAAAAAAATAAAGAACCTAAACGTGGTAAATATTTGAGAGTATGTCCTGATGTGGAGAGTATCCATAAAAAGCCCAACCTTACATCAAAAATTCCAATATTACAGAATGGTAACATTTTACGTCCTCAAAATATTTCAGGGAGATATATAATGTACTATTCGCCTATTTCATTCCAATCTTTTTTAGTATTTCGAACATTTTTTTCCATTTTACATTGTCGAATGCTTTTTCCAGATCTATAAACCCTATATACACGCTTTCTTCTTTTTCTAGTGTTTTCTCCATTACCACAAACAGAGCTAAAATAGCCTCCCGTGTTCCCCTGTTTCGCCTTAACCCAAATTGATCTTCTCCTAGTATTTCTTCAGCTCGTTTTTCCATTCTTCTTTGTACAATTCTAGTTAATATTTTTAACACTTGTGCTGTCAAAATCATTGATTGAAAGAGATGTTCTGTTACTGCTTTATTATCATTGCATTCATTTTACTTTTGTGCAGTACTATCGCATTAATATTATTATTATTTTGATAGATGGAAACGGTTCGGAAAGATTACCAGATAGCGTACAAATAATACCAATGGAAATTGAACATATTTTCAGTAATTCTCAAGCAAACGGAAGAAGCGAAAATAAAGATAGAGGTTTAGTATTATAATGAAGTTTCATAAAAATTAATATTTTGTACTGTTATGTTTATTCTTTAATGATTTTAGTTTCATGTTGATCAGCTGATGATGTTATTATTCACACATCTTAGAACTTCTTCAACATGCTTTCCATCGGGAATAGAATCAGTTCCACTAGAGACTGGGGCTACATCTTCTACTTCAAGTGACATATGGTTATTGCCTTTAGTAGATGAAATAGACGATAATATTTCTGACAGCGATTTTTCTAGTGATGATACCACTCAGATCCTTGTTACCTCCCTCCTAAATGTTCAGCTTGTCCGATTACAAGCTCAGCTACGGAAGAAAACACTTCTGAATTACCTGTAGCAGCAGATGGTACAATCGCAGGTAAATCACACCGAAGTTTGCGATACTTAAAAAGAAAAACAGCGAAACACGGTGCAGTCATACAGAACATTGAAAGGAAAGACTGTACCTGCAAGAGCAATGATAGAGTTAGGCACATGCAGAATGAAGTGTCTAGAAAGACTGAAGCAGCAATAGAAAAGCAGTGTTTGACGAGTTTTAGTGTTTGGAAACCTATTCCAAAAGAGCATCTTGTATGGCTTCTCTAATGGAAATAGTAGATAAAGCAACTACAAGGGTACGTACCCATGACGCGGCCAAACAAAAATTTAGAACGAAAACATGTACATACTTTTTAACAATACATGGTAAACGGCAAAATGTGTGTCGTGATTGCTTATTAAAAGTATTAGGTGAAAGTAATAATTTTATCAAAACAGTGGTACTAAAAACCTCTTCAATACCAGGTACTCAAACCGATAATTGCAGAGGTAAACGTTTCACGCCCAAACACACAGTACCAGATGAGAAAGACACGTTTTATCTTTTCCGGCATACGAAAGCCACTACACAAGAAAAGATATATCGAAAAGATATTTACAGTCCCATCTAACAATTAAAAAATGTACCAACTATATAAAGAATCTCATCAGCAACCTGCATGGATAAAAATATACATTCAAGAATTTCACAAACTAAATCTAGCTTTTAAGAAACCTCGTGGTGATACGTGTTTTACATGTGACAAATTTGATATGCAAATAGGATTTTGTACTGATACGCAAGTCAAACAAGATCTGAGTCACAACATGAACAGCATCAAATATTAGGCGACCAAGCTTATTCAGAAAAAAGAACTCAAACTTGTCAAAGTGATGGTAGAATTCAAACTTACACTTCTAATCTGCAGCAATGTTTACCAACACCAGCATTAACTTCCTCTGTTGCATTCTATAAACGTCAACTTTGGACCTAAAATTTGACAATGATTCGCAGTAAAATTTGTTGTTGACTTTAAATATTAATCTAAGGAACACCAGTAATATATTAGAGGAGGAAAGATAAAGAAGTTTACAAGTAGCTTCGCTGCATTTCACGCACTAACTACCACCACTTTTGTTCAGTAACACACGATCGTAGCGTAAGTTGATACTAATTTGTAAGAACCCCTCTACTGTATCGCCGTTCTCATTGGTTGAGGCAATGACGCACATTACTGTTAAACGTATGAAAACGGCTATGCGGCAAAATGCATATTATACATTATAAGTTATTCCAATAATAATGCATAGGATTACAGCAACAGTATTCTTATGCATCATAACTTGGTTATATTAATTAGCTAATTTATGATGGGAATTTAACTTCCAATTTAGGAATGAAAATCTCCTAATTTGAAGTATTAAAATAAAACTTGTGCCACCAAAAAAAGGCGTAACAAAACACATTTACCGTGAATACTCCCTGTATGTTTGTTGAGGTTTGTTTTGTATTTTTATTAATCTTTCTTGGATATTAAACCACTAAAAGTTTTTAAAATTGTCTTTATTTACGGTTCGATCCATGACTTTGGTTGGTGGTTAAAATAATGACAACGCTCCTAGATCGTGGATCAAAACGTAAATACAGACTATAACAACTATGAGTAGTGTAATTCCCAAAGAAAAAATACATTCAGCGTGATTCTTTCTTGGCTGACTTTAAATCTTGAAAGTGATCCTTCGTTTGATGTAACAAATATCTTACTGGACAGAATTAAAAGTTTAATTTCAAGTTTATCTATGTTGTAAACATCCTACGGAGGTAGGTTAATACCAGCAATAATTTTTTCAAATTTTTTTAAATACACAAGCACCAGTGGAATCTGTCCGACTTTTCACCACAAACGCAGAAAATAAACACTGTGAATTTTCCAACACCAAAACCATCGTGCACTAGTCGCTAATGCTCTCTGCTGTGGCGGTATAGAATGCGGGACAATACTTTTTTCGTTTAAAATTGAACTTTACATTTGATTTTCCAATGCTCTACCCGAAGATGCTACATTAGCCAGAAAGCGGGTCTTTTTACCTAGAAACTTCGAATTTTGCCAAACTCGTGCTGTTACTAGCAAGGTGAGAATCTTTAACGTGCGTGAAAATACCCATACACGGGACCTGCATTTTACTTCTCATCCGAACGACGGCGTATTTTTGCGAAAAATGCTCGCCTAACATTTTTCAAGTGATCTATGTTGGGAATCGAACACGGGACCTTGGGCTTAGTAGTCACTAGCGATCCAACTAAGCCGCGGAACCGCCATTAATTTGAATCGCTGATTGGCATAACTTTTTTACGTTCTTGTATGAATCACGGTCGCGGAACCTCGTCTGCCAATCTTTGTTTACATTTCTTCATGGACAACGTTGAAAGATTTTTTCCGTTTCAATTTGAGTACAAGAACTCTCAATGGATTCTCCATTTCCCAATAGGCGTCAGATATTACCTGCATCCAGTTAAATTTACAACTCCAGGACTACCTGCAAAACAGCGGTGGAAATCGCAGAAAAACGTTTAGGTTTTACGCTCATTTTCCAAAACACAACACAAAGCAGCACATAGAAGTGTACAAGCATAAGAAATAAACGCGAAAAATACCTGTCTGCAAAATAGTGAACATACAGCAACATATCTAATTTGATTGTAGAGCGTTTTCGGAAGCCAAAACAACTTTGGCCTGCCTACAAGCAGTCTGCTAAGCATAAAAACTATCCAGAAACGAACATCCAAAGCATAAATTGCAAAATCGAAAAAGGTCCCAAAGCGAATAGTGAAATAGTACAAAAACGCTTAAAACGAGTCAAAATTGACGTCCCCAGGATCTGAAGTTGGTGCATAGTTACAGCGATGGTGGTTCGAGGAACAAACAGGCACAAAGTAAAATTATTAATTTATAAATGTTCAATGCTTCCCCACAATTTTTTATTTAAACAAATGACATGTTTCGTTACCTATACTGGTAACATTTTCAAGCCTAGATGCAAATATAGTAAACTATTATTGGTGTAACAAATAGAATTAAAATTAAAACTTACTATGTATAAGTATGCTATATTGAGAGTAAAAGAAAAATATTAAAAATTGAATGATAAATTGGTGATAGCGGATGATAAAGGTTTATTACATAGTTAATTTGGAATTATTCTGGAGTTAGGTTGTAGAAAGTAGTTCTTTGTTGAAGTTTTTTATTTCGTTAACACACCAAAAATTATTCCTTGAAATAATTTCGGAGATTTTTAAAAAATGTACCGTTGTTTCTTATTTAAAACTACATTTCTGAAGTCCGCTCTGAACCTGTCAATGTATCCTAGCGATAAATCAGGCTGATTCACAAGAAGTAGAACATTTTAACATATAAACTACCAGTATTTTTCTAAAGGGATCTCATCTTTGTTGTGAACTATAATCGATTTATAAGATTCTTATGCATGAACTCTAGCAATAACACAACATTCCTTGATGTTATATTTATTGAAAAGAATTTTTAGGACAATTACAGAGAAATTTAAGGAAAGTAAGTGACAGGTTGGAGTATTTTTAGTTGAAATTGGATGACGAATTAAGTGTTAGTAATGGCGTTATTAAAAGCGGTTTTGATTTTTGAAGCAATAGAAGGGACAATGCGTAAAGTTTGGATAACCATTTATTGTGTGAATGCACAACTTGCTTAATTAATATTAATTCGTAATTATCAATGATTTTAAATATGCATAATAGTGGTAAGTAATCTTCTGATTAAAGAATCCAAAGCTCCAGTTTATAACACCATATGGAGTGGTTGGATCATGTATGAAGAACTGACAGATATCTAATGAAAGATAATAGTGTGATATATAGACTAAGTTCGAAATATTTGGAAGGAGTATCTGTGAAGCAGTAGCATCAAGAAAAGAGACAGTATTACATCAATTTCATATTCTAAGGTGAAATACGTTATATTCGGGATGTATAAGCTGCTCATGCAGTACTTTTCTAGATTTGAAATTTATCGATAAATTGTGAATGTTGCAATTAAAAATTAAAAGTTTCATTTGTTAGGTTTTATTACAAACCTAAAATAGCAAAATTTTGTCTTACCAAACCAATGATTTCCTGAATTTCTTCAGTCTTTTATTAAAAAGAATTTTATTTCTTAAAGAGATTAATCTTAGAAATAGATGTTCTGTACTGATATATTAATACTTTTGTCTAAATTATCCGTATAAAATATTTTCTGCTAATGATATGTCGATAAGTTTGAACCGCATAGCTAAACGTATTTGCACAGATTGATAACATTTCGTTAATTCTATGAAACTGAGAAAAATATGTAGTGTTATTGGAAAGATTCTAGTAAAGATAAAGTATGTCAATTATGCTATGTTTCAGTTATTTGAACTGTATGTGTATTACTACAACTGAGATTTATCTACATGCGTTTATGATTATATTAGTAAATTTAGACTCGTAACATCACATTAGTGAAACTAAGTTAGTATCTATTAGGGTAGTTAGGATAAATTGTTAAGAATTTTGTGATTCTCAAGTCATATTACTTAATTTAGTATGTACCATTAAAATATTTGGCAGATAAAATTAGCTTGCTTATTTTGACAATGAGACATTATAATTAGCCAGCTTGGTTTAAAAGATCGGTAAACGGGTGTGTTAATGAATTGGAATATTGGGTTTATAAATTTTTGGAAGACTATATAGAGGAGGTATTTGTGGATTTATAACAAGGGGTGAATTATAATTAACATGTGTGCTTTTTAAAGTAATTTTATTCTAATAAACCATTTTTTGAAGTTTCTTGTTAAATTTAAGTAAAGGATCGAGATATGTAATCTGAAATTTTAGCGTGTTAAAGAAATCTTTGTTCAAATAATCTTTTCGTTCTAAAATCGCTAAAGAATTCCGTTTATCAACTTTAGAAGATATCAACGTAGAATCCGGTCTGTTAAATATTTGGGTCAACTTTTTGATGTTATATTGTGTTATTCAGATTTGTGATTTTCCGAATTTTTTATTGTGACTTAATTTGTAGATTGTTTAGTGTTTGACGATGTTCTTTAAGATATTTTTACCAATAAATATATTGTACGTTGTCCTTAATTTTATGCATCAATTGAGACCATTCATTGTAGAGGATGTACAGATGAAGATAGTTTTAAATAGAGTTGATATTTTTCTACGTTCTGATAGTGTAGGGTAAGCTTGTTGTATTTCTGATTTAATCCATGTTATTCTTGCAGTGGAAGAGGCAGTTAAAGAACTGATGTTGATATAGTTGATGCTGAATTGTGCGTATGCAGGAGTAAGTTTTTTATAAGACAGATTTGTTAAGCCATATCTTAAATTGATGATACGGATGATAAAGGTTTACTACACAGTTAATTTGGAATTATTCTGGAGTTAGGTTGTAGAAAGTAGTTCTTTATTGAAGTTTTTATTTCGTTCATCATCATTAGGTCTTCAGTCCTGGAACTGGTTAGACGCGTACCCTCATTGTTTCTTATTCTGAACTAACCTACAATTTCCTGAAATTTGCACAGTCTGCCTGATCATGGTCTACATCTACCTCTTTTTCCTATCTCTGCTTGTAGTATATCCCGGACTATTCCCCAAAAATGCCTTAGAACGTTTTCTGCCCTTCCATTTCTCCTATTATTTTTCCACAGATATCTTTATTCCCTACTATTTCTATAACCTATTTGTTATTAACTTTGTCTGTCCATGCTATCAACCTCATACAACTGAAGTACAACATTCCAAAGACTGCTACCGTTTTCTGTCTGCTTTTCCTACTGCCCGTATTTCATAGAAATACTGTGCTGTGCGCCACATGGGTAGGTTCAGTTAAATTTGTTGTATGTACAACTTCAGGCTGCTTCAGTGGACAATGGAACTGTATCAGCATTTAAGATTTTCATTGTCCCAGCGAGAGATCTTATATGCAATCTTAAATGCTGATACAGTTCCATTGTCCACTGAAGCAGCCGAAGTTGTACATACAACAAATTTAACTGAACCTACCCATACTCGTATGTTAGATGATCGCGATGAATATGAACTACAAAGTGATCCTGATAGTCCCGACATATTATCGCAAACTCCACCATGTATAACGCATGATGCATGTGATGATCATGTATCCGAACCAACTCAGACAAATATTTTAAATGAAAAGAAACCTGGAGAGGTAAAAAATAAAGAACCTAAACGTGGTAAATATTTGAGAGTATGTCCTGATGTGGAGAGTATCCATAAAAAGCCCAACCTTACATCAAAAATTCCAATATTACAGAATGGTAACATTTACGTCCTCAAAATATTTCAGGAGATATATAATGTACTATTCGCCTATTTCATTCCAATCTTTTTAGTATTTCGAACATTTTTTCCATTTTACATTGTCGAATGCTTTTTCCAGATCTATAAACCCTATATACACGCTTTCTTCTTTTTCTAGTGTTTTCTCCATTACCACAAACAGAGCTAAAATAGCCTCCCGTGTTCCCCTGTTTCGCCTTAACCCAAATTGATCTTCTCCTAGTATTTCTTCAGCTCGTTTTTCCATTCTTCTTTGTACAATTCTAGTTAATATTTTTAACACTTGTGCTGTCAAAATCATTGATTGAAAGAGATGTTCTGTTACTGCTTTATTATCATTGCATTCATTTTACTTTTGTGCAGTACTATCGCATTAATATTATTATTATTTTGATAGATGGAAACGGTTCGGAAAGATTACCAGATAGCGTACAAATAATACCAATGGAAATTAAACATATTTTCAGTAATTCTCAAGCAAACGGAAGAAGCGAAAATAAAGATAGAGGTTTAGTATTATAATGAAGTTTCATAAAATTAATATTTTGTACTGTTATGTTTATTCTTTAATGATTTTAGTTTCATGTTGATCAGCTGATGATGTTATTATTCACACATCTTAGAACTTCTTCAACATGCTTTCCATCGGGAATAGAATCAGTTCCACTAGAGACTGGGGCTACATCTTCTACTTCAAGTGACATATGGTTATTGCCTTTAGTAGATGAAATAGACGATAATATTTCTGACAGCGATTTTTCTAGTGATGATACCACTCAGATCCTTGTTACCTCCCTCCTAAATGTTCAGCTTGTCCGATTACAAGCTCAGCTACGGAAGAAAACACTTCTGAATTACCTGTAGCAGCAGATGGTACAATCGCAGGTAAATCACACCGAAGTTTGCGATACTTAAAAAAAGAAAAACAGCGAAACACGGTGCAGTCATACAGAACATTGAAAGGAAAGACTGTACCTGCAAGAGCAATGATAGAGTTAGGCACATGCAGAATGAAGTGTCTAGAAAGACTGAAGCAGCAATAGAAAAGCAGTGTTTGACGAGTTTTAGTGTTTGGAAACCTATTCCAAAAGAGCATCTTGTATGGCTTCTCTAATGGAAATAGTAGATAAAGCAACTACAAGGGTACGTACCCATGACGCGGCCAAACAAAAATTTAGAACGAAAACATGTACATACTTTTTAACAATACATGGTAAACGGCAAAATGTGTGTCGTGATTGCTTATTAAAAGTATTAGGTGAAAGTAATAATTTTATCAAAACAGTGGTACTAAAAAAACCTCTTCAATACCAGGTACTCAAACCGATAATTGCAGAGGTAAACGTTTCACGCCCAAACACACAGTACCAGATGAGAAAGACACGTTTTATCTTTTCCGGCATACGAAAGCCACTACACAAGAAAGATATATCGAAAAGATATTTACAGTCCCATCTAACAATTAAAAAATGTACCAACTATATAAAGAATCTCATCAGCAACCTGCATGGATAAAAATATACATTCAAGAATTTCACAAACTAAATCTAGCTTTTAAGAAACCTCGTGGTGATACGTGTTTTACATGTGACAAATTTGATATGCAAATAGGATTTTGTACTGATACGCAAGTCAAACAAGATCTGAGTCACAACATGAACAGCATCAAATATTAGGCGACCAAGCTTATTCAGAAAAAAGAACTCAAACTTGTCAAAGTGATGGTAGAATTCAAACTTACACTTCTAATCTGCAGCAATGTTTACCAACACCAGCATTAACTTCCTCTGTTGCATTCTATAAACGTCAACTTTGGACCTAAAATTTGACAATACATAACAATAAAACAGGGGAAGCCGTTTGCTACATATGGTATGAATCGGTTGCTGCAAGAGGTGCAAACCAAATTGCTTCGTGTCTTTTGAAGCACCTCAAAACATTCGTTCCTGCAAATACCAAACAAGTTATATTCTATTCTGACACATGTGCTAGTCAAAATAGAAATTCTCATGTAAGCACAATGTTTAGATGGGTTTCACAAAGTACGCCTATTGAAGTAATAGACCATAAGTTTATGATACCAGGACACAGTCACATGGAGTTGAATACTGATCATGGTATCATTAAAAAGAAAGAAAACTGACACTCAATTGTATTACCTCCATGATTGGAAGAAGCTAAAACAGTCAAGTAGCAAGCGATTTAAAGTTGTGGACATGACAGTATCTGATTTTTTAGAGTTTTCTTCGCTTTTGAAAGGTTCGTTGGTACTAAGAAACAAAGATTCGGACGACAAACCATTTAAATGGCAGGGAACAAAATGGCTACAGTATGACATCCAATTTGGATTGGTTCGTTTCAAAAACAACTTGGATTGGGGTGCTGCATTTGAAAGTATAAATTTAAAAAGACGAGGAACTACTCCACCTACATCTGTCTCTCTGATTACCAACAGTTGCCTTCCAATACCAAAAGAAAAGAAAAATGATTTAATATCTTGGCTTCCGTTAATTCCTGAAGTTTTTCAGGATTTTTATTTAAAACTGACAACTTCTGAACTCATTCGCTCATTCGTTTCTTCCGTTTTCTGTTTTTTATTCTCCTGAAAAATTGTCATTTTAGACTTATGTGCTTAGATCAACATGCCCTTCAATTAACATCTAGGCTTTTTGAAGTAATTTTATTCTCTTAAACCATTTTTTAAAGTTTGTTGTTGAATTTAAGAGCTCATCACAGCAGGTTACCTGCCATCTGCTGTAAAAACGCGGGTTGGGGTGAGGTAGCATAAGGCGGGACGAAATGTCGAGATGCAGATATTCATTAAAAAAAGATATGAAGTTTCATACTCCGCCTACTTGGTTTATGAAGTGCCAGGGAGCACATATAGATGGCAGTGTTGTGGAACTTATTAGTTTCGTTATAAACCTCACAGATATTTTAATTATACATATTCTCTAACATTTATAACCAGTGAAAACCTTTGAAATTCCGATATGTAATGTAAAAAAAAATTATTAGGGAACAAGAAAGTACAAGATTTAACATTCCTACATTTGAATCGCACAGTTATTTTACAAATTTCTAATATGCAATTGACAAAGCTGTTATATTAATTAATTGGCCAATAAATGGAAAAAACAGAATAATGGTTTAAACGTATCTCTAATAAAAAATGATTAGGTAAAGTGTCACGTGGGTTTTGATTACAGTTGGTGAAAAGCTACAAATATTGGTTTGTTTTTTTTTTAAAATATAGAACACTATTGCAATGCAGTCTTTCATTATTATTTACCTCAAAACTGGGGGATTACCAATTACTTACTTCACTAAATAGGAAACCCAACAAATATTTATATAAATCCAAGGTTATGAAGAACAACTCATTTCAATAATTGCTGAGGCCTAAATAATATCCATAATGAAAGTTATAAATAGATTTGCGAGCAATCACGACTATAGTCGAAAATTCTCATAATGATAGTGTGATCTCAATAGTAGCGTTTCCTGTATGTTTGTTGTGTTTTGTTTTACATAGCATGTATTCAAACTATTTCTGTTTTACAATAGCGTGTGACTTGAAAGTTCAGAATTTTTCCACGGCAGCACACTGCAGGTACATTTTCTAAAAATACTAATATTTGATTTATTCGATAAATATAGTGAATTGTAGTGTGCAATTTTGATGAAAATTCATAAAAATTATTCACACATTTGGGAAAGTTACTGGTTTTGTTTAAATAGCTCTATTATCAGCAAAAAAATTTTTTCAGTTAAAAACCTAATTGACTTTCCCACATAAACAATTATTTAATAAGTAACTTTTATTAAAACCGTTTTTAGTTTGGGTGCCTAATAGGAAAGAAATTGAGATCTTTAGAAATTTCAAGATGGCCGCTACCGTGATGAGCTCTTAAGTAAAGCGTCGTGATATGTAATCTGAAATTTTGGTGTGTTAAGGAAATCTTTGTTCAAATAATCATTTCGCTCTAAAATCGCTAAAGAATTCTCTTTATCAGCTTTAGAACAAATCAACGTAGAATCGGGTCTGTTAAATCTTTGGGTCAACTTTTTGATGTAATATTGTGTGTTATTGAGATTAGTATGATTTGAATTAAAATTTTATAATGCATATAAGATTTAACTTTTAAGTGAGTTTTGATTGTTGATATTACAACTGTTAATTATACTTTCACAGTGAACTGATAACATTTTTTTATATAAATTATTGATAGATTTATAAGAAGGGCAAAATTTTAGACCTTTATTTAACAGGCCCATTTTTTCGTTGGAAAAACAAGTATTTCTTAAGTTAATAGTTCTAGGATAAAAATTATAATTTGAAAACTTTTTGTGATTCTCCGAATTTTTTTGTTGTGACTTAATTTGTAGATTGTTTAGTTTTTGACCATGTTCTTAAAGATATTTTTACCAATATATTGTACGTTGTCCTTAATTTTATGTATCAATTGAGACCATTGTATAGGATGTACAGATGTGGATAGTTTTAAATGGAGTTGATATTTTTCTATGTGAAGTTCTGATAGTGTACGGTAAGCTTGTTGTATTTTTTAGTTAATCCATGTTATTCTTGCAGTGGAATAGGCAGTTAAAGAACTGATGGTTAGTATAGGTGGTGCTGAATTGTACGTAGGTAGGAGTAAGTTTTTTTTTATAAGACAGTATTTGTTAAACCATATCTTAAGTTGATTTTTCTTTATTTTGAATTCTTCAAAACGACGCATGTTTCTTGCTTGGCTGGCTTCCATAATAAGTTGAAATAGAATTCTGTCGATTCTTCTCAATGTAGAGTGAAGTAATTATATTAATTAATAAATTTTCAATGCTTCCCACCATTTTATATGTAAACAAGCGCCATATGTTTCGTTATCTATACTAGTAACATTTTCAAGTCTAGATGTAAACAATAAACTATTAATGATATAACAAATAGAATTAAAATTAAAACTTACTATTATAAATATGACAGTAACAGAAAAATATTAAAAATTGAATTGCAAAATAAAAAGAATCAATTTAAGATATGGTTTAACAATTACTGTCTTATAGAAAAACCTACTCCTACATAATTACAATTCCGCACCGCTTATAGTAACATCAATTCTTTAGCTGCCGCTTCCACTGCAAGAATAACATGGATTAAATCAAAAATACAACCAGCTTACCGTACACTATCAAAACTTAACATAGAAAAATTCAACTCCATTTAAAACTATCCTCATCTCTACATCCTCTACATTGGTCTCAATTGATACTTAAAATTAAGGACAACGTACAATAAATTGGTAAAAATATCTTTAAGAACATGGTCAAAAACTAAACAATCTACAAATTGAGTCACAAAAAAAACTCGGAGAATCACAAAAAGTTTTCAAATTTTAATTGTCATCCTAGAGTTATTAACTTAAGCATTACTGTTTTTCCAACGAGGAAATGGATCTGTTAAATAAAGGTTTAAAATTTGGCCCTTCTTATAAATCTAATAATAATTTATGTTCTCCGTGAAATAGGGCATTTAATTAGAAAACAATAGAAGAGAATCGAGTTGTATATAGGCTGTTGGGAGAATTGCAGGGAACTTTGCAGGCTAGCTCAGAACACGAATTAGCTGAGGTACAAGTCCAACCAGTTTCAAGACGTAAAACCCAATGACGAAAAAATAAGTGCTCGTAAATCTGCCAAAGGCTGCTTACCCTCCTTCACATACAACTAAATATCGGGTAAGTAGAGTATATAACTATAAAACAATAGAAGATGACCGAACTGCACCAAACAAGAAAGAACAACAGCTATGTTCAAAGACAACGAACATAGATACAAGAAGAAAACTGTTCAAAGCATAGTGTGGAGCACAGCACAGTACATCTATAAAATAGGGGCAGTAGGAAAAGCAGACTGAAAGAAATAGAAGCCTTCTGGAATGTTGTGCTTCAGATGTATGAGGATGGTAGGATGGACAGAAAAAGTTAATTACAAATAGGTTGTTTAAATAGTAGAGGAATAAAGATATATGTGGAAAACGAAAAAAAAATAGGAAAAATAGAAGGACAGGTTACGTTCTAAGGCATTTCTGGGGAATAGTACGGGATATATTACAAGCAGAGATAGGAAAGGATAGGTAGAGGTAGCCCGAGATCAGACTTTCGCACACAAATAGTGATAGATGCAGAATGTGCAAATTTCAGGGAAATGTGTAGGTTGGTTCAGACTAAGAAACAATGAGGGTATGCGTCCAACCAGTTCTAGGACTGAAGACCTAATGATGATGATGAATAATTTATGTACAAAAACGTTACCAGTTCACTGAAAAAGTGTAATTGACAGTTGCAATATCAAAAATCATAACTAGCTTAGAAGTAAAATATTACATACATTAAAAAATTTCAATTCAAATTATACAAATCTGAATAACACTCAATATAACATTAAAAGGTTGGCCCAGAGCTTTAACAGATTCTATTCTACGTTGAATTGTTCTAAAGCTGATAATGGGAATTCTTTAGTGATTTTAGAAGGAAATGATTATTTGAACAAAGTTGAAGATTTACTTAACAAACCAAAATTTCAGATTACACAACACAACCCTTTACGTAAATTTAACAATAAAATCAAAAAGCGGTCTACGAGAATAACATTACTTCAAAAAGCTTAGATGTTAATTATAATTCACTTATTGTTATGAATCCCCAAATATCTCGCCTATATGGTCTTCCAAAAATTCATAAACCCAATATTCCAATTCGTCCAGTAGTATTGTACACTAACACGCCTGCCTAGCGACTTAACCACATGGCTAAATAATTTATTAAAAAATAGACTAAATTATATCTTCAATTTCTCTATTAAAAATAGTATTGACTTAATACAATTTATAATTCCCCAATACTTATAACTTAGTTTCCCTAGCATACCTCCATCAGATTGCCTTAACATAGTAAATAATCTCATTGTAGAATCCAACTTCAATAATGAGCAAGCTAATTGCATCTTATCTTTTCTGGAACTTTCGTTTACACAATTTTTTTTCATTTTTAATAACATACATTATCAACAAGTAGCAAGTAGGTTTAACTATGGGTTCAAACTTATCACCTTAGCAAAAAAATGCATTATCAGCAAACACATTTTTCAAAGAAAAAAATTTATTTTGGGGTCATATTGTTGATGGCATTTTAGTTGTTACTACTGCTTATAATTTTTCCTTAAATTCTTTTCACAACTGGCTCGATACTTTACATCCCAATATAAAATTCACCTTACAACATGAAAGAAAAATACTCTCCCTTATCTTGATTTACTACTTCACAATAATCCTTCTAAATTTTTTTAACATACATAAAACCACAACCTCCGATTCAGTCATTCCTCACAATTACAACCACCCCTGGTCTTACAAACTGGCAAGCTTTAGATTTTTAATCAGCAGATTACTTACGCACTCCCATGAATTTTAAAAATTATATTAGGTTGTCGTGAAAGTTCTCAGCGTTTCGTAATACTGTTTTTCATGTGTCTATTACTGAATAAATATACAACGCACTTTACTTGTTAATATCGCATCTTATAGAGAATTTTTCCCTGTATCTAATGGTATGAGTTGTTTTTTACCTGTCTTTAGAAGTTTTATATTTTTGTAGACCTATTAAAACATGTTGAAGGAGCAATTTCGAACGATATTTAATTATAACTTTAAATTGGGGCAATTCGCAGCAGATGCAGCTTAATAAATTTACCAAGTGTGGGGATTTAATAGTGTTGGAGAAAGCACCGTGCGCCAATGGTTCCAGAAATTTCGATTTGGGAGATTTCAGCTTTGAAGATGCACCCCGTAGCAGTCGACCTACAGTAATCCATGACGACGATTTGAAGGCCCTGGTGTAAGCTGACCCATCACAAACGGTTCGTGGGGATTGCGGACGAACTAGGCTGTTGTAGATGGTTTAAAACGCATTGGAAGGTTAAAAAGCACGAAAAGTGGGTGCCCGATGATATGAACGATCGACAGAAATTGTCACGTTTTGAGGTTTGTTCATCTTTGCTTTGTGCAACTAAAACGACTCGTTTTTGGATCGAATTGTCACGTGTGACCGAAAAGTTGATTCAGTACGATAACCGGAGACGTTCGGGACTGTGGTTGGACGCCGACGAGCCAACCCGGCATTTCTCAAAGGCAAAAACCCACCAAAAAAGACTGTGGTTACAATATGGTGGTCGGCAGCCGGTGTCATCCACTACAACTTTTTGGAACCAGGCGAAACCATCACAGCAATGTCGTACTGTGAGGAAATCGATGCAATGTACCAAAATTGCGTCCGCAGCAACCGGCCCGGGTCAACAGAAGAGGTTCAATCTGCTGCATGACAACGCCCGCCCACACGTCTTACAAATCACCGTCCAAAAATTGAACGAGTTGACCGTCGAAGTTCTGCCTCAAGCACTTCGATAAATTTCTCACCGGTAGAACCTTCGCCAATCAGGACCAGGCAAAAACGACCTTCGTGGACTTCATCGAATCCTGAGCACCAACTTTTTTTGCTGACGGCATAACTAATTCGTTGGCAAAAGTGCGCTGATTCGAATGTTGCTTATTTTGATTAAATCCGGTCAATATTATGGAAGTTATGACCGTTTAAAGTTTACCAACTACAACGCTGAGAAGTTTCATGACAACCTAATAATTGCATACTAAATATTATTAAACAAATTGCATGTAATTATGATTATCCAAACTACATCGTCCCGTCTTTACTTCAAAAAAATTAAAAACCGCTTCAATAACCCCACTAACCGTACTCCCTTCAATTTCAGTAAAAAATACTTCAACCTTCCTTACTGTCCTCCAATTTCTCTGCAATTAAAAAAACTTTTCAATAAATGTAACATCAATATAGTTTCCAATTCATCTAAGAAGCTTCTCAACCTTTTCGTTCACAGCAAAGATAAAATCCCCTTTTAGAAAAATCTTTTATGTATATGTTTAAACGTTCCTCTTGATCAGCCTTTTATGTGGGTCTACAAGTCAAACTCTCAAAATTTCTTTTAATGAATATGTAAAACTAATAAAAAGACCAATATTAATTTAGAAAGCTCATCAAATAATGCTAATCAGTCTTTCGATCCAGAAAACTTTGAAATTTTACATATTCAACAAAAAAGCAATCTCCTGGATTTTTTAGAAATTTCTGAAATTATTGCAAGAAATAATTTTTGGCGTGTTAACGAAATGAAAAACTGCAATAAAGAACTACTTTTCTACAACCTAACTCCAAAATAATTCCAAATTAACTATATAGTAACCTTTATCAGCCACTACCATCAACTTGTCATTTAGTTTTAATATTTGTCTGTCACGGTCAATGTAATATATTTATACACAGCAAGTTTTAATTTTAATTCTACTTTTTCACCATTAATAGTTTACTGTTTACATCTAGACTTGAAAATGTTACTAGTATAGTTATCAAAACATTTGTCGTTTGTTTACATAAAAAATTGTGGGGAAGCACTGAAAATTTATTAATTAATATAATTACTCCACCCCGCTTTGAGATGAAACGACAGAATTCCATTTCAATTTAAAAGTAAAAATTAAAGACAAAATCCTTTCTAATAAGTATTCATTTGAAAGAGTATTGAACAAGACGTTAAAATCCTAAAGAACTTATTTTATTTTGAGAAAAAATGACTCTACAGAAGCTAAAGCCAACCACTGAGAAACTCAATCAAACAAAATTCCGAGTTTTGTGTTGCGTCTTATGACCTTTAAAATCCTCAAAACCGGCGAGTGTTATTTCCGAAATATGCTGGTCCCTGAAAATAAAACAAAAATTTGCAAAACTAATTTAAGATTCATTTACCTAAAGTATATTAGCATGCAAGAACTTCTCTACTACCACTAAAGTTCTTTTTTTGCAGCGATGCCTAAGTTCAACTCAGTTTTGAGTTTTCTAAACAAAATCGGCCTGTAAACTTCAACCAGATCCACTGGTGCTCCGCATTTTCAACTTTTTTCAGTCGCATTACAAGTTACCCAAAAATATTCTACAACTGAAAAAAAATAAATAATCATACAAGGCTAGTTGCGTTCTCAACCGCGTCGTCAAGTTCTGCTAATGGAAAAGGTGTAGGCAAGTGTCTATATTGCGGTCCATAAGTATTGACAAATCAAAATGATAGTGTGCGAAATGGCATGGAGGCATTTCATATTAATCTGTAAAGAATTCGAAGAAGCTCGTTTAGTTAGGTACCCACTCCTTGGATAAGATATCCCTTTATTCACTTATGAAGTGCTAATTTCAAAGTTAAGTAGAATAAAAACGTTATAGTCAATGCAAATTATTTCTACTTAAAGTGAATTCTCATTTACACTTACAGGTCGTTCTTCTCATGTCATAAATTCTGTGTTGTGAATTAGTTACCTTCCTAGGCGCTTGCTACTTTGTACTAATGGATCCTTTTTATGTAGTTACTACTAGCTTTAGGTTGTTGATACTACTTGTCACATTTCTGTAAACCAGTAGTGTCATATTATCGCTGAATAAAGCCTAATATCAGGTTTATACTTCAATTTATTCAACAATAATATGATTAGTACAGACAAACTTCTAAAACCCGATAAACTTGAGATAGACACCAACGCGGTTGACTCTCATAGGTTCTGAACTGACTGGTACAAGACATTCACTAATTTTATTGAAGCTGCAAAGGCTAGGACACTGAAAAACTAAACCTGTTCATCCGCCATATAGACACCCTCAGTATATGAACATATTAGCGAGTGCGAATCGTTTGAAGATGCTGTGGCCGTTCTAAAATCACTTTATGTTGAGCCGAAAAATGATTTTTTGCCAAGCTATACATTAGCTACTCGCCGACAGGAACCAGGAGAATCAATTGATCGGTTCAAAGCAGTCTCCGCGGAATCGAATAAAAATAATTTCATTCGTGATGCTTTCATAAATGGATTATCGTCATCTAATGTTCGTCAAAGGTTATTAGAAAACATTACTTTAGAATTGCAAGATGCTAATAATAAAGCGAGGTCTCTAGAAATGGCTCAACTGCAGTCTAGGGTCTACGCTTCTGATTCTAAATTTGTAAATACTGTCACTAACAAGGAGATGATGCATCAAGTCGAAAGTGATCAGAATAAAGTAGCTCTATTGTCAGTAGTGCAAAAATGCTATTTTGCTATGGAAGTAAGCATACCAGGAGACCTTGCCCTGCCAAAAATGCTACATATTTCAAATGTGGTAAGATAGGGCACTATTTGAAAATTTGTAAAAGTAAACCGAAGCTTTCTAGTGAGGCACCATCAAACGCTTCTGCTACGTTTTCAGCGATGGTCACTGCTTGTTTAGTAAAGTCTATGGTAGAAATAGCGGTAAACAAAATAAGGGTTAAAACTCTAGTTGATACCGGAAACTCAGAAAGCTTTATGAATGAAGAGTTTGTTAAGCAACATCATACTAGAAATTTCCCTTCTGAGAGGAATGTTGTGCTTGTTTCTTCAACTATGATTTCCAAAGCTTGAGTTCATTGTAGAGTTGAACTAGAAACAATGGAGCACAGTTAAATTATCCATCTTACAAAACCTTTGTAGCGACGTCATAATTGGTCATGACGTATTAAAGCGGTGGGGGAAAGAAGTCACTCTCAATTTGCAGTTTGACGGTAGCTAACATCCCACCAGTCTCATTATTTTCTAACTTGCTACCTAGCTGTACGCCGATTGCAATTCAATCCAAACGTTATTCTAAAGAAGGTTTGGAGTTTATTAAGGTAGAAACTAACAAACTTTTACTTGAAGGAGTGATTGAGCCTAGTGTTTCGCCGCGACGTGCCCAACCACTGGTGTGTAAAAGCGAGAACTATAAAAGCGGATGATAATCCACTATTTGCAAACTATTAACAGGTACACTTTACTCGATGCTTATCCATTGCCTAGAATAGAAGAAATTGTAAACAAAATAATGCATTACCAGGTATTCAGTTCGATTGATTTGAAAAGTGCTTACCACCAGGTCCCAATTCGCACTGAGGATAAACATTAAACGTCTTTCAAAACCTGTGGGAAGCTGTTCCAATTCTGCCGCATACCATTTGGTGTTACAAACAGAGTGGCTGCGTTTCAACAGGTGATAGATAGCAATATTGAAACTGAGAATCTCAAGAATACTTATTCGTATTTGGACGATGTTACTGTGTGTGGGAAACACAAGAGGAGCATCCTTGCAGAGATTTTTAAAAGCAGCTAAAAAGAACGGTATAACACTGAATGAAGTCAAATGTAAATTTTCTCAGAGAAATATTAAATTTTGGGTTATCTGATTGAAAATAAAACGCTAAGGCCCGACCCTAATAGACTTAATCCGTTGTTGAAACTTGCGGTGCCAAGAAACAGCGCGTCTCTGAAAAGGGCTATTGGTTTGTTGTCATACTACTCAAGATGGGTACCGAGATTTTCGAGTAAAATTAAACCGCTTGTTCAGAGCAAGAGCTTCCTATACCACCTAGTGCAATCGCAACCTGTGAAGGTATTAAAGGGGATGTAGCAAAAGCTGTCGTAAAGTCTATTGTCTCTTTACTGTGGAAACGAATGCCTCTGATTTTGCTATTGCTGCGATTTTGTCGCAAGACGAGCGACCAGTGACGTTTTTTTTCTAGACCCCTCTCTAATGTAGAGCAAAAGCAATCGGCTGTGGAGAAAGAGGCTGGTGCTATTGTGGAAGCCCTGCGGAAATGGAGACATTTTTTAATGAACAGACATTTACGACTTATAACTGATCAAAAATCTGTGTCATTCATGTTTGGCGATAAAACATGGAATAAGATAAAGAATGACAAAATCATGAGATGGCGACTGGAATTTTCCTACTATAAATGCAACATTTATAGACCTGGCGATAAGAACGTGGCTGCCGACGCGTTTTCACGAGCGTGCTTCTTAAACCTTACAGGCAGTGAAGAAAATTGTGGGAAGTTCATTATTCACTGTGCCATCCTGGAATTACAAGGATGTATCATTGGATCCGAAGCAAAAACTTACCTTATACGGTTGATGATGTAAGGAAGATGACTGCGACCTGCAGGGAGTGCTGTGAAATCAAACCGCGGTTTGCCAAGATTACAAATACACTGATTAAAGCTACCTCTCCCTTTGAGCGGCTAAGTGTGGATTTCAAAAGACCCATACCATCGCGTACTGCCAATAGATATATGCTGACCATAATTGATGAATTTTCACGTTTTCTCTTTGCTTTTGCTTGTGCTACGATATCTTCGCAAATGATAATTAAATGCTTAAAGCTAGTGTTTCCAGTATTCAGGATGCCTTCATACGTCCACTCTGATCGCGGTATCAATTTCCTCTCGAATGAAGTTAGATCATACTTGACATCCTACGTTATTGCTACCAGTCGGACTACTTCATACAATCCGCGAGGCAATGGACAGGTGGAGCGTTATAATTGTATAATATGGAGAAGTGTATTGCTGGCGCTGAAATTAAAGAAACTGAAAGAAGACCTGTGGGAGACTGTACTTACTGAAGTCTTACACTCTATGAGGTTGTTGCTTTGTACCGCCACGAATGCAACTCCGCATGAACGAATGTTTAATCATCCCCGTCGTTCGCAAAATGGGCCGTACTTGCCAAGGTGGCTGTTGACACCGGGTATAGTCTTTCTAAAGAAGGGTACTAAAAATAGCAAATACGAGTCGCCGCTTAGAAAGTGGAATTATTAAAAACAAATCCTTATTATGCTTTTATTCGCTACCCTTCTGGCAGAGAGGACGCCGTTTCTATTCGACGCCTTGTTCCTTGTGGCGAGAACAAGAAACACTTGCAAAGGATTCTCGATACTAATAGCGACGTTCTAAATACTGGTATGGACAGAAAAATGGAACTGTCTAATGACCCTCTTGCTCCTGAGGCGAGTACTAACACCGAAATTACTCCGATACTGCCGGGTTCTAGCGATCAGTATCTTCGGCGAAGTGGTGACTCAACAACGAACCCGGTGAGCACACTACATCTCAGACCTATATGGAACGTCGCTCGCGTCGGGAATCCGAAGTATTTATCGGATTACGTAAGATTTTAAAAGTGGGGTAAATGTTGTGAATTAGTTACCTTCCTAGGACACCTGCTACTTTGTACTAATGGATCCTTTTTATGTTGTTACTATAGCTTGTCACATTTCTGTAAAGTAGTAGTGTCATGTTATTCTGAACAAAGCCTAATGTCAGGTTTATACTTCATTCTGCATAAAGATTGTTTTTTCACGGAACCTATACTATCAAAACGACCTTCCACTGTCCTAAATATTCAATAAATCTAGCGTTGTAATTTAAAACGAATGAAGTTCCTATAGCATGTAGCGCTATATGATGTAGAATACGCCCGCTTATTTAAGTTACGATTATTCTTTGGTACGGTGCACTCAAAAGCTCTTGTGCGATAAAGGGTTCGTTTTAGAATAACAAGGCATGTAATCTATCATACCGCAATATTTACATTTAAAATCATGCACTTCAACTATATTATGTATACGATACGTGATACACTGCGCTATGGGCACTAAAAACGAACTTAATTGAATCTGCATAAATATCGCTACGGAATGGAAGAAGCAGCTGCAAAATGTCCGTAATAGCGAGAATTAGAAGACTCGAGTTTCCAGTAAGCAATTTCCTAAAATTTTAGTTACAATTTATGCTTAATGCAGAATTGCTGAAACGAATTAAAGTTGTTTAAGAGTTCCTTTACGTTAAGAACAGTTCAATGTTTGTAGAGGACGTAAACGTGTTTGAAAGAAGCGGTTCATATGCGTATATACATTAAGAAATAGTTATTATAAACAATTTGAAAAATATTTCGTTGTTGCCAGAGCAATATTGCTGGCCGACGTGTGGAACGCGGAGGATCGGCAAAAGCAGAAACGGCAATGAAATTTACAAGTTTTATATATTATTTTATTCAGAATCATTAAGTTTGTATTTTTTTTTGGCTTTTGTAGTGTCAAATGTCATGTCAAAATAATACGTATTGATTTAAATTTCTTCGATTATTAATACAATTATTTTTATAAAATAAATTTATTTAGGGATGTACAGGTAAACAGTAATCTATCAATTAAAATTAATTGTAACATTAAACTAACCCGAACTAATTATAACAAATTTACTGCTTGAACGCTTAACTGTTAGTTGGACTAACAACTTTCTGAACCTGCAAAGTAATTCTGATCGGAGACTTTACGACTTGATATACGTCATGAAACGAAGGAATCATTGATTTAATCATTAAGAATGTGCCCATTACTACTATGACTGTGAATAAAATCTTTTACAAATAAAGAAATTCCGACGTTTTTGATTTTATGATACTCTTTGGCTTCGACTATTTACTCGCAAGCTGTGATAAACTTCTAATTTTTTTAAGCTTTCTCAATGAGAAAACTGAAAACAAAAATTGTTACTATAATTTAGGTAAAGCAAAGAGGGATTTACCCTCCAAAGCCGAAAATGAAAATGGTAAAAGTAAGATTTTAGCAACATTCAAAACTACGCACTACATATCACAAATAAAATGATTAAAATTATTACTATTCTTGTCAGCTCAAAACTAATCATTTAGAGCAAATTTTAAAAATGGTGTGCAGTTGCAATGCATATAAATCGTCAATACTGAAGTAGAAAACATACGAGCATTAAATAAACAGTATTTAAAATTTTTTAATTTCCAATAGTATTGCAATAACCATTCAACTGTGATACATAAAACTAATTTGAAAATGAGCTTTGTTTCTATTATAAATGGTTCGTTCAATGGTGATGTCTAAAATGCTTTGAGGCAGGAAATTTAATCAGAGCCCTTCTATCTACTAAGTCGAGCTGTTCTAGGTATTTATTTCAATTAATAGGTGGATTGTTAGATTTGTCAAAATTCTATTAATTAATAATTTTATATACATTTACAAAAGTAGGAATAAAAGCATTGAATATTTATAAAACGTGATTCACCACTTCATAGAAATATTTTAATTGATGCTTAAGAAAGGGATGGAGACGGAAATTTACGCATGAAAAACTTATTCTTAAAAAATAACGACTTAAAATTTAAACAAATGTTTTCAAAAAATGTCTGCACATGTACGTGTGAAGTAAAATCGCCACACACCACAGAAATTGTGTTTGTGAGGAACAGTTCAACAAGTTACGCATAAAATTCTCAACTTTGTGGGATACCTACTTAAACTGTGCCTTGCGCAAATAATTACCGAAAGAAGGCAGTAGCTCTTTCGGTACTAAGAGTGGCAGAGACTATAGGGGTTGGTATGGCATTCTAAGACACACTACTGAGATGTGGAAATCAACGGGAAACCACCACAGTACTTAAATTGTTACTTAAGATGATGGCATCCTCTGGGGTAAAACATTGCGGAGTTAAAATAGTCCCCAATCGGATCATCGGGAAGGGACTACTTCGGAGGATGTGATCGAAAGTTTAGAAAAGGAACCTGGATCATTTTGCGACTTGGAGCGTCAAATGTCAGAAGTATGAAACAAGTAGATAAGCTAGAAAACTTGAAAATTGAAATGGATAGGTTAGCATTAGACATAGTAGGGACTTATGAAGTTCAGTGGCCAGAGGCGGGGGATTATTGGAGCGGAGACTACAGTAACTCATACAGGATCGATGGAGGGAAATTCGGGGTAGAGATAGCTATGCGAAAAAAGATATGACACTGTGTAGAAAACTACTTACAAAAAACGAAAGATACTCATGGTTGGATTAAAATCTAAACCGGTAAATACAGTAATAACACAAGTTACATGCCCTTCTCTAGCTACAGGGAGGAAGAAGTAGAAGCGATCTACAAAGATATCGAAGAGATACTAAGATATGTAAAAGAACATGAAAATTAAATAATTACGGTGGATTTTAACGCAGTGGTAGGTGAGGGAAGGGAAGGAGCGGTAGTAGGTTTATTTGGTTTAGCTACAAGAAACGACAGGAAATAGGCTGGTAGAATTTTGCGATAAAAACAAATTAACCATCGGCAACTCATTATTTCAACATCATGCTAGAAGACGATATACGTGGAAGATGCCAGAAGATATAGGAAGATATCAAATAGATTACATTCTTGCAAGACAAATGTTTAGGAATCAAGTAAAAGATTGTATGATCTACCCAGAAGCAGATATAGACACTGAACACAACATCGTAATTATGAAGGCCGCTCTTAAATTTAAAAATTTGAAAAAAGGGAACGGAAAAAGGCACTTTGACTTAGATAAGCTAAAAGATAAAGATATACACGAAAGATTTGAAAAAAAAAGTAAAATGAATTGCTGAAAGATATCGAGAAAAATTCTAGTAATAAGGAAGAAAAAACAGAATGAAATAACATTAAATCCAGCTTAGACACGGCGGTCAAAGATATTCTTGGCCATACACAAAAAGAAAATAAAAAACCATGGATAACAAAGGATGTCCTGAAATTAATAGAAGAAAGACAAAAATACAAAAATAGATCAGACGAAACAGGAAAACAGAGATACAAAGCCATAAAATGGGAAATTATTCGCAAATGCAGGAAAGCTACGGAACACTGGATTGATGAAAAATCCAAGGAAGTACCAACTAAGATGGAAATAGGAAAGACAAACGAAGCATACAAAATAATTAAAATAAATTCTAGGGATATATAACCGTATAACAACAATATAAGGAGTGCGGGAGAAAACATCATTATAGAAGGTGTAGAGAAAGTGGCTAGATGGCAAGAATATATAGGGAATTTATATGAAGGAAAGGAACTGACAGCATTAGAACAGGAATCAGACCTTGAAAAGGATGACTTGAGATATCCTATACCTAAAGATGAGTTTGAATTAGCATTAAAGTGTCTGAAACATGGTAGGGCACCGGGTACAGATAAGGTGCAAAATGTTAATTTGAAGAGATTGTTTCAAAGTATGCAAAACTCATACCGTAATTAATAATTATCATGTAAAGTGAATACAGAAGTTAGTTTTAACCGTAACCTACATATAAATATAAAAGTTATTAAATGTCATGAACATGGAAAATTCTTCAAAATAAAAAGCTATTTAAAAATTAACTTAAATAATTAAGCCGAGCATGCACATTGATTTCTAAATGTAGATGTAAATTATTGTGAAAATCTTGTAAGCTCATTTGAACGTCAATTTAAAATAGAAGCAGAAGATATTTAATCAAAAATTAGAAAAGCGCTTTGTGGATATATGCAAATATTATTTTTTTTAAATATTGATTTGTAGCCGATATTTTAGTATTTGTCAATTTAATTTAAGGTAGAATAAGTCTTAATTAAATTATTTTTTTGTAAGCATCTTTACCAGGAAAGTTTATGATCAGAGATTGAAACACCCTGACCTTATATATATATATATATATATATATATATATATATATAGAATATCTGTCAAGGAATTTTGACAAAAACAAACCTTACAAGCGTGGGACTAAAAAAGGTCAGGTAAACTATCCATAAAAGATGAAATTTTAGTTCTGTAAATTTAAACCTACCTAAGGTAAGAAACATTTTGATAATTAAGTTAATAAGTATTTGTTAGGGATAATATATCTACTTCTTCGACTATTTCAATTACTACATCATTTAAAAGACTCCCCTGCTTGAATAGATTAGTATATTAATCTTAACAAATTTTTAAAATATAATATTTACAAACAATAATATAGAAATAAATGAAAATTTATACAGTATAAATCACATAAAATTTTTTAAAAAAATACCAATGTTTCAACTTACATCCTGAGCAAATTTATGTTGAACTTCTAACTTCAAAGTGCTCTCACTCTTTTAAAAATATACCCTTTAGAAAGATGCATGTAAATTGCCCTTTGCTATATTGAAATTTTGAATTAGTTAAACTTTGATATTCAGAATTCACAATAAAATTATTAAATACAAAATGCAAGTGTGAATATTTTCATAGTCTTTTAACAAAAAACACAAATCTTAAAAGCTAATCTGAACTATGGTCTCATGAGCCTTGAATTAATTCCAGGCCCAACAGTTTATTAACGTTTTAAACTTTGAACACAAACTTCTGTCACAAAGATTGATTGTTGAATAAAATGATACAAAACTTTCACCAGGTCTAACTTGACAACTAATTTGGAACGAATTCAATCTCCGTAGAATTAGCTGTAATAGTTTTTAGGTTGCTTAAAAATTGAGTGGTATTTAAAATTGAACAAGAATTTGAGATAATCTTTGTTGTCCTAAAATAACTCTACTGAAATTAATTTAAAATATGCAAGTCTATTTACATTCTTTCACAATCGAAAAGAAAAAATAACCAACCGCAAACATTTTTAAATACAATATTTTTACTTGCGCTTATTTTAATAGAAGTCAGTTATTTTTAAATTACTTCACTGGCTCACAGAAATAAAAGGAACCATCCTCTTAAAGTTACTCTAGTCCTACATATAACATAATTCAGATTTTCAACAACAAAGCCTTTAGAAAATCCACCGTTATCCAAAACGCTTCACCTAATAACATACATTTCATTTGTCAAGCGCTTTGATTAATGCAAATCGACTTCATTCTTTATACGTAAATCCCAATTATATCAATTATTAATCTCCTAATGTTGCCTTCATACCTAGCAAATGTGTTTCGCTATCGCAGTTTATAATGCAAATGTTGGCTTTTATTTAATGTAATAAACAATGACTTCGTGACCAGTACACGTAACTCTTTATATTAAATTAAAATGCAACTTTTCAGTAAAGTAAATAACTCTTGCCTATTGAAATTTTTTCCTTAATACAAAATGAATGATATACATTCACTTAACTAATACAAAACGTACATTTTTATATACGCGCGTGCTTAGTGAAAGTTTACGCTTTTACAATTTATTAATGCAATTAAGCATTTTGCCTTATTGATGAAGATTGCATCTTTCTAATTTCATATAGTGAATTACTTTGATGCTAAAATAAAATAATATTTTAGGAACCTTGTAATATGTTAGGTGATCGCTTACTTCATAATTTGTCCATCGTATTTATAACGGATGGTAAGATTTTTGTGGAACAGTAATCATGTTCTTTGAAACATGCCAGCCATGTTGAGGCTAATAATAATTTATTTTAGGACCTACCGACAGGTTACTTAACTTGTACATATCTAGTAGATATGATTTCTTCATCAGAGAACTCAACTAAATGTTGACATACCGACCGTAGTATTTAAGAAAATTTAGTAAATTCAACTTTAGTTCCTGTTGTTATTTCAGGTATGCATCACACAGCAGTTCCTGCCGTAATAGTTAAAATCCTTAAACTTGAAGAGGCTTCACATTCGACACTGTTTCAACACAGAGTACAAAGTCCACTCGTACACCTGGAACAAGCTTACACCTTTGCAAGTTCTACGTGGAACATCTCATAATGTCAGGGTAATAACAATAAACTGTTTACCAGCAGCAGGTATAAGATTTTATAAATTTCTAATGTCTGTGAGACTAAGATGCTCCTAGTCGATTTACTGCTGTCAAAGGTTACATTTTACATTACAAGAAAAATCCATCTTTAACAATTCGTACTTAAGGTTTAAATTAAATTAAATACTACTTGTTTCCAAGTATAGATTTATATGACATGTGCCTGTTTATTAGATATTTAATTATTAATGAAAAAGCCCAAGGATTCATGAAACTTAAAGTCTGAACATTTAAATTGTCATATTATTGAATGCATTTAAATTACATGTTTATGCCTGATATAAATTTTATAGTTTACAACCAGTGAACAAAATATAACACAGAATATTTTAAATTGTTTCTTACTATTAAAACTGATATTATATTTTGGTTAAATTAAACTACAAGAATTTTATTCAATTGCCTCAGGTGTTTATTTTTAACTTTAAACCCTTGAGATTTCAAGTCTTATGCGGCCTCTGCGACCTTTAACGGTTGATGCTAGCTGCGCCAGTGTAAGCTTCCTTATCCTGTCGTGTACCTACGCCTTTTATCACACCTAAAAAGAGGTACGGTGCAGTAATAAACAATGACTTCATGACCATTGCACGTAGCGCTTTATATTAAATTAAAATGCAACTTTTCAGTACAGGAAATAACTCTTGATTATTGAAATTTTTGCCTTAATTCAAAATGAATGATATACATTCATTTAACTAATACAAAACGTGCATTTATATACACGCGCGTTCTTAGTGAAAGTACGCTTTTATAATTTATTACTGCAAATAAGCATTTTGCCCTTATTGATAAAGATGGCATCTTTATTTCATCATTTTCCCCAAAATTAAAATATGAAATTTTAAAAACAAAGAAAATTTTATTATTTTATTTTCTTCCTCTTGTTACAAACACATAGATCAATATAATGCATCGAAAATTTACTTATGGTATTCTGCTCTAAAATCTTCTTTATTTTACAAATAATTTGTTCCTAAATTTTACCTGAATAATTTTCTCCTCAATTTTATCAAGATCAGTAGTTCGTTAATTTCACTACAACAATTAATGCTTAACTTTATCGCGACAATCTGCTCATTTTCTTCATCAGGGCAATTAATTGGATCCAACTTCATTTATCCCACCTACATTATCAATGTAATCAAAATTACGCAACCAATCTCCTTATTGCGATGCTTAACTCATCATCCCGCCCCATATAACAATAATTCCCATAATAATAATAGTTCTGCTCTCGGTATATAACTTTATTTTAATTCATCTATTAAGATCCATTAACATTATATACTCTAACTTGAGTCTTAGTATAAGTATTATAGTCACATGAAACCTATAAAGAGTAGTTATAAATTATGCTGTTTGACTGAACAAAACGGTATTAGCTATAAGTTTGACAAATTACCAATGGAACAATGAAGAACTCGAAAACGAATTTGTTCGTTACAAATTAGAGATCTCATTGGAAAAAAATATTGCAACTCCATTTAGAGAATATGCTAGCACATGCAAATATTCCCTAAATATTTATCTGATTACAAAACAATGAAAAAATAGGGATATGATATTTCATATTCCAACATTAACATAGCAGGTTATAAAATAGAAAGGTAATAGCTTAGTCCACATTGCCAGCAATTTCCATGGAATTACGCAAGTGACAATACAGCACACGCGAAACGACGGAAATACTAATGCCACTTGGCAAATTACTATAAGAGGTTAATTTCCCACACGGGAAGAGTGAATCATGCAGATCTACCGACAACTGCATACAAAGTAAACTGAATATCAAAGAAATTGTGGCATTGTATATTTTGGGGGTTTATTAGATATAACCTTTGTCAATGCATACATGGACGCTTGTGAATTACTATGCATGACGATTTTAGAATTCGGGCGTAATGTAGCAATGGGTCATGTCAAAGAACACTGAAAAACGCAAGTATAATTATATCAAATTAAATGATGGTAGGTTAGAAAACAAGAGAGTCATTTATTCGGATGTCAGACGACCGCTCGAATATACAGAGACGCAAGGATTCAATCTAGTCCTGACGCCAAATGAAGCATATGTGACGTATACTTATTTTGTAATGTAAAAAAGTGTTTCTTAGATTACCATGAAGTTAATATCTAATTTAAATCAAAAATTAGAATTATTCATTTACTTGTATTCAAGGATAAACGAAAACCAAATAATCCTACAGTTGTAGCGACAAAATACCATTACCGATTTTCTGTTGGTACTCAAAGAACTAAAATATAAAAACATTCTTTTCAGAGGTTTGCAAAAATTTCCTGCAAACAACTTAGTTATTTTTTTAAGATAATAGTTTCAATTAAAAATTTAAAGAAAAAAGATTTTGGACAACAGAGGGTTAAACGAAGTTAGGGCAATCATAAGTAGAAAAGTTCAGTTTTTGTTATTCTCATGTATACGCAGATTATGCTAAATTTCATTATATCTGTGCAATAGTCTAATCTAGGTCTACTTCTACCACTCTTTTTCCCGTTTTCTGCTTCTAATATATTTCACACTGTTCCCTCATGCCTTAGTATGTGTCCTACCGTCCTATCTCTCCTATTTTTACTGCTTTCCACATATTTTCTTCTTTTCGTACCATTTCTAGAACCTTTTTGATCTTAACTGTGTCTGTCCTTGATATTTTCATCATACGGTTGTAGCACCACATTTCAAAGGTCTCTATTTTTTCCTGTCCGCTTCTCATACTGTGCACGCTTCACACCCGTACAGTGCGATGCTCCACTCATATGCATTCAACAATCTTTTCCTTATTTCTATGTTTGTTGTTCTTATACACAGTAGTTGCTTTTCTTGTTAAAGGCAGAACGGCCTTGGGCTAATATTTGTTTTAAATCCTTTGCACTTTTCCCTTCTTGACTTCCTAGGAAGCAGAAATTCTTTACCTCTTGTAAGTCCCTGTTTACTATTTGAATTCTGGTTTTTACTTACTTACCCCTTATTTACATACGAGTAGTTAAGTTTTATTTTTGTTAACTTCCATACCCCGTCTCTCTTTTAGTACTCTTTCCATTTCATTAAAAGCTGGTGCTAACTCTTGCTTGCTAGATACTGACACCGCTATATCATCTGCAAATCTTAACATATCAATCAATCGTTTGTTCTTGTATAATAATTCCAAATGTCTTTCTGCATTTGACAGTATTCATTGCCTCTTCGATGTGTAAGTTAAATTTAACTGGGATAGGGCACCTTCCTGCCTCACCACTTTTCTAATATCTACCTCTCTACGTTCCTGCTCTAATTCTGTTACAGCAGTTTGCTCTTTGTATAAGCTATGTACTATCCGTCTATTCCTATAACTCATTCCAATCTCTTTGAGTACTCCAAAACTTTTTTCTCATTTCACATTGTCGAATGCTTTTTCCAGATCTAAAAACCCTATATATATGCTTTCTCGTATTTCTGTTGTCTGCTCCAGAGCTAAAATAGCCCCCCGTGTTCCACTGTTTCGACTAAACCCAAATTGATATTCTCATAGTATTTTTTCAGCGCGTTTTCTCATCGGCGCGCTTTCAAACTTATTGTTCGAAAATTTTCACATCTATCGGTACCTTTGTTTTTTGGTATAGTGACTATGGTGTTGCGTGCGTATCTTGCCTGTCTCATATAACTTACAAGTTAAAAGAGACGTTCCATTACTGCTTGTTGAGCAACTTTTAGAGTATCTATTTGCATCTTATTTATACCCGTTGCCTTATTATTTCTCAGACGCTTTAATGCCAATTCAAAATCATCTCTAGGTAGAGATTATCCCAAGTCATCCTTTTCAATGTCTGAATCATGTTCTAGTGTTGCTATTTCCTGTACTGCATATAAATTTCTTATACATTTTTGCCACCTAACCACTTTTCTATATTTTCTATGATGATGTCTCGTTCTGCGCTCCTTATGTTTTTGCTATCCGTTTTTATATCCCTAAAATTCATTATAATTGGTTTGTATGATTCGTCTGTCTATCCATCCTTTGCATTTCTTTGCACTTTTCATCAATTCGTTGTTTTTTAACTTTCCTGCACTTTATGGCTTTGTATCTCTGCTTTGCTGCTTCGTCAGATCTGTTTTGTATTTTCACCTTTCTTCTATTAAATTCGGAATATCCTTTCTTATCCATGTTTTCTTATTTTCTTTTTGTTTCTATCCCAGATTATCATTGGCCACAATGACTAAGCTAGATTTAAAGTTATTCAGCTTCTACTTCCTTAGTATCAGAAATTTTCCAAATGTCTCTCAACAATTCGTTTGGCTTTTTATCAAATCTTTTGAGTAACTTTATCTTTTAGGTTCCCAAGGCAAAAGTGTTTTTTTCCGTTCCTTCTTTTTCAATTTTTAATTTGAGCGCGAGTTACATATCCCTCATATTTAAATGTATATAGAACTAAACGTATTTAATATGTCTTAAAAATAGAATGTTACATTGTATTAAATAAAGGTTATAATTAAAGGTTAATCAAAGTTCACATCAGAAATAAGAAAGGAAGCAACTACTTTGTATTCCAGATGCAACCTGATACTGCAGGTGCAGAAACAATGAACTGCAATCAAGCAGACCTATTTAAGTTTACTTAGAATAAGACACTGTATGATTATCGAGAAACTGCAGACAGCAAGATCTGCACTTTCGCACAAGATGAAGTGAGGTCAGAGGCTTCATAAATACTGTAAGGGGCTCCTGATCGTCAGTCAGTCTTCAAACTTCATAGCTTTAACATTGATGGCGATTCTCTAGCTTATAACGTAACTTAATCAAATTACTGATTGGGTTAACTAGTTAAGGGTTATTTTTATATCCCCAAATGTGACCAGTAACCTTTAAGGAAGGATTTCCTTAAAATGATGGAACGCAATTATCTTCCGACTATGCTAGGGGTCTATTCCTTGGGCAGAGCTTATGAGGATTGGTCGTGGTTCTTTTTACAAAGCATTATTTTATTACTAGGGCTAGATTCTCAACAAAACAGGGGTTTGAATAAGGCGCCACCAAGTCATTAACTTTAAACACGGGGTTTCCATAAGAAAGACTTGGGCGTCCTTAGGGAGGAATACCGTATTAACTGCTACCGCAGGAGCTGTAAAGAAAATTTAATTAAATATACAAAAATGAGGACACAACAAGTATTCTCTTGCTACCTCATATAAAAAAACAACACAGATTTTATGCTTCAAATACTGAAAAGGCTATTAAAGCTTCTTGTTAAATTGGGTTTACCATTTTACTCTATATGATCTTATACTTTGTTACCCTACTTCTGAACGTACTTGTTCAGAATAAAACAATTAATTAAGAAAATTAAATGTTGCTTCTTTAGTTAAAATTGTCCTTTCATAAAAATTGTAAATATAAAATTCATGTTTAAGAAAAGATAATACAAGTTTCATCTACTCATAAGGTAGAATTATATATTCAAAGAAAAATATCAAAAATTTTAAATGTTGTTTTAGTTACAAAAGTTTAACTTGAATTTATACCAGAAATATCAGATCTGTTTTTCTGTTTACATATTTATAAAACTTTAACTACTTTGTCTATTATTTCATTATTCAAAAATTGTAAGTGAAATCGTGCATATATGAAACATCAATAAGAACTCTTTAAGTTTGCCTAATTTCATAAAATTTAATAACTGTAATTATACTGAACTAGTATTGACAACAAAAATTTACTAAGGTCCTCCTTAATATGCGAAACGGATTTGTCAGAATAGATAGTTACACACATATTTTCTGAAGCAGCCTCGTATCAAAGATCACCAAATGTAGACGTGATGCTAGAATAATTCTAATCTCTTACCTTGGCTCTGCAGGTGTTCTTTACATGTTGTCGTTACAACATGTTAGGGCAGGTGTTAATACATACATTTTTTAGAAAACAAGTGACGTAAAATTCACATGTTCCACAGAACACAAACAGCTGCGTGACCCTTGGACTGGACCATGCTAACTTCTATGCGTTTTCGCTATACGCACAAACTGGACCAACCAAATTCCAATACTAGACTTATATTTTCTACTGTGTGTAAATCTTGAACGAAAGTTTCAACAGTACCATTCCAATGCATCATCGGACTTAATTTACAAACCATAAAAATTTCTACATACTTTGTAGAACGTTTCCTTAAAATTCAAGCTTATTATTTTCTCCATAACATTACATAAAATCCAACTATCCATCGTACGGTTGAAGGACGTTCATATTGGATCGATATCCTATCGCAAAGTTGACGTGAATGAACCACAGGTTGATACTCGCAGGTGCAAAAGTAGAATTTTATCTTCTTTTAAATACAGCGTACTCGCTGCCTTAGTTTTATAAAACCAGATAATACAAAACGACTTCTTAAAGTTGAGAATTATAATATAAAAATCTAATTGAGGACTTTCTACGAAGCGTTGAAAACATGTTTTATCGTACTTTTCGAAATCATGAAAGGAATATTTTAAGTGTATTTCACAAATGTCCAAAGAATTTTAAAGAATTATAAGAATTTAACTAAGATTTATAAAGTAATAACAAAAGTTACATTTAAATTGTTCGTATCGATAATGCTAGCGATACGACTAATAAGGTAGTAAATTTTTGCAATTGAAAGACACATTTAAAATATGTTTTAACCGTAACTGATGGTTTATCGTATGAAGATTTCTACTATGCCATTTATGTGATGATTTGGATGGAATATTCCTACCTGATATTTTGCGAACTTATCGTCAATGTCACTGGTTAGAAATGGTCTGAAAACTCGTTCCACCCCTTTTGTTAAAATCCGAGATTGATGTTGAGGCCCTAATGGGTTTCGAATGTTATATGGTGTGTCCGTACTACAAGTGTTTATCACATTCCGTGACGTAGGACAACTGATGGTGAGTGTTGATAATTAAAATCTTTTCTGATGTCCAATTCCAGCGATTTTACTTTTGAAGGTTATTTGAGTATAAAAATTTCATTGAAATAAAAGAATAGTCTAGATAGCGGTTCAAACTTACTAGAACTTGCTGTGTTAAAAAAATTCTAAATAGAAATTAAATAAACAGTTAACTTGACTAACTATTGCGTACGTAAATTATGTACCATATTAATATAAAATTCTGTACTAGTGTAAATCGAAGATATAGAGTTCTGCTCTCTACGATATTAAGGAATAATATAAATAAATAAAACTTATAAAATGTCCGAAAATTAATTACAGGCGATACTGAAATTCAAAGGTCAGCTTATAAGATTTAATTGAAATAGCATCAAGTTCGAACTTAGTAAATATCTGCTAAAAATTGTTACGATAATATTTCTGTTATAGTAAATGTAAATATTCTGGTATTAACACTTATTATTGGTGTCTTAAACGACACGAGGTATTCATGAGTGAAGAATTGCCAGTCATAAAATTTTATCTAAAAGGCAAAAATCTAGCAGGAAAATGTCATTTCGATTTTAGTCGTATTTACAGAATAAGAAGGTGTATAAAATTTAGGTCCAGCACAGCTGAGGGAAGAGGTATATTTTTCATATTTTTGATGTGTTATCTAGGGACGCAGATAGCGAAGCCTTGTGATTTAGATATTTTACTTTTTCTTGCAGGTATAAGGTTAGGAGTGCGACAACCGAATTTTGTGCTCAGATGCGTTTGTACACTAAGTGGTTTCTACTTTTTCCTATTAGTGCTTCCTCGTTATAAATAAAAAAATTAACAAAGTAGTGGCGCTTAGTATTATCCGTTAATACATACCCCCCTGATAGTATCTTGAAATAATCGCGGAAGTTAGAGTTCAGAGTTAGTCCAGAAGATTCCAAAGGTCGTTATTTTAAACGGATTATTTTATAGTTTTTTGTGGTCTTTGTGAATGTAGAGGCGAGTTGTACTTTCTTTGGCAACCACCCCAGGTCCAGTGTTCCGACTTGTAATTTTAGTCCACCTTAGTTCCAAATTATTATACTTACAGTCGAACAGTTTATGGTAACGTTCAAAGCAACATTCTTTGCACTTTCCAACAATTTACTGTTCTTTAGCTTTCCCGCACTTTATGGCTTTGTATCTCTGCTTTGCTGCTTCGTCAGATCCGTTTTTGTATTTTCGCCTTTCTTCTATTAAATTCGGAACATTCTTTTTTATCCATGGTTTCTTATTCTCTTTTTGGTTATACCCCCAGATTATCTTTGGTCGCAATAACTAAGCTAGATTTAATGTTATTCAGCTTCTACTTCCTTAGTATCAGAAATTTTCCAGATTGTCTTTCAGCAATTCGTTTGACTTTTTCTCAAATCTTTTGTGTGTAACTTTATCTTTTAGTTTCTCAAAGCAAAAGTGTTTTTCCCGTGCCTTCTTTTTTAATTTTTTATTTAAACGTGGCTTTCATAATTACTATGTTGTGGTCAGTGTCCATATCTGCTTCTGGGAAGCTTTTGTAGTCTTTTGCTTGATTCTTAAACCGTTGTCAAGCAAGAGCGTGATCTACTTCATATCGTCCTATGTGGCACCTTCCACGTGTATTGTCTTCTAGCATGACGTTGAAATGATGTGTTTGTGATGCTTAGTCTGTTTTGTCACAAAATGTTACCAGAATATGTTCTTTTAAATACAGCGTACTCGCTGCCTTAGTTTTATAAAACCAGATAATACAAAACGACTTCTTAAAGTTGAGAATTATAATATAAAAATCTAATTGAGGACTTTCTACGAAGCGTTGAAAACATGTTTTATCGTACTTTTTCGAAATCATGAAAGGAATATTTTATGTGTTATTTACACAAATGTCCAAAGAATTATTAAATGAATTTATCTAAGGAATTATCCAAGCGAAGTTATTTATTAGAAGTCATTTAAAAACGTCTTTAAAAGGAACGTTATAACAGAAGAAATGAAAAAATACTAAAAGAAAAATTACGAAAAGAGCAATTACGAAAAGAGCGCTACAACAAATTATTCAGTTGGTCTAATTAGTTATTATTTTAATTCTTACCATCGTTAAAACATCAAGGCCTAGTGTCCAGCGCACTAGGGTTCAACTACCGCACAAAAAGCCAGACGCAAGTTACATGCCAAAACCCTTATTAGTTCCATTATCGTTCTCGACGAGAGCTCTAGCTAATGTGAGCGCAAATGTGCTATACACAAAACAGGAAAGCTGCTTGGCCTTGATAATGATTGTATTAACATTCGGCGCCTGATGTTAGCAACCAAACTAGCATTTCTGTATGGCGGTTAGCACATACTACATCAATACTGGTATTTATTTGTTTAAAAGTTGGTTTGCATGATATTAATGACTATACTAAAGTTATTAGGACTAAAAATTCGTTGATGTTCTGCAGTGGTCAAAAAAACTGTTACAAGCTACTCACCGTAATTTTTAATTATTAATTATTGATTTATTAACTTCAAGTATTTTTGTCAAGTTCAATTACTTAATGTTTAATGAATATAAACGTCTAAGTTGTTGTAACAGAAATAAGCCATTTTTTGTAATTAAACAGTTAAAACTAAAATTGATAGAAGAGTTTTTGGCGAAAAACTTTTTAAAAAGTAGCTCCCAAAGACACAAAACCTATCTCGCGGCTTTCATAATTACTATGTTGTGGTTGGTGTCTATTTCTGCTTCTGGGAAGTTTCTGGAGTCTTTTGCTAGATTCTTAAACCGTTGTCTAGCAAGAACGTAATCTACTTGATATCGTCCTATGTCTAATGGCATCTTCCACGTGTATTGTCTTCTAGCATCATGCTGAAATAATGTGTTTGTGATGATTAAATTGCTTTTGTCACAAAATTTTACCAGCATATGTCCCCACGTCGTTTCTTGTACCTAAACCAAATAAACCTACTACCACACCTTCCCTACCCTCACCTACATTAAAATATCCCGTAATTATTAAATTTTCATGTCCTACGAATTTTAGTATGTCTTCGATGTCTTTGTAGATCTTTTCTACTTTTTCCTCACTGTAGTTAGAGGTGGGCTTGTATACTTGATTTATTACTGTTTTACCGGTTTAGATTCTAATCTAACCACGAGTACTCTTTCGTTTTTTGTAAGTAGTTTTCTACACAGTGTCCTATCTTTTTCCGCATAACTATTCCCACAACCGAATTTCCTTCCTTTGATCCTGTGTAAAGTACCCTAAAAGCCTCTGCTCCAAAAATCGTCCGCTTCAAGCCTCCGAACTTCGCTAATCCCTACCCTGTCTAATGCTAACTTATCCATTTCAATTTTCAAATTTTCTAGCATACCAACTTGCTTCATACGTCTGACATTTCACTCTCCGTCTCCAAAATGTTCACGACTCTTCTTTTTAACTTGTTGATCACATCCTCCGAAGATGTCCCCTCTCGGGGTTTCCAATGGGGGACCATTTTAACTCTGGAAGCTTTTACCTCAGAGAATGCCATCATTTTAAAAACATTTTTACTGTGTCCTTGGGGTTATGTGGTGATATCCAGTTACCTTCCACATAGCAGAAGTGTGTCTTGAAATGCCATACCGAACCCTCGTGTTTCTGTCACTCTAAGTACCGAAAGAGCTACTGCCTTCTTTCGGGGGACCTGTCTTAGTCAGGTTCCTCACTAAATACCCCTCAAATTTGGTTAAATCTAATTCAGTTCTTTAGCTCACTGAAACACGCAAGCCAATCTACACGTTTTAGTATACTAGAACTTCCACAAGGTGCAGGTTCGTTCAGAACGGCTAACGATGTTGAAAAAGAATAAAAGTTGTAAGCTCTTAGTAGCTTGTAAAAACAGCAAAATTATATATTTATAGTATACAGTTACATACTTATCCATTTATCCTACTTAGTTTTAATTTAGTAACGCAAGTTTATTTTTAAGTTCTTAAATATTTGAAGTTCTTTTTGATTTTATAGTTGTTTCTTTCTCCTATTATGAGTAATATAGAATTAAATAAAAAAGCTTTAGTTTAACGTATTTTAATCGATGAATTAACTGTTTCAAGAATCTTATACTTTTGTGTACCACAACTGAATTCGTCAGAGGAGCGTCAGATTATGGAGTGGCACCCAGTCGGTTTTTGACCTCGAGGAGGCCCTACTAAGACACTTATGAAGGTATACATTTTATATATAGGTCATTCTCGACATTAATCGAACGTATCCTAAAATGTATAAACGGTTGCATTCTATCCATGTTAGATTCAATCTACATAGTAAAAACGTTCTAAGCATAGGAGACTTCAGGCAATAAAACTATTTACTATTCACTGCTGACAGACAAAAATCCTGCTAGAAGATTAAATCTTTTCATCAAATAGTGGCTAACAAACCAAATTACGACTCATAAAATTATTTTCGTGCGTGGATTTATATGGCTTTCGAGGACGCCAGATTAGTTTAATACTTCGCAACAAAATCTATTTTGAAAATAAAATTTAAACACACTCCCAAGCATAAATATGAAGTATCATCCCCTGAAACTGGTAATGTACACAAGAAAGGCAAACTTCAAACAGAAACATTTTAATCCAAATTTATTTTATGTGAATTTTAAAAGGTTCTGTATCCCACTTAATACCGTAACTTAGGAAAGCCTGAAAGATCAGACTTTTGTCACGTTCCAAGAGTTTACTCCTCGACGCCAGCTCTGTCCTATTATAATAAATTTCAAAGCATTTGATACGGATAAATGGATCGTCCTATATACGACATACAAAAATAACTTAACGATTTTCGGTGTAATATAACGATTGAGCGTTAATACTGTGATCAGGTCTTTCAAAATACGCAATGCCCCTAAAAATCCTTTATCAGTAGTAAACGAAAATCAATAACAAACTACAATAAAATATTTTATTTCGTCGTTATTTTTACATAACTCCGAAAATGTAAGAAACTGGGACTTCGTTTACGACTTTAGTTGTAAAAATATGTATAAAACTTTTGTACTGATTTGCACGAGTAAGTTTCCGAGTTCCTTATTTACCTGATCAACATTGCTAAACTTTTATTACAAAAACAAGCAATAATTAATAGAAGAACAACAAGATTTATAATGTTTAATTCCAAGAATTGTCGTAAAACAGCCATAAATTATTAATTAAAGTTTAACGATTCAATAAATAATACCACTGAGTGGTCAACGATTCACTTTGTGCTGTGAATATCGCCAACCTTTACGCTGAGGAGAATATTCTCCGTTACTGGATTGTTGGAAAGATTCACTTCAAGTGATGTGATGAGAACAACACCCTCAGCAGGGTTCATAAACAACCTTAAACATATTTAAAGGGTTACTAATTATAATACACATCGTGGCTAAATTAATTAGCGCGTCCAAGTTTAAATTGGAAGGTTACAGGTTCGAATCTGTCCAAGACCTTATATTTTCCCTTTTTTCAATAACCAGTTCAATTCGAAATGATCATTTAAGCTCTGCATAAAACCCCAAGTTATAATTTCTTCTTGCTAACTAATGTTGTAATTGCTTTGCGCAACTACTTTATATATTTGATTTTAATAGTTGGTTTTAGTCATGAATTTGGACGCTGCTTCTAGTATATACTTGGCATACGTTAAAGCACTTGACACTGACAGATATCATTGTCAAAAATGCCAAGCGCAATTAAAATTTAGGTTGGTGTATAGTTTCGTATGCGATTTAATTATGCCCATCTTTGCAATTGAATTTGTTGTCTCGAGGGCTCATTTGGTTAGCGCGTCCAAGCACAAATTGGTTCGAATTCTATCCAAGGACCTTATATTCTTCTTCTTTCAATTATTCGCTCGATTTGAAATAATCATTTACACTTTGCATCAAAACTCCATCTTATTAACTAATATATTGCTATGATAATAGGGTTATTTAGGGGTATATAGGGTCATAAGGGTAGTATACTTCATGTAAACAACACCAAAATCAAGGAAATTAAACATTTGATTCATAAAAATTACACAATTGGTTAATTATGCAAAAAGCAAATATCAAACACACCCTATAAAATCTACAACTAACTATAGTCGATGAAAGGAAGCTAATTCTTTACTAATTTAACCACATTTAGTAGAATAAATAACTCTAGACGCAATCCAATTTATTTTAGAAACAGTAATACATTTAAATAGATACAAATTAGGAGTATCTAAAGTCAAACAAACATAAAACGAATCTTGTTTAAACTCGACGCATTAAGGTCTTTCAAAACAAACATATTTCAGAACGTAAGAAGTTAATAAACGCGTTTAATTTACGTCACCTGTTAAAGAATCCCATTATAAAACTTGCCTACGTGATCTTTTAAAAGTAAACTCGACAAATTCGAATAAAATCCGACCATATGAGGAAAACAAAATATGGAACCATACGTTTTGGCGTACATGACAGTTTTAGAATAATAACTAATAATTTCCTATACAAAATACGACAACATAATATTAAACAGTACAAAGTACCATAAACAACGAACTCCATAATGTAAAGCTTTGACGCCTACATGATTTGGGAACATTTCAACAAAATATAGAATATGTAACTCCGTGTAAAATTCAACGGCTTACATGATAAGACAAGTGCAACGCCACAACAAAGATAATGTGTGGTCAGGCCAATGGCAGCACGTGGAAGGTTTGCCTTTATATATTACATCAAGCTTTTAATGGTTAGTCTCTCGATAACTGAACCACAAACTGTACTAGTCTGATCAAAAATACTACGCAAAGTTCAAGTATGAAATTAAAACCACGATTTATAAGTGAAAGTCAATAATTAAAAATTTCAAGTACAAGTCCACGTTCAAATATACAAGTGTGATAGAAATACGCCGTCGACATTAGACGTAAGTCCAAATTTTAATTAAGGTAAACATGATCTTTAACATTTATTAACTTTGGGCTCTAAGGAATCTAAGGATTCTCAGGAATCTAAGAAATCTAAGACATTTAGTAAAAATATGCTGAGAGATTTACTAAGTGATTCAATAAACAATTCACGAAACAAATTCAATTGAATTTTACGTGCTAATTCGCTTCTACAATATTGTTATTCTCTTTAGAATTAAATACATACAAGAAGTATTAAACTGTCGTTATTGTGAAAAGTCTTAAATAAGCGTGTACCCACCCTGGTAGTCCGTTTTAATAAGCTTTAATAAGCTTTACCATCAATCACAGACATACAAGAGTTTTTAAATTAAAAAAACGACATGATTTTTATAAGCTAAATAAACGATAAAATTTAATTCTATTTGCACCTCAATTTTTCTACTCGCAAAGCTCCATCGACAATTAGACAGAAACTATTGCAGTTAAAAATCCAACAGCAGTTGAATATAAGTTCTCCCTTTAGCAACTTCTAGGAAATTGATAATATTTTCATACCCGTATTACTCCGCGTTTGGACATCTGTTTTCACTAACAGATCCTGATCTAAATATCGTCACGTTCTACCATCGTACATAATTTTAACGTCTACCTCAGCGCGAAGGGCGCCCGCGTCTCGATCAAATTCGAGAGTGTGATGTTTGGTATCTTATATCTAATATCTAATCCCCTTTTTATTATCCGTGGGTTTATATAAGTGTACTTTTCGGGGGTTCATTGCACGCTGTTCCCATTCTCACGAGCTATGCGTTTAAATTGCACTCTTTTCGAGGTCATTGTGCATTCTTTTTGTGTAAACCCGAATACATTCCCACGATACTACAAGCAATATCTATAGCATACGTCATTCGTTTCGTTCTTAATATATTTTTTATGGCTGTTTTTATGAGTATGTGGTTTCGGGGTGTGAATCCAGTGGCAAGAGGTTCCTTAAATTCGTGTAAATTTGTACAAACAACTTTAATATGGACGGTTATTTCCTGTTTTTTAATTTAATACGAAGAGATGTACAGTATCAATATTTACTAACGTTTGCATTTAATGTACCAGGTGCTTTCCTATATATTTCTGCATCCTTATTTAATATTACAGTAACGTTATTAAATTTAAACTACCAAAACTTATAAATTTTGCAGGATGTTTTTTTTTGCTAAAGACTACCCTATCTAACTGAAATTAATAAAGTCATTGCTACTACCTAATGTTTACATAAGTAACGCATGAGCGCTACAAAGCATTACGTTAGGGTATTAGTGCAAGTTTCATTGGCAACAAATTAAGACAAAGACCCAAACCAAATTTTAAAAATTACAGTTATATGTTTAAAATTTCATTAAAGTTCGTACGCATGCTTAAAGTACAATTATAAAGTATATTTTTGCAGAATGATTAACTAAACGAATAGTAGTAGACTGAAGGCAGCAGAACATATCTTGGCAAACAAACGAAACGGACACTCACTCGTTTATGTCAATCAGAATTATAGTTATAATTAACTGTGAAAAAGAAGTTATCAATCGCATAAAGCATCGGTTATTCTATTATATTATAAACTGTAACGAAAAAGTCTATTAACAATAACAACAGTTATTTATTTTTAAACTGATTCCACAACCCTTTTTAACAACTCGTAGTACTATAAAATGTTTAAAAGCTCACAACGATTTACTTTTAGAACTTTAACTAACAGTACAAGTAAAATATTCTGAACACTACAATGCTAATCTTCTTAAACAACTTAATCTCGAAGCGCTACAATTAATTTATCTAATCACTACTACAATTTATATTCAAACTAATATATATCGAATAGCGCGATTTGTGTCAGTAATAGACTAATTTATGTCACATATTCTAAAGCTTTAAACCACACCATAAAGCTTACATTAGCACTCGATTTCACTTAGAACTAATATCGTGGTTTATTATGATCGAAACCGCAATTAGAACTGACTGCAACACCAATTGCCGCAAAATTTATACATATTTTAATTGTTCTCGACGAATCAACAACCCAGAGTATGCATATTACGATCTGGAGATTTCTTATAACTTCTTATAACTTCCCGAATTAAATGCAAAGTCTTGTACCTGCCAATCAACAGCTCCCAAAAAATGTAACACAGAAAAAGTTGTCAATCATCCTTTGTGTATTCAACCCTTCGTCTGCGTTCAACATAATTACTCTAGTCAACGCTGGATTGGAAGGCGCAACAACATTTTTGATATTACTCACCTGGGATTGGAGTAGAATAGTTTTAGGGATATCCTTGCCTACCGTAAGAGGCGAATAACGAGAAACTGTGCTTTTTGCGCCCCTAACACCCTTTGGAAGATGTTTTTACTCCTCTTAGTGTAAGGCAGGTGTAGATGGGTCCCACAACCCCGCTCTACTTCGATAGTACGTCCCTATTCCGATTCGAGTAGAGACAAAAAGGTACTAGGGAAAATAGAGAGTAAGTAAAAGAAAGAAGCCAATAAGTAATCAAATTGTTCTACGAATAACGTTCAGTCTTTTGGAGGGTATAGAAGATAGAGAATTAGAAGTTGGAATGACTGGAAATAACTAGGTCAAGGCCGTCGGGGACCTTTGGTCAGGAAAATTCAGTGCCATTGACTCAGGTTCAGATAATGGACATAAAGGTATAGGTTTATTATACAAATTTTGCGTTAGTTCTCTTTTTTATACTACATGGTTGCCCACTTTATCATCTTTAATTTTTTAACTAGGCCGCACCTTCAGCATTAGTGTGTTTTACTGCTATTCGAGTTGTGTTTCCTTCAGTACGACCATTACAATTTTCTTTGGATTTACGGACATCGCAAGCATTTGCTTCTCCTGCATAAATAAGTTTGTTGTTTTATTGTAGTTCAATTCTGAAAATTGCTCCGAAGGAATTTATAAATTGCACAGTTTTATCTGCAGTTGACCTTTCCCCAAAACTAGGGTTTTTGAAAATTTGATTAATGTTGAGTTTATCAATGCTTGGTTAGTTAACATAACCAACAGTTATCTTCTAACTTTTGGTTATCTGGTTTATCAGCTTTATTAACTCTCAGTTAAGTCCTGAAACTTCCTGTTAAAGTAACTAGAAGATAAAAGTATCAGTTACCACAAACTTTTAGGAAGAGCATGGAAGATTTGGATAATATAAGAATAAGCTATAACGAATACGATTTTGCAGTTTGTGATATGGGAGCTAGGGATGGACTCGGGCTCGGGCTTTCGGGCCGGTCCGGCCCGGGCGCGGCTCGATTTCGGATTCGAATCCGGGCTACTTTGGCTACTTTATTCGGGCCGGGACTGGCCACACTATTAGGGCCGGCCCGAAAACGAGTGGATATGCCACCGTCGTTTCACTTCTATCTCACATTGAGTAAGTAAACGTTCTTAATTATATTTTCACGAAGTGTCTTCATGAACCCATTAATAATCAGTATTTCGTCTTGTTTAGTTTAAAGAAGACATGATATTATAACTCACTTCTTATTCCGAATATTTTTTTCTAGTCCTATTTAATGTTCAGCATGTTGTACTTTAGGCAAGTTAAAAATGCCCAGGAATATCAAAGTAGGTGATTTATTCATAATTCAAAAGTTTGCACGATTTATATTATGTATGTGTATATACTTAAATTTTCAATCATGTGGCAAACGTCGATATTATCAATCGCGTGTATAGTTTATGTCTACCGCATAAAACACTAGAGAGTTATTGCAATGTACATTTCACCAATTTTTTAATAAAGTTTTCCCTTATTTGACATTTACACATGCCCAATTTACACACCTTTAATGTTTGTACTTTATTAAAATGCAGGGCACCTTTGGTTTATTTAAATACAGGCAAGGAATGCTTTTATTCAGGGCGCCTTAATTTTAACATATACCAAATGCCTAATGTACAAACTTACATTTAATTGTCTGCTTTCTGTATAAATATTGTGAAATTAAATGGATCTTTGTAGTGTTGTTTTCGTAATTAAATTTAGAGATATAATGTCCAAGTTTATAACACGAAAAGGATATAAAACGTCAACGCTCAAAATACGAGGATTCTGTTTTGTAATGCTTTTCCTCGAAGTAAGGTATACAAATCCTTTTAAAAACGGATATGCTATATGCTTGGGAAGAAGTAAAAAACAGTGTCTTGAAGTGAAATCGAAGAATATTCCGTGAAAACTTTTTCAGAACACATACAAATGTTATCGAATCAGTGGGAAATGAAAGACTCAAATAATAAAAAAAAAGGTTCATCTATGTGTGAATACAATTTTTTTGATCTTTTCCAATATAGTTAAACATGTATTATAGGTCACCTTATCGCAAAAGAGATTAATTCTTTATTCATTTTTAAAACATAACCTACAGATATAGAATACTAAACATATATGTCAAAATAAAGAGTAAAGGAAAAAACACGTGCAATAACACTCTTTTAAATTGCATGCAAATTTTTACTAAAGGATAATTTATTTGAAGATTCTTTTAATAAAGTCTATTTGGAATAAGTTTGCAATAACTCTCTAATATCAAGTAGGTAATTTTAGTGAAATTCTTTGAAGTAGAAAGGAGAGGATAAAGCGGACGCAAATTTATGATAGGGTGATAAGGTACATTAAGCGTACACTCAATTTACATAAAAGTCCAACCGGTGTCAATGCGTTCTTGCAACAAATTTCTATTTGTAATTTATTGTAGGATTTACTGTCGACCTTTTTTTCAAAAATTGCCTGTTGATTTACTCACCCCATAAAATCATACCCTGGTTTATATTTTTATATGCGCAAATTTTGTAGCCACATGTTGTCTGTAATAGTTTTCGTAGTTTAAATTTATAATTTTATAGCTACAAATTAAAAATGTGGTAAAGTTGTTTAAAAACATCGCGTATCTTCACCAAATTGGTAGTTTGCCGAAAAGCTGGATGTGCCCATTCCTTATAATCTCTCATACATTTTGTACATAATATTTTCAGTGCAGATGCAAGTTTGTGTAGAAAACAGTTGGTTTTTATGGTAATTGTACTTCTTAGGAATTGTTAATTGTAGTTCCTTAGATTTCTAAACATTTTGCTCAGGTCTCCCAGTCTCAGTTCGTCGATGACAACTCTATACTCAAGACTGCCTTTATTTGAATTTAATAATAACACTTATTTCTAGTATAGTATATAGACTACCGAGTATAACAAATAAATAACAAATAAAAAATAATTATAGAACACTGTGACGATAAATAAATTATAAAACCTAACCAAAAAATATTTAAATACTGATATCGACATATGTGGACCATAATTGGAATTTTAATTGTATTAAAACTTAGGATATTTCTACCGAGGTGTGTTTAACACAACAGTTTTGCGTAAAACCCGATAGTGTTTAAACAAAAAAGGTAATAGTTGCATAGTAATATTCAAACCAAGTTCTTTAAATATTTTGTCCAGTTAAATTTTATTAAATGTTTTGTAATATTTTGTGTTATTTAAATGTATACTAATAAATTATTTTTTTTTTAAACTAGAAAAAGGCTAGGTGGAATTCAAAATGTAAATATTTACGACCATACAATTTTAAAACCAGCTGGTAGGAATATCTCGATATTAAAACACAATATAGTAAATTATAGCAATTTATACGTAACTAGTTATCTATATATTAAATATTCTTGATGGTAAGGTTTTATAATTTATTAAAAATAATTTTTTTTCAAATAATATTGTTTGAAATACTAGTCAATTTGAAGAGATCGTGAAAAGCCTAATTTAATCCATGAAATGTAATAGTGTCTATGCAAACAAACTAGTTTTTATGATCCATAATTAAACAATTTGAATTTGATAAGATACAAAAACCCTTTTAAAAGAAAAGAGTGGATTAAAATTGATATTAGCACACAACTTAAACGTATTTAAAATCATTCTTGAAATAATAAATTTTTTGAATGGATGTATCAAATGGCATCAACAAACTAAGTTACCATCAAGGTAGGCATAAATTAGATAAATAGGATTTAAAATTCAAAATAAGTTTTAAGCAACTAATCAATATTAAATAAGTCAAATGTATAAATTATCTATGAAGAGGAAATATACAATATTTATTGGTATCATATTTATCTTTGAAATAACCCAAGCAATTTATTATCGCGATAGATTCAAAAGCTTTTGTAATCTGTTTCAGCACTATTCTGTTCATTAAACTATCCTGTATTTAATTTCAAATACGTCGTTTGTATTCTTAAATTATTCAAACAAATTATTCGTAATTAAATATCAAAACCTTTAGTATCCTTTTTACCTATTCACATAACGAGGAATGCTTTAACATTTTTTCAAATCTCAATATGTCTAAATTTACATAAATTTTATGCTTATAAATTAGCAATAGTCTAATTACATCTTAGTTTTTAGGTATCCGGTTAATTTGTTAAACATTCCTTGATAACGTATAATTGCTTTCTCTTGTGTTTCCCATCAAAAGACGTGCCAAAATAATGGATCCTACTACTGCAGCTTGTGCGTTGAAATATTTGTTACAGCAATGCACGTTTTTTTGTTCTACAAGCAGGAGGTATCTTGCGTGTATCGTTCTTAGCTGGAGGTCAAATTGGTTCTTTCTTTATGTAAGCTCAACTGTTCTTTACCACAGATCAACTGCTGTTGCCTGTAGATCGTTAGTGCCGTTATGGTAACAGGGTAAATAGATCCCGACGAGCGTGGCGATGCGGTGCTGATTCACTTCCGAGGTCGTGCAAGTTAAGTATCCCCACAAATATAGATATACAAATTGTTTTTTTTGTGTATATCAAGGGCATATTCTTTATCAGCGTTGGGTGTAGTTACGTGATAAGAAACGTGACACTGTAGGAATATTGTTTGTTACTGCGAATCGATATTATCGCTCTACAGGTGTGATGTACCATTGTTAAAAAAAAATGTTTGACAAAAGTTCCCACACGTTTATTCTTTTCTACTGATTAGTTTATTTTACAAACGGTATTATGAACAATTTAAAAGAATGTTTGACCAAAAGCTCTCACCCGTTAATTCTTTTCTACTGATTAGTTTATTTTACAAAAAGTATTATGTGCAATTTTAAAAACGTTTGACAAAAGGTCTCACATGTTTATTTTCTACTGATTAATTTTATTTTGTGTAAAATACGAGATGCGCATTTCGTATCTAAAGTACTAAATTGTTCGTATTTATTTATTTATTCTTATTGTAAATAGATAATCGTGGGGAACGTGTTTTTTTTTGTTTATTTGGTATGTAGGTGAATCCCCTACTCTCCGCGTCTGGTAATTAGCCTGGTATTGAAGTTCCTTCCGGCTACGTCAAGGTACGTAACAATATACTTTTTATTGCTTGAAAAATTTAGGATGTTTCCTAGAATTGGTATAGGTAGAACCGTAACTCGCCTTTGTCAAATGACTCTAGCTTGTTCATTTCAGCAGAGTAATTGTGATTAAGTTGGAAACCAACGAAAAAAATGCATTCTGAAACTTCTCAGATTCAAAAGTAATTTTTGTTGGCATATGTGCCAAAAATAATATATGTGCCCACACTTATTCAATAACACAAATTTAGAATAAAAATAACAGCTATAGCTGTTATAGCTCCTCCGAGGTGTCCAACCCTTCAGGTCTCAGATAGATAATAGTATTTCTTCCATATAACATCACAGAGATTATGATGCAAGTGATGGTACTATGTTTGTTCGTTGAACTTTCTCAATTGTATTTAAACGAAAGTGAAAGTTTACCTCACTAAAATGCCAACTAGGTACCTTACCAACATCAATTTGTACCCGCACATTTGTTCCTATCGCTCACGCTATTCAACCATCAGAAAATGATTTACTACTTATTCTAATTTACTTGCTTGAGCAGTTTCAAGTGTGTTTTAGAAAACTCTTATTAAAAAACCTAAAAACTTTTATATTAATTTTGATTAAGTTTTGTTAGGGTTTTCCCTGTCAATCCTCAAAATAAAATTTCAGACCTCTCAAAATTATATCTAGGAATTCTTCGAAACTTTTTGCAGAATTAAACACGATGATTAAAATGAATTTGAATACCATGAAATCTAAAACCTAAACTACTCCCACTTAAAACTGATTCAAAATGCGAATTTATAGATTCATCACCGATAGCAACAATGCTTTAAATATATCTGCTATATAGCTGTTGATTTATATTAGATTAAATAAACATCATTAGAGATACAGTTTTTATGTTGGCTGCCACTAAAATTCATTGCGAAGTAGTTACTTGTTGAACACACCTGAAAAAATATCTTCTCATTCACTGAATGAAAGTCGGGCCGGCCGGCCCGGTCCGCCGGGCCGTCAGTTTTCATTTCCGGTCGGGCCTCGGGCCGGGTCGGTCACTTTTCTGCGTCAGACCGGGTCGGGTTTATTAAAAGCCCGGCCCGGCCCGGCCCGAGTCCATCCTTAATGGGAGTGTAGGCCTATACGGCTAGAAGGCGTACAGACGACTTTGAAAAATGGGATGATCGTGACTTTTATGTCCGTTTTCGTTTAAGTAAACAAACTAGTATGAAGGTACTGGATCTGATTGAACATATTTTATAGTATCCAACTGATAGATAGGTTAAACATACATATATTTGTTTTCAAACTACTACTTCAATTTCTGGTTGAAATTTGAACTAATAGAATTCATTTAGCCAACTTAATGCTAACTGGAAATTATTAAACTGGAGCTAAGTTACGCATTAATAAACGGTGTTCAATTTAAATAATACACTAACTCAATGCTACGAATAACTAACAGTTTTAACGGTACAGTGATAAACGGGTTCCCAACATTTTTAATTTACTTTTTAGAAATAGTTTTGATTAGTAAGCACTTCCTGTTGTACCAAAACTAGCATTCAACTTTTTACTTCAAACATTTTTTTAATTTAACTACGTATATGGACTTACCGTTATTGTATTTATCGAAACGCTAATGTACCTATATCATAATTTATATAAACGTTAAATGTATTTATTTTAACAACAAAACTGATAATTTATTTCATATTATTTGTGGGTTAATATCAGACTGAATCCCTGTCAGATCGTTCAATTTATATATCGAGTTACTCCGTCCATATTATTTTAGTGTTCACCAAAACATTCTAGATTCTAGGAGATCATCTTCTGAACTCAGTTTTGTACATACACCCCTGCAGTTGCCAATACATTGTTCGTTTAATTACAATCATTACTAGAACGTTTGCCGACAATGTTGCATTATTGTTTATCTATCAGAGAACAAATTATCGAAAAAATCATTCCTGTTTTTAAATCAAAGTGAAGCGGCGCTTCACTACGTCACCCGATAAGCCGCCAGTAGTGTAAAATTCAACTTTTCTATGTGTCAAATCGCGAGTATACAAAGAACCTATAACTATCACTCCTCATGAACATTTCTTGTAGTCTAATTTCATTTAAATACATAGTAGAGAACGGTGTTCATATTGAGGATATTTTGCAAAACTTAAGGCACTTCGAAGAAGAACAAAGGCGTCTTGTATAGTAAAGTTTTAATACGCAGCATACAAAAGAGGTTCATAGCTACAGCCCTTAATCTTATAGTAAAGTACTCAATTTTATTCAACTCCCTTTGTTTGGAAATACGCGCAGGTTATTACTTGCGTTAACGTTTACTTTTAGTTACATCGTTGCAGAAATTGATCTGTAAGAAAAATGCGTTAGTTCTCAATCTATTAAGTGTCTTCGTTAGAAATCAAGAACATTTATTCTTGATTAAAAGCGAGAATGTATAAAGAACCCAGTGTCAATCTAGCTTAAATTAATGCAAAGTACACGGAAAGCAAATTAATGAAGTTCACGTGCAGGATTTTGAATTTATAAGTAAAATAAAATTAAAGGAAAATACACCCCGACCACTGCTTATGAATACTAAATAAGTAAGTAACGATACGAAACAACACTGCAGAGAAAATCGGTAAAACAACATGGAACATCATGCCAACTTGTCGGGGTAATGGGAAAGTTTGTAAAAGAAACTCGGCTGTCGAGAAATGCACGTTTATGAATAAAAGCAGGAACTACTTCGTATATGAATTATTAATAATAAGCTTGTAATACTGCAAAAGCACGTCCAAATTAATTTTCTTCCTTGATAAACGACAAGCGCAATTTATCACTTTCGTGAACCAAAAACTCCGAAATTGATCCAAAAGTACTACAGAAAATACTTAAGTTTGTCACGAAATCTGTGAGATACCAACATAAAGATGACATGAGAAACTCTCACGTCACAAACACTAGCACAATAATTGTACACACAAACAACGAAAGTAAGTTTTGTAACGATTATCCATCGGAGCTTTAAAGAAATAACTTTACACAGAATTAACGTAGTTTTAATTAAATTCTAAAGCTTTGTCTAAAATTTGGTAGTGCAGAGCGCCGAGTTCATTTTCGAAGGGGAAATTGACACAAAGAAGTAACGTTCCTTGCTCTTCTATTTTAGGAAATGTGTTAATGTATTTTGTAAAGATGAACAGACACAAACATTAAGACTTTAAGATAAAAGCTTGCTTTTACTACTTGAAAACATTGGTACATTCCCAAAGCTAATTTAGTCGAATAAAGCCGAAAGAGACAAATGTTGATGTGAGTGAGGTATAATGTAACTTAAATAGCTTAAAAGAACATGTGTGGAGAATCCTATACATATATCTTGGAGAAAACCATGTCTTCAATAGTGATAAGAAAAATTTGCAACCAACGTTAAATAAAAATTATACAGTAAAATACGACGTTTCGCTTTATTTTATTCAAAGCTTCTTCGGCCAAAATGTTTATTGTTTTGCATTATTAAAATGTTAATGATTGATAGTCAATAATGACCTCTGCACATATACAGGGTGATGATTTGCAACTTTATAGTAATATAACCAAATGTTAAGAGTGGGTCATAGATTGGTATTTTCGCAAAAAAATCTCTAAAATTAAAATTAAACCGAAATGTTTTCAAAATACATATAAAAATAATGAGACGACCCGTCATGCTTTCTAATTGAAGTTCCTTGGTGGGTGGTCTCCGGTATAATATTTATACTGTATGAAAAAGGTACATGTAAAGTAGAATACACATTGTTTGTACTGAAACTCAAAAATCAGTTTACTATTTGAAGCGTCAGTCGGTGTCATTGACACTGATAATAACGCAACATATCAATTTGTGGTTTTGTAAACTTTAAACCTCAAACCGTACAATAAAATTTTACGATAGACTTGTCATGGCAGCATAAACATTATACAGGAGTCACTCAGCAAAGAATTTCAGATAGACAGCGTGGTTAAGTCACCTGATTATTTTTATACATACCTTAAAAATATTCGGTACAATGTGTTTTTAAAAAATAATTTTTTTCTGAAAATACCAATCTATGACCCAATCTTAAGAATCAGTTAAAATATTGTATTTTTTTTGTAGCTATGAATCACCCTTATATATATATATATATATATATATATATATATATTGCCGTGAAATGTTGGGATTAGTTCTTAAATCGAGCCCCAGCGTTGGGCCGTCATAAAAGTATCTGAAAAAAAAATTTTAAAAAAATTTCTTACACTACCTTTTGGAACGCCTCCTTATTTCTGCTCACCCTGGCTAGCTCAGCTATCGGCTTCCTCTTGCATACCTACCCTCCTAAGTACCTTCCTTTCTTACAAACAGTCAAATGAAATTACCACTCAAATAATGCAACAAAACATACAACCTTTTTATTTACACATATTAACAAGTTTCCATTATTAAGAAAATATATACACCTTGATACATCCAGTTTGATATAAACTGTTACCCTCTCAATCTTTAAATATTTTAAAATTTTATGATTTTAATTATTTCAACAAACTTCGTTAAGACGAGTAGATGGGCCCGTCATGCAACCCTAAATTGATTTTATTCTGGTCTATTTTGAGCTCATTATAACCCAGTTCGTCTAAATGCTTCTAAACCTCGCATTTTTATTAAAATTAAATCTAAAGACCCGTTTACTCCTTACAACAACATTTTACATCATCAATAAACATTTTTAAAGAATCAAAATTAATTGTCCTGTACATATACCCCTTTAAATGAGTTTTTATAGTAATAAATACACCCCCAACAAGTCAAAACACTCAAACACAAAAATAACAGCACAACTGTTCAAGCAAAAAGCAGGAAATTAACATTCATTACCTGGAGTAGACTTCGTCCCTCGTTACCTCAGGAGATTTGTACCACAAACCCTCGTCGTTTTGTCCATATACTTAACGATTATATCTGGATCCAACTGATCCCCACTTTCCAACTCTCTGCAACCACTTTTTATTCTACCCGGATACTTGTATTGTCCAAACTTAACATTCCATACCAAGTACCATTCCTATCATTCAATTGTATCTTGTAGTAACTGCACCTTTTGTAATATTAACAATCACTCGTGCAAATCATTTTTAATACTTTTATGATCCGTTACAAACTGCTTTACATACTTTAAATTGGGATGTTGTACCGAATAAACGATAATTAATACAACTTAAGATCCCGTACAAACAATTACGTTAGAGATCTAAGCGCGATATCAGATATAAGGTATAAAAGATATAAGAGGGCTTTAATATCTTTCTCCGAGTATTTATATGCTTTTCAATACCCCCCATGGAACCTATTTCCATTGAAAAGCTTATTTTCTAAACCGATTCTCAAAAATTTTATCGTAACGAAGTCCAACGGCTGACAAATTCTCCGTTCATCGTGCTGTTACATGGAAATTCGTTCAATACCCTCAACGTACGCGAGCTTCTCAAAAACTGCTATCCTTCGACCAATGATATTGCTTTGCCTGGTTATAACGTTTCACCTCCTAGCTGCCTTTCTCCGGTCCACGCATATTTACCCTTTCTTTTTAGAACCCCTCCTAAACTACAGAAAATCGATATTGTTGTTGGCCTTCACATTTCCCCTTGTATTTTATACGTGACTTGTAACCAACGCTTTCTTATACGCTTCTCTGTCTGTTCTACATTATAGATCTTTTATTTCACTTAGCCTTCAAGGCACTTGTTATTTTAGCAGCTTATACATTGACCGTTACAAACAAAATTCTATAGAATTTAGTTTCCAGAACTCGACATTTTACCTAACAGATGTTTCTTCGAAACAACCATCCGTTTAAAATAACAATTCCAAGTTTAACCATTCTTAGAATTTGTGAAACGAACGTTTTCGTTAATGTAAATGGAAATATTTGCGTTTAAATTATTGATTTTCTATACTTAAAAGGTCCGTTTCCTATCCCATGCGCTTGATCTAAAATTATTACAATTAATTTGCGTATCCTTAAGCTTTAATGTAGTCTAAAGCTCCTTCCCTTTATGCAATTTTAATCTTCTAATTTAGAATTACAAAATATATTAATAACCGTTCGTCTTCACTATCTAAACTGATTAATTTGGCGCGTAAATAAATCGCTTCTATTTCCTATATACACAGTGGTTGAAATTTTATTATCTGGACCTATTTAACCTATAATTCCACTACAATATATATATATATATATATATATATATATGTTATATATTTCTGGACGTTGTAATGTATAAATTAAGACCAAATAATCTTTTTTGGATTTTATTTCGTCCAAATTTGAAGTTTACAATAATGTCATTTGTAAATAACTGACGTTTCGGGAAATATGTTCCCTTAAACTTAGTTATTGACTTGACCGAAAACTAATGAAACACAGGATGAATGCACATCATACAAATAAGTATTGTTAATTGGTTTTCGGTCAAGTCAATAACTAAGTTTAAGGGAACATATTTCCCTGACACGATCATGTTATATATACATATATAGAATATTATTGTAAACTTCAATTTGGTACTTGAAATAAACCAAAAGATTATTTGTAATTTAAATAAATATAAATTATATATATATATATATATATATATATATATATATATATATATATATATATATATGATATATATATATATACATATATATATTGATGTAATAAGAAACCATATACAGATCACTGGACACCATATCCTATTCATACAACATCCCAAAACCCAAGAAAAATTAAAACTTTTTTTCTAATACTTCAAATACTTTTCAGTGTAGAAATACTCTGTATATAAAACTTTAAAAGGCGTTATTTATGTTACATAATAGTATCTTTAAACAGTATAGTACGTATGTTTAAATCCGTAAAAACTCAAATCATCCCTTGCTCCGAAATACCGATTAAAACGTGTTCTAGAGCATATTATGCAAATTAAAGAACCCGCGGAAATGCTCTACTAAAAAGTAGCAATTAAAACGCAAATAAGTGCTTCTCAAAACATTATTTAGAAACACAAGAAAACCTGTGTTTCTAAAATACTTCACTAAACACCATTTAAAACGAGTACCGCCTTAAGTATTTCCACTTCATTTCGTGCATTCTTTCCTAAACGAGAAGCGTGTATTCTAAATCAAATCTACTTAATTGTTCAATTAAAAAACGATGGTAAAATTTTACGACCTAATACATCAAAATCGACAGCCAATTTAGATAACGTGATGTATCAAATAACATTTTCACCGGAATTGCGTTAGCCTGTATGAATTACCTCAACCAGAAGTGTGTACATTTTTCTATATAATGACACAGAAATTTATACGAAATATAATCTGGTGAAATAATCAAGAAGGAGATCAGTTACTCAATTCTGTTTGTCGGTCAATTACAAACGATCTTTTTGTCAATAAATAAAGGCAATTTCACGTTTATGATACTAGACGTTTAAAATATTTTTCAGTAACAATGTATTTAAAAAGCTCTGCAGCATAACAATCGAAGCTACAAGTAATTTTTACTTAATACGAAGACTCAGATTGGCAATAAATTAGCGAAATATATTGTTATACGATAAAATTAAATATAAATGAAGGAATGCAACATGGACTTTCCAATGTATTTATTGGTAGCTTACTTCTAATAATGCAACGACAGGTATATAGAAACTTAATTAACAGTTTGGACAAGGACGAATTGATAAATTCCAGGATGCTTTAAAAATAAACACAAGTATATCATTGTTTTCAAATATTTTGAAGGACCTATTTTTGCTCTATTTAGTTAACGTAGGTTAAATTGCGTAAAAGTTGGGTATATAAATGTTTTCTTGTAAATGGATAATCTCACATTTTTAAGGTCGAATTCCGATTTAATTTGACCATTACAAAAAGTTATAGATGAATCTGATCAGCTACTCCTATTTTACGGAGTTAAAGAAAAATTATTTAAACTATCCATAGATATTTCTAAGAATTTGTACATAGCGTGAGATACATATCCCCCAAATTGATATGTACAAATATAAATATAATTATTATGTCTTAAGACATACAATGTTACATTGTATATTTAAAGGACACGTTATAATAGGATAATGAAAGTTCATATCAGACCTGAGAATGGAAGCAACTACTTTGCATTCCAGACGCAACATGGTAAGGCAGGTGCAGGACACAATGAATCATAAGAAAGCAGTTTTTATAATTAAGATTACTAATAATAAAACATTGTATGTTATCAAGAAATAGCAGACGTGAGATCTGCATTTCCCACAAAATGATGTGAGAGCAGGGATTACATAAATACCTTAAGCAGGCCATGATGATCATACACTTTCAAACTTCATAACTTTAACATTGTTGGTAGTTCAAGCTACTCACCGTAAATTTTAATTATTATTTATTGATTTATTAACTTCAAGTATTTTTGTCAATTTGAATTACCTAATGTTTAGTGAATATAAACCTCTAAGTTGTTGTAACAGAAACAAGTTACTTTTTGTAATTATACAATTAAAAATAAGATTGATAGAAGAATTTTTGGCGACAAAACTCTTTAAAAAGAAGCTTCCAAAGAACCAAAACCTATCTGGCGCAGCGGAACGGATTCCAGAAGGGCACCAGCAAATCCAAAATCGAGGCACTGGTGACCGTAAATTTTAATTCTTTGTTGGAAACAAAAAACCAAGCAACTGGACGAGGTACAGGATCGACCAAGTCCAATAAAGAAGGAAGGCTAATAAAACTGGCAATCAAATTATTGTAAGTACCAAAAGTTCATTCTTCAAACCATTTTTAATTGCATATTGATATTAGCAAATAAGAGAGAATTTATATTTTATGTTATTATGTTATTATCACAATTATGTTATTATCACAATCAGCTAAAGCCTGAGCTTTAATAGAACAAAACTTTTTAAAAAGAAGCTACAAAAGACCAAAACCTATATCGTGACTTATATAAGGAAATGCTTGTAAATATTAATTACAAACAGAGATGCTATAAACTCTATATTTGTATCTAGTAGCTATGAAATATTTTTTTAGACTCAAGATGTACCCTTTATTTGTAGATTTTAATGCTTGTATGTAAGTAATCCTTCTGGGTAATATGTGTTGAGGAAAGAAGTAAGAATTATTATTATTTAAAAGATTGTTTATTAATGAATATTGTTAAAACTTATGTATAATATTTAGCATGTGGACACGACACGAGAAAAGTCAGTCGTTTTTTGGTAGTGGGCTTGGAACGAATAGAGTAGCTGTTGAAATAAATTCGGGTTTTTGTCATTGTCAAAAAAAAAATAGAAATTAGTAATTTTAGTTAAAAAGATAATAAAGAATATAAACCATGGCTTGTTATATTCAAGGTCTTGGAAGCTGCGTGTAGAATTGCGTAGGCATGGCAGCAAAATAGTAATTAACATATACCAACTACCAACAAGGTAATAGTCGAAAAAGCCTTTTCCAGCTAGGAAAAGCGCAATTCATAACAAATATTTAATGTTATAAATTTGATGTTGGATCTTTGTTGTTTCAATTAATCTGAGCTAGCAGAACAATACGGGCATCTTCGGGTAATAGTTCACACCAGTTTTATTGACACCCAACATAAAGGGTTCATTTAATAGCATTCTTATAAACGGTACATTCCACAGCACCTCTTATTGACGGCCAACGTCTGGGCACAGCACTTAAAGCTACTATCCACAGCAAAAATCGAGAAAAATTCAAGAAAAAACAAATTATTTAGATATTTATTTGTATAAAAACCAATTATGAAATGGTCTGTATAAAAGGTATCATTTACGTTTGACGCATGAAACCGTGATTATTAGACAGTTTGGGTTTTAGATAAAAATAAATGTTTTTATTAGATTCAAATGCATTTAAATAATCAATTATATGTTGTAACGGAAAATATGCATGTGTATTAAAAAATTTCAGTTTCAATTTACGGTCAAACGCATGTCAGGTTTATGTAAATTTTCGTATATAAATATTTTAATCTTCATTTAATAGCAAACAAATTTACGTTAATTGAAAAACGAATGAACTTAAGTTTAGACCACTAAATTTGATAGCAAAAGACGTATTTCTAATTAAAAAATGTAGTTATACGACCTCATGTTCTAGAAAGGTGTACTGTTTAGATAAGTAAAAGACGCGTCCAATTATTATATAGTCCGGAGCAGTAGGGAAACAATCAACTTAAGAGTTCTGAAATGTTGATAAGCACACGTAAATTACACAAACACGTTCTCGAACAAACGTGAAAATTAACACATAGAGAAGCGACTGTATTAAGGACAAAGACTTTTAAAGCAGCTATATAAAAGTGAGGTTGCTTTATAAAGGCCAATCTGTGCTTAGTAGAAGGCGGTCTTGATTGAAACCTTGACGTCGGCATACTGTCGATAAAATTAGATAAGCGTTACGTAGTTAAAGTGCTACAGAAAACGCAGTATTTGGTAGTAAGAATTATTTAAATATACTATGGGAGATAGAAAATTTGAAACCAGTTACAATTATTGTAAGAGAGAATTTGCGTATATAAAAATTAAAGGAAGATCAGTGAATGTATTTTTGTAATGGATGTATTTACATGAAAAATTAAACTTATGAAACGGTTTAAAAGAGCATGGAGATCTGTAAACAACTATTACTAGTTTTGGAAACGCCAAACCACGAGCACATCTGTAACGGTAAAATTTAAAGTAATTTGTTTAGATATTTAGGTGACTTAAAAAGACTACTAATTTTTTTTAAGCTTTAAAGTAAAGGCTGTGTGTAAAGGTCAATTTAATTTAATTTCTGGAGTTAGGCAACCGTACGATACAGGTTTTTGTTCTTACCCTAAGTTTTTACATTTTTACATTTACACATTCTCTTCTGAATCTAACTGAATTCAGATAAGTTTAATACGGTTTTTATGGAGAATGATATAAAATTATATCACATAAAGGTAATTCCATTCCGATAGACCTGCAACTTGAAGAAGTTCTAGATTACTAGAACGGTGAAATGACTTGCGCGCTCCAGTGATCTAAAAAGCCAAACTGCAGGTCCAACCAAAGTAGTAGGGTCTTTAGTGAAGAACCAGACTAAGACAGGACAAAAAAAAGGGCAGCAGCTTTTTCGGTACTTAGAGTGGCAGAGACTATAGGGGTCGGTATGACATTCTAAGACACACTACTGCGATGTGGAAGACAACGAGAAACCACCACATTACCTCCCAAGTACACAGCGTACTTAAATTGTTATTAAAGATGATTGCATCCTCTGAGGTAAAAAATTTCGGAGTTAAAATAGCCCCCCATTCGGATCTCCGGGAGGGGACTAATTCGAAAGATGTGATCAGAAATTATGCGAGTGAGCATAAAATGTCAGAAAATTGAAATGGATAGATTAGCACTAGACATAGTAGGGATCAGCGAAGTTCGGTGGCCAGAAGCGGTGGATTTTTAGAGCGGAGACTTCATACAGGATCAAAGGAACGAAATTCGGGAGTGAGGATAGTTATGCGAAAAAGATAGGACAACGTGTAGAAAACTACTTACAAAAGAACGAAAGATTATTCATGATTAGATTAGAATCTAAACAGGTAAATACTGTAAATACAAGTATACATGTCCACCTCTAGCTACAGTGAGGAAGAGGTAGAGGCCATCTACAAAGATATCGAAGACATACTAAGATACGTAAAAGGACATAAAAATTTAATAATTACTGAGGATTTTAATATAATGGTAGGTGAGGGCAGGGAAGGAGTGGTAGTAGGTGTATTTGGTTTAGGCACAAGAAATGACAAAGGAAATAGACTGGTAAAATTTTGTGACAAGAACAATTTAACTATCACAAACACATTATTTCAACATCATGCTAGAAGACGTTACACGTGGAAGGTGCCAGGAGATATCAAATAGATTACATTATTGTCAGACAACGGTTTATGAATCAAGTAAAGACTGTAGAAGCAATCCAGAAGCAGATATAGACAATTTAAAAAGTTGAAACAAAAACGGAAAAAGATACTTTTATTTAAGGGAAATGTGCAGGCTAGCTCAGAATAGAATCAATGGAGGTACGCATCCAACCACACCCAAGATGGAAAAATCAATGATAAAAAAATAACTGTAGTTAAACGTGATTATTATTAAAAACAACTACAGGTATTGGTCTTGCAATATTTTCAACCAATGTTAATTGTGCGAAAGGATTTAATGGAAAACTGTTAATTCAGCAAATGTCTAAGTGTTGGGGGATCCTTGGCAGCAACAGACTGCTTAACCCTCTTCACATACCCCTACATGCGATTTTCCAATGCTCCACTTGACGGTACTGCATTGCCCTTCACATACCACTGAATCTCGGTGAAATAGGGCATATAATTAGAAAACAATAGAAGGGGAACCGAGCTGTATAGAGGCTGTGTGGGAATTTCAGGGAACTGTGTATGCTAACTCAAAACATAAAAGATGATAGCACGAACAAACAAAATTAATAACAAATGGGTAATAGCAATAGTAGAGGAATAAAGATATCTGTGGAAAAAAAAAAGGAGAAATAGAGGGGCAGGATACGTTCTAAAACATTTTTGCGGAATAGTACAAGCAGAGATAGGAAAAGAGAGGTAGAGGTAGACCGACATCAGACTTTCGCTCGCAGATAGTGATAGATGCAGAGTGTGGAAAAATCAGGGAAATGTGTAGGTTGGTTCAGACTAGGAAGCAATCAGGTTACGCATCTGACCAGTTTCAAGACTGAAGACCTGATGATGATGAAAGGTAATTATTTACATATTAAAGAAAATTTTACTGCAGAGTTGTTAATGAATGATAAGCACGTGTTCAGGATAAGTGAATGAAAGAGATATTCTAGACTCTATATTTAGTACATAATACATGTAAGGAAGTTATCTTTTATTAATTTTGACTTAGATATTGTTTGTAGAGTCTGATTCTGATACTGTAGCCATGGAAATATTATACAGTGCTTTGCGACAAAAATTTTACGTACGACATCACGGTGCATGTATAATGCGGGTTCACTCTTGCAGCATTAAAGAATTTCATCGAGCGCATATAAGACTTAATATTCTAAAAATATAACATCACTATTTACCAGTATGGTACGCACCTATTCTTTGAAACGCGTGGAAATCGTATCCAGCTCAATGGCGACCAATGAAAACATGGCTGTTTCCGTTTCAAACTCCGATCGAACCATTAAACAACCAGACAACCGGAAATAACCAGAAATGTGTGGTGGGCGACTGCGTATCTCTCTAGCCATAACCTCTACTACCACGGGAGTCATTTTGAGCCGAGGTGTTGACACGTAAACATTGCTGCTATGAATGATGTTCCCGCCCAATGTAAGTTGCTTACTGTAAATCGATTTCTTCAAGCAGGAGTTAGTGCAGCAAAAATTTACCAAAACTCGGGCCGAGTAAACGGTGTAAACTTTATCAACGATGCTATGCGTAAATAGAAGGGCGAACCGACGTTCAGGGCGAAAGAGAACAAGGTCGCAAGTCTGTTGCAATGGAAAACCTTCTTCGACTAGCTAACCAAGTGGTTCGAGAGAAACCGAGATGTACCATATTGAGTTGTATGTGGAATTCCTGAAAAGTCAAGATCATTCCTTTACAAAATCGTAACAGAACATTTACACTACAGAAGACTCTGCAATCGATGGGTCACACATGTTGTCTGACGATGACAAACGTCGCCGAACGGCTTCAGCGTTGACATTCCTCACCCATAATGAGGCTGAAGGTATCGGTTTGTTAAGATCAATTATTACTGAAGATGAGTCCTCGGTTCAGTACTTTGCCCCAGAAACAAGAGAAAACATCTAAACTTACCTAAACTTACCAAGCAAACCGAAACACAAATTCAGAAAACTTTCAACAATACAAAAAGGTTACGATTAAGATTTTTTGGACCCAAAGATCGTGTTGCTTGTTGAGTTTATGGAACCGAGGACTGCCTATTAATGCAGCTGTTTATTGTTGTACTTTGCCACGACTGCAAAGCAGTATTTAACACCAAAAAGAGGAATGATGATTTCTGAAGTTGCTCTCAATGATGACAATGCCCATACTCACAGTACTGTAGCAATTCGACAGATTTTAGACCAATTTAAATGGGGCGTATTTGAGACCTAGCACCGCGTGATTTTCATATCTTCGTGAATTAAAAAACTAGCAGAAAAACACAAGCTTCCAGGAAAATGGGCAGCTGCAAAACAATATGCAAGCTCATTTTACACCACTGACGGTAACGTTCTTCAACGGTGATCGAAAAACTCGTCTGTAGATAAGACAAATGTCCGAATCTTCACAGCAACTATTTAGAAAAGTAATTATGTTTGTATAAATAGCTTGTGGTAGTAAATTCATTATGTTCTTTACTCTTATTTTTTATCGTCCATCGGAGGCTAAAAAAATTAATCCTGCTACCTTCGGCAGTATATACTGCATTTTTGCTGATGTCAATGGTTGTAAACGGAGTCGGCAATATCGTAAAAATTGTTCATCGTTAACAATCCACGTGCGCCCTATTAACAAAATTAAAACTAAAGTACTAGTATGCAAAGAAGGAGAAAATAAATAAAAAACTAGAATCCAAATAGGTAACAAGAACTTACAAGAGGTTAAGGATTTCTGCTACCTAGGAAACCAAATAACGCAAGATGGGAAAAGCGCAAAAGAAATAAAACAAAGATTAGCACAAGGGAGTGCTTCATTTAAAAAGAAAAAGCAATTACTGTGTTCAAAGACAACAAACATAGAAACACGGAAAAGATTGCTTAAAACATATGCGTGGAGCACAGTATTGTGCGGCTGTGAAACTTGAACAGTAGGAAAAACGAACAGAAAAAAGATAGAAGCTTCTGAATTGTGGTGCTACAGACGTAGGATGAAGATATCATGGACAGACAAAGTTTCGAACAAACAGGTTTTAGAAATGGTAGGGAAAGAAAGAAATATGTGGAAAACAGTAAAAAATACTAAGCCATGAAGGAATAGTGCAGAATAATTTAAAACAGAGATAGGAAAAAAGAGGGGTAGAAGTAGATCTAGGTTAGACTACTGCACACAGATAGTTAAAGATGTAGGCTGTGGGAATTTCAATAGCATGTGTAGACTAGCTCAGAGTATAAATCAATGGAAGTACGCGTCCAACCAGTTCCAAGACGAAAACCTTATGACAAAAAATATATAATTGTACTTAAACCTGATAATTATTGTAAGCAACTAAAGGTGTTAGTTTTGCATTAATCTCAACTAACGTTAATTGTGTGAAAGAATTTATTGGAAAACTATTAATTCGGCAAATGTCTGTGTTGGGAGATCGTGGTAGCCGCAAGTTGCTTAACCCCCTTCATATACCACTGAATATTGGTGAAATAGGGCATATAGTTAGAAAACAGAAGAAGGGGAACCTGTAACGTGCATTTTTAATCGTTTAACATTTTACGCTTTTTCTCAATTAGTAAATACCTTTCTGCAATTACTATTTCTATATTTTATATTTATTAACCCCTTGGGCGAATGCGTCGTTTCTTTGGGATCGCTGTTTGTATAAAGTAAATACTTCAGAATAATGCAGAATGGTATGCAATTTAACTCGTGTGTAGTAATTTAAAGATAGATAATTTGAAGGTTGATTTTCAATTAATAAATAAATTGCAAGGAATAAATTGTAAATTGGATTATTCGTAAATTACTTTCCGACTTATCGAATATGATAAACCGCTGTAATTAATTATTAGATATGATTGCGGCATTCACGTTTTGGATGTTCCTTATGTTATAGACCAGTCTAGATAAGAGACGATACGCGGTTGTAATAACAACGATTGAATATAAACAGATGAGCGGGAGTTGTAGTTTGTTCTTTGTTCCTATATGTTAATTACGTTGAAAAATACTGTTTGCTGTTTGCTTTGAAAATAGTGAGAATTAATGCGATAAAATTTTTGATTTGTTCATGAACAAACACGGCACGATTTTAATTGTTTTTCCTGTGAAATAAAAGTTGTATATTAACTGTATAGTGTAGTTCTGATGGCTATTGAAGGAAAGATGCTTTATAGGCGAACGTGTTTTACTCGACCGCACGTGCTTGTTTACGGAACATTGACGGACGCACTTAGTGATACGCGTTGCTTTACTCATTGTGTTTTTTTAGTTGATTTGTCTTTTTATATTTGAACTGTGACGCGGGTTCTACGGAACATTTTGGACGGACTTACTTTAGTGATACACGTGCTTTACTCATGGTGTTTTTTTATTGGTGCTTTGTCTTTTTATATTTAAACTGTGTGTGCGATCTAGTTTCGCGGCCTTCTTTTTTTTATCAGAGTAGTGCATACTTTGGATTATCCAAATACACTTGATACTGTAGTTTCTGAATTTTCTAACCCCAAAGTATCTAAAATAGATCATTGCTTACGCAAATTTCGTTATTCAAAAACATTAGATTTTTCTTTGTTACCATAGGTAGCAAATAAAACACCTCATGTTACTGTTAGTTTTAATGCATAACATCGTGCCTTGAAAGTCCGTGATTCTAAATTTTTATTAACATTTTTTTTTTGATTTGTGTTACAAAATATTTCGACATTATTGTCTCAGGAAATAGAATTAACAATAAATTTATCAATGCTACATAGTTCCATCAGCCTGATAATGTCTGCTGCTAACACCAGTGAAATACGTAGGTGTGATTAGTGTAAAGTGTAAGAAATTCCATCAACACCCTCACAGTCAAGGGTGAAGTGCTACGTTAGTGCAGGACATCGTGAATCCCACACTTCAATTGCAAGGAAGCGTTACTGAAGGACTTTATGTAAGTTGAACTATTTCCTACTTGATATGACTTTAAATATCTATCCGTTGTTTTGCAATAACTTTGTCGTTCTTATACCTTTTACAATAGAAGTGCATGCTACTAAGAAAAAAAAAAGAAAGAAAAACAAAATCAATACTACTGGATTACTCATATCAATTGTGTCTTATCTATTTATCTTTTGTTAACATTTTATCTGATTTATGTTTAATTGGTGTGTGAGGAAACGTTTCTGCTACTCCACAATATTACCTCACTTTGTGATAAAAATTTTTGTAATGCTTTTATCGTGATTATATTAAATAGTTTATCTAAACAGTTTTATTTACATTCTACAAAGTACTGAATAACTTAGACTTTTCATTGCTGCTATGCTTGTTTTCTTTTTTTTCAGGTTTGCTTAACTAATTTTCTTGCAGGTATTGTCACTAACTCCTTACCGCCGCATACATCATATGTGAGTCTGCTTTCTACAACTCCCCCTAATCTCCGATTGAGCCCGGTCATTCCTTGACTTTCTTTGTGTTACGCCCGGCTACGAGCCAACGTAGCAGAGATTTTGGCGCCCAACGTGGGGCCACGAATTAACGTAACAAACCAAGCTGTATCTAGACTGTAGGATTGTCAGAGAACTGTGTAGGCTAGCTCAGAATAGAAATCAGTGGAGGTACTGTTACGGGCCAATTCAGCACTACGACACCAAGGGACGGATCGGAATCCGTGCGCGGCCTAGCTCTAGCCGGTGAGGGGTGGGTATGATAAAGGTCGTAGGTCGGGATTGCTAAATGCCCTAAGATGACAATTATAATGGGGCGTAAACTTGGTAGTATGCCAAAAATTGGGAATGACGGCAAAATTAGGTGGGCACCACCAGTAATGTCACTGTGTTAGATATAATCGGGGTCTCGTTACTGGTCAAGCAAACGCCCCTGCACTTGTTATAATAAGAAAATATGAAAATAAGGAAAACTCACGGTGTAGAATGTACTGATTGACCCTACTCACGCAAATTACTACAACAGAATAATGCACCTGGATTATACTCTTAATTCGATTTATAAACACATGGCTGAAAAGAACACATTAATTAAGTACAGTAAGTAACATAAACAAAGGTGTATATAAGCAAATGTAGGTGCGGCGTATATTGAGTACGCCACAACTACGATCAAATTAATTATGATAACTAACCAAAAGTAACAACTAGGTGGAAGTTCGCACTGGCCAGGGCTACCAAAGATATACTTGTGAGTACAATTATTTCTAAGATGGGGTAGGGTTGAATGCACCTGGGCCTCACGGCAGTACGGGTTCTTAGGTTTGACGACCAAAAGAGTGTAGACTATAGCCCGAAATATCACGCGTGTTACACCGGGTGCATGCAAACCTCCGGTAACAATGTGGACGGTAAACGTAAGTCTACTTGAACTATCTAGGCGCTACAACTGGTACAGTCTTACGTTAGGAAACAAGTTGTACAATTTGGAAAAGTATCGCAGCTTTAAAATTTTACGGACTAATAGATATACAATGCGCACACAAGCGGCTTCCTGTTTTACACTGTTGACTACAGTGAAAGTAAGGTAAATACGGGGCGAAACACACTATCTACTTTTAGCTTCACTGACGGTAGATGCAAAAGAACATTCTATAGTTCAGGGTAAAATATCCCAATACCAGCGTGCGAACTAGTTTGGTCACTCAGTAACTACTACAGTGCAACGCTTACCTTGAAGGGTTTGTGGGGTGAATCAGGTCACTATAGACACAGCAAGGAGAGTGGGTGTCGGTATAATGCAACAGCCCAACTAACTTTATCATAAGTGTGTGTTAATTCATCAGGTTCCCGACTAAATCGGTTGATTACAGCGTACGGCAAATGTAATCTGAGATCACTTTTCTTTCATCCAAATAAACTCCCACTATGAATTGGCATCTTATAGGTATAATAATGACGGTATATAACATCGGATGTTAGAGTGGACCTACAAAAGATTAATTAAAACACACTCAAACGTAAAACGCGACTCGACACTTTTTAAAAATTTGACAATCCCTTCCTGTCACTTTCTAGCCTTTTTCGCAATTTTGAAAAAGTGTACAGTTTACTTGACTGTCCTTTATCACAAATTGGCATGTTTAATATGCTCGCTAAAGTAAACTATATAATACTAAACGTTGAATTAAACCGAACGTTACAGTACACGCCCAACCTGTTCCAAAACGGAAACCTATTGGCGAAAAACTAATTGTACTTAAACCTGATGAGTACTAGAAGCAAATAAGGGTTTAGGTTTTGCAATATTTTCAACTAATCTATATTGTGAGAAACGATTTATTGGAAAACTATTAATTCGGCAAATGTTCAAGTGTTGGTTGCTTAACACCCTTCACATACCACTGAATATCGGTGAAGTAGGGTATATATTTACAGAACAATAGAAGAAGAACCGAACTGTATCTAACAAGAAAGAGCAGCGACTATGTTCGAAGCCAACAAACATAGAAACAAGGACAAAAGTGCGGGAAACATATGTGTGGAGTACAGCAACCTACGCCTATGAAATAGCGACAGTAGGAGAAGCAGACAGAAAAGGAAGAAGTCTTTGAAATGTTATGCTTCAGATGTATGAGGTTATAGAAATAGCAGGGGAATAAAGATATCTGTGGAAAACAAAAAAAATAAAAGATATAGAAGGACAGGATGCGTTCTAAGGCATTTTTGGGGAATAGTGCGGGCTATATTATAAGCAGATATAGGAAAAAGAGAGGTAGATATAGACTATTGCACGCAGATAGTGAAATATGCAAACTGTGGGAATCTCAGGAAAATGTGTAAGTTAGCACAGAATATGAAACAATGGAGGTACGCGTCTAACCAGTTTCCGGATTGAAGACTTAATAATGACGCGCCGTATATTAGTTTTGAAAGTTATGGATAAATGAGAAAAGAGTTTTAAGAGCAGTAAAGAGAAATTAATGAACATATTTGTTAAACAACTGGTTTTGGGAAATAAATTACGATTACGTTTTCTGAAGGTTCAAAAATTAAAATCAATGCAATTTTAAGGAAGCGAAAACGATACGAAATTCGCTAGTCTAAGTCTATCTGTTTATCCATGAAAACTCAAGTATTCTGAGATAACAAATGTATTCAAATTGACCTCGATTTAGCTAGAATTTATACGGAGAACACCGCCGTAAGTAAAACACTGAAAGCTTAATATAAGGTTTTGAATGTATGACTATGTAAATTTAAGGAAAATATAAATCCGCCGATGATTAAACAATCATAGAACGGACGTTCCAGAATAAAAGACCAGAAAAAATTATGTGCGCGTACGAGATGTTCAACCTACTATACGTTGAAGAAGAATGAGAAAATTTAGAAACTTATGAAATTTCATACCTAGAAATTTGTAGTTATGATCAAAAGCAGCAAATGGCAATATTTCTATACAAATTATTAACATTAGACTTGAAGTTAGAGTCAAAATTAATTTTCTACCGTGACGAACGACAAGCGTAATTTATCACCTTCTCAACCAAAAACTTGAAACTGATCTAAAAGTGCTACAGAAAATAATATACAGTAAAAGTTCGTCACGAAATCTGCGAAATGCCTACAAAGATGACGTGAGAAATTTCACGTCAGAAACGCGAGCACAACTATTATACACAAAAACAAGAGAAGTAAATTTCGTAACGATTACCCATAGGAGTTTTACAAAACTAACTTTACTTAGCATCAACGTAGTTGTAATTAAATTCTAAAGTTTTGGCAAGAATTTGGAAGTACAAAGCTCCGAGTTCATTTAGACGAGGAAGGCACAACGATGTAACGCTCCTTCCTCTTCTATTTAAGGAAATCTGTTAATGTACCTTGTAATGACAAAGAAACGCAAAACATTAAGACCTAAAGATAAAAGCTTGCTTTTATTACTTGAAATCATTGACTGGTACATTCTCAAGGATAATTTTATCGGAAGAAGCAAAATGACACAAAACGTTGAAGGTGAAAATGGAAAGTTGACATGGTATTACTTTTAAGTGCTTTGCAGTACATTGCAACAAACACTTAGATAGCTCAGAAGAATATTTGTCGCAGAATATAAATCTTTATTTAGTTATACGAGGGTTATACTACACAACGCAATTGGAAAACACTATCTAAGAAAGCTACCGGGATTACAGATCTATTGTAATGAATTCTCTTTTGACCTGAGGCATTTACTTCCAATTAATACAAGTTTAATAACTATTCTTCACAATTAGAAATATTTACAGAGTCTTATTTACATTAGTACTATTTTAATCACTATTTGAAGGAACTAATTAAATCTTCAAAATCCAATGAATTAAACACTACTGCAGCACCATTCTTGCTGGCAATTTATTTATCTAACACATTAGCTATTAAGGGTATTTATACTCATATTAATTTAAGTACATAAGACGTTTATTACGACCGAATTCAAACTAATACTAATCTATCACAACGCGCTTCGTACATATATACACTATTACAATATTTAGGATATGTGGAGAGAAAACTAGAACGTGAGTTATCAAACTCTATTGTATTACAATACCTGTCAATCATCTATTGTTATCGCCGGAGAGATATGATTGAATGATGATTGTATTAGGATACCTGTGAATCATCTTTTTTTATTGCTAGACAGATGTGAGACCGCTTTAGTAAAATCGAATAAATGTAGTCTGTTACACTATATTTTACATTATTTGACTAATTACTGTTACAAATTTTTTATTTATATATACATACATACACACACGCACGCACTCACACACACGCACGTATGCACGCACTCACATTCACACACACGCACACGCGCACGCAAACGCACGCTCCCCCTTCCACACACACACACACACACACACACACACATACACTTATTCTAAATTTATATTACAAAATATTCAATTATTTTTATCAAACGAGGAACCAAAGTTTTATACTTGCGAAAAATAGCGTTTATCAAAATTTCATTTCCATCGTAATCAATGATAATAAATACCTCCAGGCTCTATTTTAAATTGACGTTAAAATCCCAGTGTACAAGATTATCCATATTAGATTAAACCTCCAATTGACGTTAGAACATCCGTTTGCAAAAAGCATCAATTAATTTAACTGTAGTTCTTATATCGAAAAATGTTCAATCTTCATTGTATTTTACAAAATAATCATGTTGCATATATAATTGCATTTAATAACTTCTATGTTTGAAACTACTCAAACGTATAAATTTCATGTCATAAACTAATTTACAGCACACAATTCCGCTTTAAATCCTACATAACAAATGACGATTCGCGAATAATCCCAATCTAATCAAGTTCCGGTTTTATATACAAAATTATTTCTATACGTCATCGTTTGAGATTCTTCATGATTCGTTTGGAACATTATGCACCTTGGTGACGCAATATTTCTGCGAATTCTACGGTTTTAATGACCTAATTAGCGTTAAGATATGATTTATGCATGTAGTAAAACTTGTCGTTTATCTTCTTCAGGCGTACGAAATAAATGGTTGCGCTTCATTCTTATACTAATCGCAAGAAGTCATAATTTATTTCTTATCGATTTTGTGGCTGTTTAATGTCCACGCGAGTTTCATAAACCAACGTTTATTTATAATTGGCTATTTAATGAATTTTAATAATATTTCTCAGTACAGACGAAGTATTTTTCCTTATTAATCACGAATGTTTTCGAATTTAGGCTCCAAGTGCGTTTCTATGCTTTGCAAACGTAATAAATGTATTATTGCGATAATTAAAGCGAATATTTTATGCACGGAAGGTGTATTTTTATGAAATATAATGGATTTATACCTAAAAGATCAAAACTCGTAAAGTGTTACTTTTTTAACAAGAATAAATACTTTTAAATAATATATCTCTACGCACGGAAGATACTACATAATTAATTAGAGCTTCAATAGCTTTTTTAACGGTTTTGCAAATGCAAAAAGGATTGCAATTTTAATAGTTGTAAAAAAGATTGCTTTCGGTACGTAAAACGTGTTCTAGCGCATATTTTACACAGAAAATTTATTTTAATTAATGAGGGCTTCGTTGGTAAATGCAATAGCTTTGTATTTTATCTCTGGGCAATGAAAATTCGTTTTTACGTTATCTCTCAACGATTAATTTGCACAAGGTTTAAAGTTTTATATTCGTTTTGTGATCTTTTTCACAGTCCGCCACTAATGTAATAAACGGAAATTTAATCACATAATTAATAAGGACGTTGTCTTTTAATAGCAAAGAATACACTTATTTTATACAGGGTGGAATCATTAAATATTCGAAAATACAATTTTTCCGTTTTCCTTCTATTTGGGTAGGTTTTATTTATATAAGTTAGGTTTCCATGACCCCTTGTGAGGCTTTATCACATTTAATATATTACACATTTACAAAAATATTCTTTTTGATTGATCTGATTCCATTTGTAAAAATTTTGGATTCTTGAAATCTAATTTGTGTTTATCATTTAGTAGTTGGCATGTTAAGGCACATGCTTTAGATTTAACGCGAATATCGCTTTTGTATTGTGCAATGCGTTTTACTAAATTCTGTGAAGTTTGTCCTATATATGAGAGGTCACAATGTATCAATTAATTTTGTAAACGACAAACTTCCTAACCCATACCAAACGCTTTATGAAATATTTATAATTTATTAGATAGCAAATATAAAATATTAAATAATAATAAATTAACCAAAAAACTTTTAAATTTAAAAATCAAAATTACGCATACCAAAGAATTAAATAACAATAAACACACCTTAAATATCCTTCCAAAATACATTTTCATTAAATACTCCCACAAACAAATTACAGCACATAACAAAAACTTCCACATAATAAAATTTAACAACTTAAGGAAAATTGACCTGCTATCAAAATCAGAAGATAATTTCACAAATAGTTCAAAAATGTTAGTCAAATTGACATTCCAGATCATGTAAAAACTATCTATTTTTTAGAATCAAAAATTTTGTATATCACCTACAATAGATAAACACTTCACAATCAACTTGCTAGCTGATATTGAAAGTATTATGGTTGACATAAAGACGGATTAAGAAAAAAATATATACAGACCCATAGTTACAAATATCACCACGAATTTCATAATAAAAGTCAAGTCAAGCAATCAGAAATTTACAAAGATTATATAAGTTGCAAACATTTTTTAAAAGAAAAAGGAGATCTCCATATTCTAAAATCAGACAAGGTTAACGCAGCTGTAACTATGTCTAAACTAGATTATCATTCCAAAGTTAGAAACTTAATAGCTGACTTAGCAACACACAAACTACTATAAAGATCAAACTTCCACAGTTGAAAGAAAATCTTTAGAAATTATTAGAAATTTACGAAACCGCGAGTATATTTCAAACGAACGAGCTTCAAAATTAAACAATTTCGACAGTATATCGACTAAATTTTATACCCTTCCTAAAATACATAAACCAGACACTCCAGTACGACCAATAATAGCGTCAAAAAATTGTGATATACCTGAAAAAATATTTATAGATATAATTACTTTTATTTTTGATAATAGTTATTTATCATATAAAAACAAATTCTACCGTCAAATCACTGGCTGCCCAATGGGTTCCAACTTAAGCTATTCAATAGCAGAAATGGCAATGAATTCGCTTTTCGATCACATAATTCTAACTCGTGACTTCAAACTACTTTACATAAAAAGTTCGTTGCCGATTTAGTGACAGCTCTCCCAGTGACAAAGTCAATGATACTTTACCAATTTTTAATAACTACAACAACAACAAATTTACAATGGAAACAGAAAATAACCTTTTTGGATACGTTTTTAAAAAGAAACAATAATAAAATTATTATCGACTGGTATATAAAACCATCCAGCTCAGAACGCTACCTAAATTACTATTCATATCATCCATTTGATGTAAAAATAAACTTATAAGGATTTAGAAATAGAATTAAAATATTACACCCTTCTGTATACCAAAAAAATTTAAAAACTTTAGTAAACAATAGCTATCTAAAACAATTATTACAAAACTCTTATTCAACCACAATAATTTCAGTAATAATAATAAAACAAATAATAGTAATACAATAAACCAAGATAACAGATAAATCTACACCATATGCGCAAAATCTGACTACAAAGTCAATAAAAGTTTTTGAAAACATTAATATAAAGATAGCAAGAAAAATATAATTACAAAAAAAAATTATTCAAATATAGAAGATCAAAGTATAATTCTCCTAAAATGAAACGTCGTTTATAAAATCAAATGTTTAAACTGTGACCTCTCATATAGAGGACATACTTTACAAAATTTATTTAAACGCATTACACAACACAAAACCGATATTCGTGTTAAACCTAAAGCATGTGCCTAACATTGCCTCGTACTAAATGATAAATACAAATTAAATTTCCAGAATCCAAAAATTTTACAAATGGAATCAGATCAATCAAAAATAATGTTTTTGGAATTGTGCTATATATTGCTCGCCTCTCGTTGGTCGCCTCTAAAAAAAGTGCTGTAACAACGCCTCTCGTTAAGCGTCGCTAATTTAGTGCTGTGACAACGGTCGCATGTTGGAGCGCAGCTAAATGAGTGCTGTGATACAGGTAGAGCAAATTGTAATATTTATAATCACTGACTTACCTTCCTTTGTACCTTTGTTTGCTTAGCTAGCTCAACGGAAGTAATGGAATTTACAAAATGAATTAAACACAGCAATATCAAATAGCATCTATATAGTCAAAAATTCTTCTTAATCTTCTTTGGGAATTAAACCACTCATAGTTTTTAAAATCATCTTTATTTAGTGGTGACACAATCAATTCAACAACGTTATTGTGAGACTTTACAAAAATTGCGTCGCGCAATTCAGAAGGCGTGACATGCTGAGTAAGGGCATCCTTTTGCTTCACGACAATGCCCGTCCACATACGGCTAATCAAACTCAAGAGTTCATCAAAAATCATTTCATTGGGAACAGCTCGATCACCCGTCATACAGTCCCGATAACTAGTTCCTGCACTTGAAGAAACATCTGGCTGGCGAGCGCCACGACGACGACGATGACGTTAAAATGGCCGTGTTGCAGTGGCTGACAAATCAGGCGCCAGACTTCTATGACTGTGGTATGCAAAAGCTCGTTGTACGATACGATAAGTACCTCAATATTGGTGGCAATTATGTAGAAAAGTAGATTAAAGTACAGGTTTTCATATAAAAATAAAATTGTTAAAAAATTTGTTTGTTTTTTAGTTATTTCAAAACGGTGCTTACTTAAAAAACACGCCTCGTATTTAATTCATATGATAAAAATATTCAACTCAAAATACAAAATGAAACATAATGTAATTCCATTTCTAGATATGAAGGTAAGAAATGATATTATTATCAAAAGCGATTGGTACAATATACAAATAGCTTCAGGAAGATATCTAACCTATTTCTTTTATCATCTCATGTACACGAAAATCAACACCATCATAAATTTAAAAATAAGAATAACCAAGCTTTCAAATACAATCTATATCGATAAAATTTAAAAACAATCTACAACAATTTACTAAAAAATAGCTATTATCCAACCTTTAAAAAAAATTATATACAACACACCACACAAGAAACCTACCACATCCAAAGAAAAACAAAACCAAACCGAGCCACAACAAGAATCGCAATATATAAAAACTTTTGCAACTTTACCTAAAAAGTCTAATTAAAAAAATATCTTCCACCATAAAAAAATCCTATCATTAAAATAGCAATTAAAAACATAAAACTCCGGAAAAAACTTTACACAAAAGTCAAGCATCCAACACCAAAAAAATTTAGATTAAATTTAATATACAAATTCCTAAATTATATTGGGGAAACATCAAGGACCAAAGTACTATTTCACACAAAAGCGACACAAAGAGGAAGGTTCATGTGTCAGCTTTATCAATTTTCGTAGTTGAAAGTTATCAAAAGTGACTTGTATAGTTTGTGTCTTGATTCTGGTTGTAATATGTTAGTAAAAATGAGTTTTTTAATAATGATTTTTTGGTAGCCTTTGTTGACTAGGACCACTTCCAATTTTCTTTTAGGTTTTCCTTGGAATACATGGTTCACGAAGAGTTTGTATTATCTATTTTAATACCAATATTGTATTGAGTTTGTGGTTGTATGAATGATTCGAGTGAAAATTGATATACCTATTTGAATTAGTTGGGTTCCTATAATGGTCAAAAAGTAATGTGTTATTATCAGACCGAATTACTAGTGTGTCCAAAAACTTCTAGTTCTAATGTAAAATTTAGATGTGAGTTAAAAGTATTCAAATATTTATATGTGAGATCTATGCTATTTTGTGGTAAAGAACAGATTCTATCATCCACATACATGACTAGATAAAGTTTGATGATACATTCTCAAGTAACGAATCCATTACTAACTGAGCAACTGCTGGAGTCAGTGGTGATCCAATTGGTGTACCAAATTTTTGTAAATAGTAGTTATCTTGGAATTGAAAATATGCATTGTTGAAAATTAAATTTACGGGATATATGAAAAGAGCTTCTGAAAAGTTAGTAAAGAGTTGGATTCTATTATTTCTCATTTTTCTTCAATAATTTTGGTTACAAAATCTGTAGGTATTGTAACGAGGTGTCGCTTAGTCTAATCTTCACCAGAATAATACAGCTATCCGTAAGCGAGGCATCTGTACACCCTGTGGTATGACATCTCCAGATGGACGTAATTTGCAGTTTACAAGAGGTTGCATTTAAGGACTTTATTAAGCTTACAATAGGAATGTTTTAGAAGTTATTTGCATAATTTTAGTACGTTCTTAGACTAGTCCAGAATAAATAATAAATTAAACTTCACGAGCATTAATTAGTGTCAATTCATGCTTTGATTATAATACTAGTTTTTATTGGAGTCTTGAGCTATAAAGTCGTAATATGAAACAAATTAGTGCCAACACAACGTTAAAATAAATAGCTCTATGTGATATAAGCTGGTGTAGTGACCGCTATAAATTAACACTTATTGCCTTGATAGTTAATTATAGTGTTTTGATAGTAATCAAGGAGATAGGATTGTAGCTTTAAAAAGTTAGTATTTGTACTGTTAGCGATTATCTGGAGAAAAATCGTCCTGTTCATAATAAAGCACGTTGTAATTGAAAAAGAGTTTTCGTTACACTATATTAGTAAACAGAGAGAATAAATACATCAAGAGATATCAGGATGTGATCGGGTGGTAACTGAAAACCTATATATGTATTGATGAAGGCAAATGTATCAAGTGTGTTATAGTTTTATAGCGGAAAGGATTTTTGTAATATGTCCGAACAAAATTTAGCTATATTGTATGTTGGGGTATTTACAGATGAAATAATAGTCTTGGAGCAAATTTGGTTTATAAACTTTTAGCAGTCCGTAATAATTACCTGATACTAAGTTAGTAATCGCCCTAGAAGATCAAGATGGATTTACTAATTTGTCAAAGCTAAAACAAAATAACAGCGCAAATTAACCAAGACCAAATTGATCAACACGATTGATGCCTTTGAAATTTAATAACTCGGGCATTTCATATGCAAAGGTCTAACTATTTCAATCGCAAGTACTCTGCATACAGTTCATGCAGTAAAAGAAAGATGCTGCAAGGTCTAGAAAATGTTGAACCAACACAAAGTGGTTTTCCCAATAACAATAAAATCGAAAACAATCCGCAAAGATGAACTACAAATTTGCATCACAAAAACCTGAAATCAGGGATGCATAATCAGTTCGTCTGGAAAAACTTTTATTACTCGCGCGAGTGATTTTGCATATAGACAGATTTTTAAAATAAAAAGAGATCTAGGTCAGGTGGTCTTCAGCGCTAGCTCATATCTGCTACATTGAAATTTTAATATAACCCTAAATAATGCACCAACTCAATACTTTATTTGTGCATGATTGAGTGCAATGATTGTCCATGCATTTCGTTCATATCGTACGAAACGGTATACAAAACCTGTCTATTTTTAAATGAAATTGATTTTTCCATTACTATGTTATTGCGAATTCGTCGTACATAAAAATGCTTTCTTTAGCAGCCCAGTTTACTTACCAGCTTTTGAACCACCATAAAGTGTTACATAAATCTTTAATATGTCGCTCTACAGTTTTAACATAGCTATATTTCAGGTGCTATAGGGAGAACCCGAGTTTCCCCAAAGGGAGCACATATAAAGTTCAAAGTTGCCTGTATACTTTAAAATGGCATATGTAGAAAAGCATTTGGCTTTTTCGACATTTTATGAAAATTACTTTGACTGAAAAGCTATGCATCATATTTTCTTGGTAAATATTTATGTACCACGTCGTATTTTATTGATCGTTTTGGTCGCTCCTGTAAAAAAGCACTATAAAGTAAGATGGAAAGCGACAACGTCAACTTTATATTAGAATGTTCCACCATTAAATTGAACAGGGACAATATTTTTATGGAATGTGATAGGCAGTTTTATACATTTAAGGCGTTTTATTTTTATGCGAACGAAAATATATGCGACATCATCATCCTAATGGGTCCAGTAAATCGTGAAAGTTTCCCAACACAGATTTAATAAGAACCACCAATCTGCTTTTTTGCTGGAATATCTCTAGTGGTTACAACAGACCCAGCTCAAGAGTCATATTAGCAAAAGACACCCTTAAAATGAATTTTCCTGAAGGAAATATGTACAAATGAAGTAAGTTGTCTGTGTCAGAATCTGCAATCTACATAAAAGAGACACAGACAGACAAATTCAATTACATATAAAAGTTACTACGTTTAAGACTAATTGTAACCTTTTAATCCATCACGGCAATCTTCAAGGGGCGTTCGTTCACTTAAGCTAAAATTCAGTTTTGGAAACATGAACCAGATTTAAAAAGAACTTCTAAGTTTGGCATTTGTCATATTAAATGCAAATATTTACAATTTCTAATAACATACATATTACAAATACGAAAAAAGTTTCAGAATCAAACAGTTTTTCAGTGATTAACATTTTTGAAGCCTTTAAGGGTCGGCCTAGTTATCGTTTTTTGTTGTACAGGTCAGTCTTTGCTTCAGGAGGTGGATTATATAACTTGTCGACCACGGCAACTTCCAAAATACGCTTGCACAATTAGTCTTGAAGAATAATGGACAGAAAAGGTCCATAGTTGCCAATTCCAAAAAATAAAACCCACATTCGATGACAATTTTGCTGCAGGAAAAAATCAAACGCCATGTAATTGAACTTTTGTCGTTTTTGATGTATTTCTCGATTTCTGTATCAGTCAGTTTCTTGTTATTTGAGTCACAATATTGAGCATTTCTTTGTTTCAAATTATTTGAATACGCCTTATAAAAGTCGTAAGCAAGAGTGGCCAATTTGGTATCGGTTAAAGAAGTTTCAATAAAAACTTTGGCATGATTATGTTCACGGTCGAAATCAAAGATCAATGGTGGACGTTTTTTTGAAATGTCAGCAAAAATGTGATCAGAAGCAACTTTTTTCGTAATGTGTCTTTCGTTTTGAATGATGTTAGCGGATTGCAGTCCGTTCTTTGATTTGGATAATCAAGAACAGTTCATTTGTACCAAGCATTGCAAGTTTTTAGTATTCGTCCGTAAAATATACGAGAAAGTTTAAAATGGACTTAATTTTTATCCATTTTGCTACAAACAAGGTACAGGTGGCATCAAATTTCGCTTACGTTCTTAACAATTGAAACATATTTATATCGGCCAATAGTATAGATTTGTTTTGAAATTAAACTGGTTTGAGTCTTTTTTCGATGATTTTATTCACGCACAGAAAAATTGATCCTGGTGTACTCAGTGCCAAATACAGACTCAAATCCGTTTGTAATTGAATGAGCATAATCAACAATCTTTGAAGACAAAATTTTGAGTGCTTCAGAAAGGAATTGATAAGGTCAAAGAAGTGTTTATCTTTGTCGGTGGTTCCAATAATCAAACACAGAAATTCATATCACAAAAGATTGTAAGTGGCGTCAGCACGAAGAGAATAATATTTGAAAAAGCTGAAAAAAGTCAAATTTGGGAAGTTGTTTAATTAACCATGTTATGACAAAGTGCCAAAATTTGAATCGTCGTAATCAAAATATTTGTGCCACACAGTGGGATCATCAGAAATTTCAGAAGTCATTTAGATACTGTTGACTAAATTTTGAAGTGCGCCAAGATTTGCAATAGGTTCAGTTAGGCGGTTTTGTATTTGCTATACTAAATTATTCAGCTAGGTTTTCGAGAGAATTTCAATTTGTTGAACAACCAAATAATGAAAAATTTGATTCAGTTTTGTCAAACCAGAATATTAAAGCTTCTCAATAGCCATTTCGATTGCCTTTCAGATTCCAATTTTAGTCTTTTCTTCATGGTTCTGTTATGGCAAGGTCCCACAACCATTGTAGACTGCAGGCCTTGCAGGTGGGACTGCTGCCTAGACTCCTAAAGACGGCATTATGTATTCCGGGATCCTCGGAAGACATAAATGTCGTCGAAAGGCGTCTGATTGTGTAGAACACCTAGGCCTACACATGCAAGTGGTGGGGTTTCCATACCGGTATTACAGACCTCAAGGGGAGGCTGATAGTCCTTGGTATTGGAGAGGAAGCAAGGGATGTAATTACTAGTAAGCGAGGCAGGTCGCACTACAATCTCTCCTACCTATATTTAAGAATACCGAAACCATAATACCGTTGCAGAGGCACCCATAGATATTACATTGACTAGAATTTTATAGTTCGCCGAATCCTTGCTGTTCCAAGCAAGAAAGGGATCTTTAATGTGCGTGACAACACACAAACACACGCACACACACACATACACAACCTACATTTTACCTTTCATCCGAACGAGGGCGTATTTTTGTGAAAAATGCTCGCCTAATATTTTTCAAGCAGACCGTGTAGGAATTCGAACCCGGGACCTTGGGCATAGTAGCCACACGCATGCCAGCTATGCCACAGAGTCGCACGTTGCAGAGGTCGCCCAACCGGCTACTGTGTAATAGCAAAGGCAACCTTCACTTCCAGAGGAGCTGCAACGTATCACTCCACCAGCAACATCATGAGACTTACGCAGGCATCGAGTCAGTCAGATGGATACTGCAGACTCCAATTCGTTATTTGTGAAATCGCTGATGGAGGAGTACAATAAAGCGCCATTGGGCTGTCCACACAGTGACAATTAGAAGATAAATCTCCTAGAATTCAAATGGCGGGACTAGATACCATTCAGGTTAACCTGCAACGCTGCCGGGCGGCTGCAGCTACTCTATATAAACATCTGAGCAGTAAACAGGACATTGCCTTAATTAAGAAACCCTGGGTGGTAGGTTCGAGAGTTTTTGGTCTGAGCAGCCTAAGCAGTATTCTGCGGCTTGTAATCAACATAAACCTAGTACATTCATCTACATGCACAGGCATAGCAGAGCTCTCTTCCTACCACAACTGAGTGACCGTTACATCACAGCCGTTCAGATCAGTCGCAGGATGAAAGCAGTCACTGATATAATTCGGGTTTCAGCCTATTTCCCAATAGAATCAAACCCCCCTTCCTTGGAGTAGAAGGCGGTCATTGATTATTGAGGCACAAAAGTTATCTCATTATCGAATGCGACTCTAAAGCACACCTGATTGAGGGGTACTGCTCGAATACATATCAAATAAGAACTTAAAAATTTTAAACTGGAACAGCGAATTCACCTTTGTGATATCAAACTAACCCTGGCATCGGCAGGTATCTCTAGGTATATCTCGAACTGGCAGGAAACGTCCAAGGCAGATCCGGCCAGGACACCCCTTGATGGGACGAGAAGCTTCAGAAACTGAAAAAAAAACCTAGTAGGACTGTTCGCAAAGGTAAAAAAAGTTAGAAATGTGGCCGACTGGGTGATTTATAAAGGTCACCAGAGACTATACAAAGCAGCAACTAGAAGACGACAAAAAGCCTCCTGAAGCATCTTCTGCAACTCAGTTTCTGTCGATGCAATCTCTCGTATGAACAGGATGTTGTCTAAAGATCCTGGCCATCAATCGTGCTGCATGACAAGTGTGAATGGCGTGTACACCACTAATGTAGAAAGAACAGCGAAACTATTTTCGAACACGCACTTCCCAGGCAGTATATCACTATTTTCCACATTCAAAATGGATAAAACCATCTCAGCCCCAAATGGAGCTGACTGGGTGATAACTAACCGCGTGGTAAATGAAGAAAAACGTAAATGGGTCACTTCAACTTTCCAACACTTTAAGTTCCCTGGAATTGATATCTTTCCCGTTCTACTACAGTTGAGCGTGACAAGGCTGCTTCTATCCCCGGCAGTTGGAGAGAGATTAGAGTGGACTTCATTCGTAAATCAGATAGGAAAGATTACTCTTAGACTAATTCCTACAGACCTGTCAATCTTACATCTTTTGTTGAAGACATTGGTAAGACTGTGCGACAATGATTTGAGGGAGGAGATAATGCATTCTTATACACTTGACCCAAACAAGCATGCTTTTCTACCAAGGAAATCCACAGAGTGTGCCCTCCACATCGTTCTAGGGCGGATTGAGAAACCACTTAACAACACGTTAGCTTTAAGAGCATTTATTGATATTAATGGTGCGTTTAGTGAATCCTTCGCAAGGCTTGCGGGTACATGAAGCTGAGGACGCTTTTCTACTGCTAACTATGCAGTATTTACTACGTCGACGGGTACATATTAGTGTGGGCAACGCTTTTGTGATTAGGACGGTAAGTAAAAGCGGTCCTCGAGGGTGGGAAGGGTGTCAACACTACTCCAACGCCTTAATGAAGGAGACTTCTACACAATAAGTTACGCAGACGACATAAGTATTGCGATATTTGTCAAATTCAAGTGAGTGCTGTGTAGTTGATGCAAGCAGCACTAAAAAATAAAGAGCAGTAGTGTTCTGATAATTTTCTAGCATCAACCCCAATAAAACGAGGATGGAACTGTTTTATAATAAAAGAAATTTAGTATAACTAAACTTCCAATACTATTCCCAACCCATTAGACTATTTTGGAAGCTGAATTGAGCCAAATATTTACAAGTCAAAACTATGAAAGCCAAGTTAGTGTTCTGGCAGTGTAAAAGTGTCATAGACAAACTTTGAGGTCTCCTACCAAAGGCAGCCCTATGTCTATACACTGTAGTGGTTAGACCGATGCTTTGCTATAGCGCTTTGGTCTGATGGCCCAGAATCAGGCTAGCTCAAGCAGCTAAACAGCTAACTTATATCCAAAAATTGGCCTGTCTAAGCATCACGGGCGCAATGCGATCCACATCCACGGCAGCCTTAGAAGCAATTCTAGGCCTCGCTCCGCTGGATGTGTGTGTGGAGATGGCTCTCAGTGCGGTACTTAGGCTTCTGTTAAAAGGTTTATAGATCGATAAGGGCGGCGTGGATAAACACCACAACATACTAGGGAAGGTGCTGCGTAACACACCTTTCCTGGAAGGAGTGGTGGACTCAATTGCACCCACAATGATATTCAGGAAGTGCTTCTAGGTTTGTCTAAACACTGAAAATGCGTCCCCAACCGAGATCTCCATCTACACAGATGAATACATAACAAATGAAGATACTGGGACAGGCATATTTTCATATGACCTAGACCATCGTAAAAGTGCCACACTGTGCAAACTGACAACTGCCTTCCATCCACAAATAATGGCCATCACACGCATTACGGGCGACAGTAGAGCAGCTCTTGCAAACCTGAATAAGCAGAAACTCCTGTCAGGGATGGTACTAGAACGCAATCCCATCATTTAGCTTGCGTCTAACAGTAACGCCCTTGCGTTAATTTGGGTCAAAAAGCATTGAGGAGGACATGGCAATGAATTAGCAGGAGCTCTGGCAAGTCAAAGATCGGCTTAGAGTTTAGTTGGCTCCAAGCGATGTTCTCCCTGATAAGACAAATAATCCCCCGCTGTCATAAAAACAGGTGGGCTTGTACGACAGGCTTCCGACAGGCACAAAATGTTTATTACGTCCCCCGTGACTAAAATCGAAAAATTTGTCTTATACTTGCCGAGACACAAACGGTTGTTGGTCGGTATTCTGACTGGGCACTGTAAAATAAAAAAGCAACTGCAGAGGAATATGTCTGTCAGACGACATCATTTATCGTGGTTGTAACAGGAAGACTAGACGTCGGTGCACATTTTGGGCACATGGCCGACACTCACCCACTTCGAGGATCCATGCTGGGAAACTTTTGATCTGATAAAGACTGCTATGTTCCAACATACTTAAATTCACCCCCAAGGTCAACTTAACCTTCAACTTGTCGAGCTTAGTTGTTATATAACATTTTACCTTCTATAATTTTTGTTCTCATAATGTAACATTTATCTATTCTGAATTCAAGCTTATTGTACCATTAATTATTATAAGACACGTACTTTCTTTGTTATCTGTATTTTACGGCTACACTGGGGTTTTGCATTTTAGCGGTTTTTGCGTAATGAATAGATTATCTATGGTTTTATCATATTACATAGGACAGTGCAATTTTATGAAATCTTGACGTTTTTTTGTCGCGACGGTTATCCTGATTCATGACTAATGCGTTAATTTCGTATCGTATTGTATTAAGAAAATTTATTTTATGGCTTATGATTATAACTAACTGCCCTAATTGAAATTGTATTCCTAGAAACAAAAGAATTACTTTATCATGCTTAATTAAAGTTGATTGTTCGTAAAACCTTAATATGCAGAGAGCGTTCATTTTCATTCTGTCCGCCCCAATTTAATATCTTATATTCTACCTGGTTGATATCCAAAGTAACGCAAAAGAATTACATGCAGTATTTTTAGCGGAACAAACTTCAACAAAATACAATTTAAAAAATATGACAAAAGATTAGATAACAGACCGGCATGGAGATGATGTTGACATGTCGATCATGAGACCAACATGTTTGACGCCGGTATTTCGCTTATAAGGTAGACAGGTCAGTTATAAGTCCGATATGATGCCGATTGTTGGTTATTAGTTCCCCTCCATTTAACTTTCCAATGCTCCACCCGAAGGTACTACAATGGCCAGGAAGTAAGTCTTTTATCTGAAAATTATGAACTTTCCGATCCCATGCTATTCTAAGTAAGGTAAGCATCCTTAATGTGCGTGACAATACTTACATACGGGACCAACATTTCGCATCTCATCCAAACGAGGGCATATTTTTGTGAAAAATTCTTGCCTAACATTTTTCAAGCGAATCATGTCGGGATTCGAACCCGTGATCTTAGGATGGTTATAAGTTCTGCATGTCGATGAAAAGTTCACCATCATGTCAATAAGTCGATTATGGAACCGACATATGTGGGACATGACTAACGTGAGGCGTCTTGGAGCATTTACAAAACTGTGAGTAAAAAGACATTAAATTATACATTTATTACTAAAACTATACAATCCTTTTCATACATAGGTCTTCATGAAGAACGGTTCAAAATTTCTTCGTGCTTCCAATTGGATTTCAAGGTCCATCGTTGCATTCTCAAGGCCTTCAATTTAGTGGTGGCAGTTGATCACAAATACACGTTAATTTTTGATCCTGGTGTAGTTCATTTAATATTTAATAGCGGTTTTATATGAGAAAATTTTCTTTACAAATTGCGCACGAAATGCAAGTAAGCAAGTAATCATTCTATGCCAAATCTAGGCTACTACAATAATGAAAAATGTAAGGGTTTAAAAACACATTTACATTGGTAAAGCTTCTGCCTCTCAAAATATCCACATTTAGATGTTAGTAATATCCGATGTACCTTTTGTGTTTGGTTCGATATTTTACTTCTCCATCCTTGCGACTTTCTTTAGAATAGCAATAAGTAGAAATTCCCATTTTCGGAATGTGTGATTATGCACCATTGATTCTGTAGGATTCTGTAGTTCTGTTACCAATCAATTCCAGGCAAAGTCATTTAATTGCATGCAGTACATCCCAGGGCTCCGCTGTGTTTGAATATTTTCTGCATCTTGTATTCTGAACCCTGTCTCAATAAATGTTTATTTTCACGTTTGAAAAATTGCTCAATTATACGAATCGTCTATGATACGTTAGTATTCAATATTTATTGTAGTTAAATGACTTAGTTTAATTGTAATTAGATAAAGCGGCTGTGTTATATTTGAATGTTAGAAATATGTTCAAAGTTGTTGCTATTCTAAAATGGGTTTTTAGAGAGTATACTTTACAAACAATTTTATAATACAATCGTTAAACTAATTCTATCCGCATTGTCGAGTGTTGATTTGCGTAGGTTCTTTTGTGTAGATATTACTAACCAAACCGGACAGTTACAAAATCTTTATGGCGAAAACTTGCTTTCTTGTTATGCGACTGGTAGATGTTTGAAGGGTGATGTTTCTTTAATAGAAATTTTAATGCTTTCAGCCCGGATTTTAACCCATACTCTTAGGTTCTTTGAACAAATGCTTACTTGGCCTTAACACAGAAATTTCACATTGTAGTTACAACACATTTCGTCTGGCTAGCGTTGAATGCAGATTGCGTTATGATGAGGTGGGTGCGTTGTTATCAATTTAAATGAGGGAATACCATTATAGTCAACAGAAAATGATTGCTTTACTCACTTACGGTACGTGAATTTTACTTGCATTATAGAAATATTAAAAAATTATTGATCAAACTTGTGTTGATTATTTAATGTAGTTATTATTGGAATTAGGATTTAGTGTAAGTTGTGTGATATTGTTTTTTATATTGATGGATAACTGAGTTAATTGGTTTCGAAATTGTATATTGACTTGATATTTATCCATGAGCTGAGGTATTTGGCTAGTTATTGGTGCTAGTTTGTTGATTGCGCCTAAATTCACGATTGTAATATAATATTTAACTTATTTCTTAGGTTTAGTAGATTTTATTGGCGCACGCTCGTCAACGGCAACGTAGTAAGTAGGTAGGTAAGATTCTTGTCAATTTATATTTATACGTGATAATTTTTATTGATATGTAGAAACATGCTTTAATAAACCCCATAATTATTCTGTTTATTTTTCTGTATTATTAGTTCAGTGTTGTATTTTATTGCATTGAACAGACTAGTGTTCGGTCCTGACATATATGTTGTATATATACTAATTATTTTTTTCGGGGCAAATTTGGTTGTGTGTTCTTTTGTTTCGTTCGTTAGTCCCCCAAATCTCCGACTGTCTTAACGTGGCATCCATTTTCTTTCTTTTCCTTCTCTTTTACCGTAATTTGGGCGATTTGTTCTTCCTGACCCGCTCGTCTTACCTGTAACAGCTGAATATCGAACATAACAGTATTTTTGCCCAACTTAGCAATTTACAAAGCATTCAGAAAGACAACCGCACTAAAATATAGAATTGCAAGAGGAACTCTTTAATTTAGATTGAGTAGGAGTTTTAAAAAACCAAAAACAACTATGTTCAATCCCATAGACGAAGAAATAGATCTTGGAAAGTTATGAAACAGGATTCCCTCAAGAAAAAATGAACATTCATGCATCTGTAAAAATATTATTAAATACTACTAATATCCCACACCCCGACGTGTTGCGATATACGATTTTCTTGAGATGTCATCTCGTGCTAGTGGCACTAAACTTCGGAAGCCGTAACAAGTGCATCAGCAAATGTAGCAGAAACGATGTTGGAAAATGGTTTGAAAAAGTAGACAATTATTTGCAAAAAATTATATTAAAGGATCCTACCGGAGTTTCCTATAGGGATAATACATGTCTGAAGTTTTCCTGTAGTCTTCGAATTGGATTTAAGTAGTACAACGCAAACAAAACAGGCAGCTTGAAGTATCACTTCAGATCATTACCGATTTTTCCAAGGCCACTACTTTTTGGTATAATCACAGCGTCTACGATATACGTCAAGTTTTTGATTATTTTCAGATTTGTTTTGCAACTCTTCAAACGGAAAGTAGGGTGATTTTCTAGAAAAAAACGTGTGATTTATGCAGATTTGCTACCCTGATAAATATTTCCAACCCTAACTAAAAAATATTCTAATAAAAACAAACGTACTTCATAACAGCAAACAAAAGGACAATCATAAAATAATTTTGTCGTAACCCATTTGCCCAGTCTCAGATATGAAAATCACCAATCAATAAAGTTGAACCTTTACTTGAAGTTTTTCTGTCCTTCATATATTGAAGAGAATTTCTTTTTTTAATGAAAGGGATGCTTTGAAAAAGGCAACTAGGATCTTGCTTAATCAAGACACAAATTTCAAAACAAAATATTTGGGCATATACACTTCAAGTAGCTAAATGATCAAGAATTCGTAATCCCTTCTTTTGCATTTATAACGTTGTAAGTCGCTAGAGTGATGTCATGCACTAGCACTTCGACCATATTTTCTAGCTGCTGCTGATTAACACTCGTACCCGATTTTAGCCTAACATCCAATTTCATGCCAGTCATGGTTGAAGAGTCATCCGTAACCTCATCGACAGGCATACTCCACTTTGCTAAACAAACCCTTTTTGAATAATACATTTTAAAGTGTGCAAAAACAAAAAACCTAATTATTATACCTTTAAATTGATTTTGTGTGTTTTAAATTTCTTTTTAAATTGTAGTGCGAAGTAGGAAGAATTCAAATTAATCCTCTCTCTTATAGTTGTCTAGCCACAATGATTTCCATCAACGGCTAATGCCATGCTAAACATGTACAAAGTTACAAACAAAAATAATTTTAGTTATCTAAAGCTATCCCTTTAGGAAAATGCGCAAAAACTACACAATGGAAAACTGCGATAATTTCTAGGACGGTTCATAGACTTATTAAAATAAACAAGTTATAAAACTAACCTTTGAAAGTCTGTAAAACATAAGCATCAAAAACGTTTTCCGTGTAATTAAGTTTAGTAAGCTGCTAGTTTATAAAGTAGCATTCGTCTGCAAGTCTTTATAAATATTAAACCATATCGTCTAGTTCTTTCTTTAGGGTTTCCGGCGTTTCAGCTACGGCGTCGCATATATAATTCAACACTTCAATGCTTCAACAAAAATTCTAATGTTATTTCCAGACACTTATTGCAAACTGCAAGTGACAAATTTATTTTTCGTACACAAATTCAACATAAACGAAATCTGGGTTTTATATTTTGTCAGTTTCGTGAAAAGAATATAAGAGAATAAAGTTAACCAGTCATAATTTCACATTCGATATACATTAGCATTTGAAAGTTATTATCCGCGAAGATTTGAATACGCAACAAAGTGTTAAGCAAGCACAAGAGACGTATGGGACCTTATATTTTCCATCTTTCAATTACTAGCTCGATTTGAAATGCCCTACGTTGGGACCCAATAAAAGATGCTGTAGTTTGAAATGGTTAGTAAAAATGTTGCAGTAATTATTTTTGCTAGGTCAATTTAAATAAAGCCTCTAGAACCAAACATTCCATTTATAAGGAGGACACACAAACAATTTTTCAAATAACAATTACTACATCCACAACAACGTATCTCTAACAAACAATATCTTACAAACCTCTAAAAAAACTTCCATACAAATTTTAAAATTTACAAGTAAAGTCCAAATTGACCACAACGGTTTTACCGTATAAACAATATCTAACTTCTAAATAATCACTCACTTATACTAAAGTCTCTTTTATAATCGGGATGAGCACACTCTGCTCTTAATTTCATTCGCCAATAACTCCTTAAGTAAATGTTATTATGTACAAAATTTGTCAAGGTAAGATAGATAACTCAATATCAACCCCTGTAAAATAGGATTTTAAACGTATCTGATCAGTTAAGTTTAATATATTTCTTTATAATGGCTAAACCTCGCTGAAGATAACCACCTCTCAATCGAATTATCAACTTGTACACACACTTACTCTAATTTTTAATACTAGCACACAAAGATGCTCGTATCATAGAACTTTAAGTAGTAGAGATGTCCTTTTTCAATATTTTAATAAGTGACATTTTTTCCGTGTAAATTATGTTGGTTGTTGTTTTTGCTCTTATTTAGCACGTAGTCATTCATCAATGTCCAAAATCATTGAAATAGTTAAAAAATTTCAATTAAATACCATCAAAATAGCTAATCCAATCCCATATGTTTTTATTCAAATTAAAAAAATTTATCTTGCAGTAGTAGTTTTATTTTTCAATTATTTTCCTTTTGAATTTATTTTACGTACTTCCAATAATCTTAGTTCTGAGCGTCTAAAACACGTTTTTTCCCTATTTGAATAAAATAATTTCAACTACTAAAACTGTAGTAACTTTACTATGTGATATATTATCATTAGTTCTACTGCATCGTGCCGTTTGAATGAGGGTTGAACAACTGATCTCCGTATTTGACTTTCATTGGGTTATGTAGACAAACCCCTGCTTACGTCACGCATCGAGAAAATTCTAGCAAAGTCTAGTTGTCGTTGATATGTTCGGACTGGTGCTAAAAGTAAACTGGTCCTTTTTACGTACGCATCGAGAATCTTCACGAATAATGCAACGTTCAGAAATCTGTCGTTCTATTAGCCTCATCTACACTAACTAGTACCATCTACCTACGCGTTATCTTATTTTTACGACTCTCAAGATTTAAGGCTGTAATTATTTTATTTTATTTTATTTTATCTTCTAATTTGGACGACGTCGTTTACCTTTGGTATTAAATTATTTCAGAATACGTTCTTCATTACTTGTGAATTACCATATTTTCAACTGAACGGCACTTCCAACATTTTCTTTAAATATCGACTAATATTTTAAATGAATACACTTTCATCTGAATATCAACGTATGTTTAATATTAAGAGGAAAACGCAAGTAAATATGTATAAAATGAACTTCAATGTGCGATATAATCTTTTGGAAATGTTTGTTAAAATCCTTTATCATTATTACGAATTTACGCAATTGACTACTTCGTAACAAAAATGCAGATGAAGATCTTGGAAAAAACGCGGAATATACTATTATTCCTATTTAACAACACTATTTATTTGTCACTAAGAATGAAAATTCTTTCAATCGCGGGTTTTTATGCATTTCTAATCCTTATACCAAGCGTTTTCTGAAATACGCTATTTCATGAATATGAATATTTACATAATTCGATCTTTTTCTTAAATTTTTCCAAATTTGCTGGATTTTTGCGGCATCGTATGTATACGAAATGATGTTATATGACCTCTTGATGACCTCTAATCACATCAGCATAAACACTGATGTGAAATTTGTTGTAATATTATGTTTTCATCGTCATCTGTTTGCAAATAGGTCACAAATCGCATCTTTGACATAAATTTCAATCATTAAAAATCAATTCGCTTGAGAAGTTCAATGCCCTACGTTTAAAGCGCAGGAAATTTTACTAATATTAGTCTGTAAATACCTTATGAAGTACATGTCTTATTCGAATTTCTAGTGCTGGAAGCAAATATAGTAGATTAAGTAAATTTATATTAGAATATTAGAACCTAGTTATTCTTCATAATCATTAGTTTGTAAATATTACATAAGTCAAATAATATTAACAGCATTGTAAAGCACAGTTCGTTTAATCACAATTTCCAAAGCAAAAGTCGAACCATGTTGCTATTTTTCAAGGCAGGTGTATTAAACGTCTGTCATTATCTTGTTAGTCTAATACAAGGATAATAAGCGTGAGAATGTTAGTCTATAAAACCTATTAAATTTCCTTATTTGTCTTATAATTTTAAACAACACAGACTGGTAAAAGCCTCAATACAACAAATAATCCATCAATCCCACAATTAAAAATCGTTCAAACAGATGAAAAAAATGTCAGGGGGATGTTCTGTGATACAAGTGACTTAAGCCATCAGCATGCTCATTTAGAAAATAATTAAAATTGGTAAAATTAAATTAAAATAAACTTAAGAAGTTTTCAACGTGATACATAAAGCTGTTTAATTATATGTAATAAGATATATAACGTTTTGGTTTTGTGGTTGTGTGATTTTTTGGTTTTGAGTATTTTCAAAAAATAAGTCAAGAGATTTATTGTGAATTAATCATTTAAGAATTCTTTGGGTAATAGTTTAAGAGTTTTGCTTAATTCCATTCAAAAAAATGCCAATAGTCGTATTAGTAATTCCACACTTTAATACTACGTCTGGGAGGAAGACATCAACACTAGGGCTGTACAGAACATTTTCTACGAACGAGGTATCCAGAACAACAGTTGATTACAAAACATAACAAACAAGGCCCCACATTTACTCAATTTTTATATTTAAAGAACATTCTTATTTTATTGCGTAACTCGAATACTTATTATTAAATTTTTAATATTAATTGACTTACGAACGTTAGTTTGAACTATTAACATTACTAAGAGGGATTTCTTGTACAGAAACAATTTCACTACGTTGACAAACGTTTTCAAATAAACCAAATTTTAAGCCACGGTGTAAACACAACCAATTATATCACTACAAATTTATAAAACAGAATTATTTAGACTGTGCAATAACAGATACCGTAAATTACATTTCATTCTTTTATACTTATTTGGCCCCATCAAAAATTTAATCATTAACAACTTGTTTAACCAACATTGTATTTTACTAAAATGCACATATTTGACACTCACTAAAAATTTTATGATTACGCAATTAGTTTTCACTTTTAGAACGTTCAATCCATTCCACAAATTTTGTAGAAGAGCTTCAAACTCTACCGGCCCACAGTTTGCACTTGGGCGTTAAAACTGTAACTCCATCTTAGACATTTTTGTTTGGAGTCCACAAATAAATTCAATAATTCTAAAACTAAGAAATGGAAAAATTTGTACAATAATGTTAAAAAGGCACAATGTTACCGCACTGACACCTGGAGTAAGATACTACATTGATCAGGAAGCGAGTATTTTTCAGGAAATTTTGGCAAACGTTTGCTGTTCCAAGCGCCCAAATCGTTAATTAAATTTCTACCTCCATGTACATGTTGTTCCACTCTTTAAAAGTAATTTACCAATAAATATATTTGACAATCCATGTCACAGTGTCGTATTTTCTTTTAAATTCAAATTTATACCGCAATACTTTATTACTATTAAACTAACTGCATTACTTACTTCCAACCTTAGTCCTTCATATTTAAATAAGTCATTTTGAATGTCGATCGGTACACTTCATAGTGAACTTAAACGTAATTTAATTCAATACCATTCACAATTAACAATTCGTAATTGACCGAGAAGAAAACAATATGCAATTCATCCATAAAAAAACAATTGTTAAGTACTCTCTATTCTGCTTATTTACCGGCTTATAAAATATCAACGTTCCTATGTCATGAAAATCTAAAAAAGTGGATAATTTTTTGGTCGATTTGTTTCATACGGATGATGTAATTTCATCTGAAATGGTATTAATCGTTGCATTATGTTATTTAAATTGCTGTCAGTTTTAATATATTACGTCGTAAAATACCTTATCGTTACTAATTGGTGTCTTAGCAAAATGAAAGTTCAAATGCTTATCTGTAATAGCTTGTTATGGCGGACTATCTATTGATTTATGGGCTATTAAGCGCCTTATATCATATTACAGTCTCGCTAATTGTACTGTCCATTCGTGTTACTCGTTCTAAGTATGTCACCGGCTTATATTTACAATCTGATTTATAGGTTTTATTAGCTGTCTGGCTACTGATAAATGAATTTAAATTCACTAAATCTAAAAAACATGTACTTTTCAGTCTAAAGAGTGAATCTTATTATAAAAGGAACTTTAACGGGTTTTTAATAATGCTGCGAAAAAGTACTTTGAGAAACACAAATATTTATTATTTTGGAACTCGTTTTAAAATGTAAAGCATTTTGGAAACACGGGTTTTAACTTACATAATATGCTCTAGAACGCGTTTTAAATAGTATTTCGTAGCAAGGAAATTTGTATTTTCAGAACACAAGTTTTAATTGGTAATAAATACTTTATAATTAAGAAGAGTATTTATGGAATTCCATTTTACGTACTATACTATTTAAAACACTATTATGCAAAGCTTATTGTATCACGGTTCTCTCATTTGAAATAATATACACAGTGTTTTCAATTATTGGAAAATTTCTAAATTTTCGCGGGTTTTGGAGTGTTATATGTACAGAATATGGTGCTCAGTGACCGTTATATGACACCTTATCCTATTCACCCCCTATTCACTCTGTCTCTCTCTCTCTCTCTATATATATATATATAATAATAATAATAATAATAATAATAATAATAATAATAATAATAATAATGATAATAATATTGCCTTTATTGCAACTTATAGAGCTTGTTTTATAAAACATAAAGTTTAAAACTTAGAAGCTATTATTATTTGTTCTAATACAGCCTATAAAATAGACCGGTTTTCAATAAATACATGTAAAGTTGAAGCATTTTTATTTTATTAATGCATAAAGTAATGTAGAAAACTTTCAGATCGATAATTATTAGTATATTACTCTGTATATTGTATCAGTATTAAGTTTTATTTGTTGAAAGCAAACTTCCAAATGTTCCAAGTTAGCATTTGCTAGTCATTTCTTTAGAATTGTAAAAGCATTAAAAAGTCATTTAAAATATTATTTATTGAAGTTGAAAACGTCGTTTGGCCATAAAACACGAATTCATATCTAGTTATATCTGGTTTAATCAAGCCGCACGTGCCGTGTTTGGCGTTCGTAGTCAAGATTAATGGTTTTTCCATAAACAAATCAGTCGTATTTGAACCATCATGTAAGCAACATGTCTCGCAGATCTAATAAGTTTAAATGCAACCTCCGCATTGCTCTTTAAGTTTATTTCTCGTCAATTATGTTACTAAAAAGATAGCAGGGTTTTTAAAATTTATCTGCATGAATGTATATCTAATTGAAATATTTCAGCACAACATTTATTTTATGGACAATTCTTAAAATTCTACTATTAAAAAGTACCTCAAGAAAATAGTTTTATAATTATGTGATATTTGGAAACTTCATCATTTAATAGATATAGAAAACTTAATTATCAAGTTTGATGCATATGGTGAAGCGGTTTCTTTTGTACTTGGTCCCTGAACAACAGCTGATCATGTAGAAGTCAGTTTGTTTGTATGCTTCCATCTACAAGAAGATACCTCTAGTCAGATTAAGTCGTTACAATTTGGGAATACGTTTTGCGATACAATAATGTTACTTAAATTTAATGTCAACTTGATCCGTAAATCAAGCTTTCATTTATATAAATTCCATTATTTTGCATTTTCATGATTATTAAATTTCCGCTATAATTAATTAACTACGTTGGTAATCTTCCAGTACTCTTGAAGTTAATTTCTATAAAATTAAAAGCTAGCAGTGCAATATCTTATTTAAAATCTGTTAATATCTTATGTGATTATCTAGTAAAATAATTGTAAATTCAAACGCAAAGGAGATATTTTAAGAATTCTTAAAGATTTATTAACAATTACATAAACATCGTACTCAGATCTGAATATGATAAATTATATCAATTACAATATTAGTCATTAATATAAAGTGTGATAACTTGATATAAATTCCATCTTCAGCCAAGATAATACATTGAAATTATTTTTGTTATGTCAATTGTAAATATCTGTAACTTGAAGAGAATAATCTTTATTTAAATAGATGTACATACGTGACTTCTTCAGACTTTTTATTAATTCATTAACGTAACTAATTATTAAGAAAGTAATCTTATGATATCATTTGACATATAAAAGTATACACTCAACAACTCTTGCAAACCTTACAGATTATGCAAAATAAGTAATGCGTATTGATGACCTTTAAGTTCCCTTATAATATTATGTACACTTATATTTACTGCTATATCCACATACTTCTTGTTCAAATGCAAATGGTGATCTGATAGATATTTGATATAATAATTACTTTTCTTTCAGAGATAATATTGTTTAAATACAACAATTTTGGCCCTTGTGCTTTAGGTGCGTATAGTCGTTATTAAAGTTCCTACGCTCTCTTTAGTGACGCTGTCTTGCTTATGTTAAATCTTTGAGTTTAGTAGGGCCTGACATTTCCGTATTTTTACGAACCCCCCTGTTAGTCTCATCCCGCTGAAGTAGAGTTCAGAGTTGGTTCGGAAGTCTCCAAAAGTACTTACGGTTAGTACGGATAAAACAACATCTATGGTTAAACTTGTGAAAAATTTAAGTGGTTCGGTTCTTACCTTACCCCACTCCCAAACAACATCTTGTACAGCGACTTCGCTCTTAGTGCTTTATCGTTACTGTTTCACCCAAAGCAGTAAAAATAAATTAGATGGTGTTTGGTCTCACTTTAATAAAAATATGTGAACCAAATCAACACCCATAAAATATAGATACAAAATAAAATCCCGAAAATTATAAAACTATATTGACTTCACTGTCAATATGAAAGTTAATGAAAATAATCGTCAATTCAAGACATATTCTATTACTACATTCAAAATAAAACGAGCTGTGAACGCTAATAATTCAATGCGTCAGTACTTGAATCCACTTGATCTTACGGTATGTAAAACTTATATGAGCGTTTTGCGGATCTCATATTTTAGCTCATTCCGCTGTAAACGAAGCTCATACGTAAAATAGGGTGAAGATATAATGAAGGCAATATTCAAGCTGAATTCACAACTGTTTTATATTCCTAATGGTGCTCTCCGTTCGTGATAACCGGCAATAAAGAACATTATTTGTTCGAATAGTTTTCGTTTAGAACGTTTTTAATGTCTTTATGTATGTTATATTCTACAACGCAAGATTTATTGGATTTTCTTGATGACTTGCCAACAGTTTCAAAGTGCCTATACAGGTTGTTTCACGTTGCTTACCAAAATTGATCAAGATTTATTTTGTCTAAACGCACAGCTGTTAGATTACTTCAATAGTATATCGTTTGTATAAATAACAGAATGGAAATACTATCAATTTCTGATAAGATGTCAACAGCTACAGGTTGCATGAGCTTTTCCTCTCTTTCGTTGTACAACCATCGATGTGGTAATTCGTTTTTAGCTGTAACATTCTAAAACAGAGATCCGGTAAATTTATTTGTACTGCAGACATCAAAAATGTCCATTATCAAACGCCAGAGCAGATTCTATTTTAGAAACCTAAAAAGTGGAAAATGGTAGCTTAGAAGTTTGAAATTACAATCTTGGCCAACTATGCACAGCAAAAACGTAACGACTAAATAAGAGGGATATAAAGACAAAGGTGCCATGGTAATTGGATGCAGATAGATGTAGTTACAATTTTCAAAGAGCTTACACAGGTTGTTTCCTGTTACTTACCAAATTTGATCAGAATATATTTTCTAAACTATCTAAATGCACAACTGTTAGATTGGTACAGCAGTAGAACGACACTCATACTAAATAAAAAAAAGCAAAAGAATAGGTGCCACGGTAATCCGAGGCGGATAGATGCAGACATGAAATGGGTCATCGAAAAAGTGACCCATGTCCCAGTGACACAAATAATTATGTAACCCACGACCCATTGACCCAATGACCCAAACTGACCTGGTGACCCAATTTGATCGGGTAACCCAAATTGACCCGGTGATCCAAATTAACCCATGGACCCAAGATAATTTACGTCGATGCTTATCAAATATTGTCATCAACAAAATACTTTATTTATTTTAAATAATCACATAAAATGTAAACAAAAGCACTAAAAATAAGAAAGAATTATAATAAATAAATACAAATTATCTTATAAACCTACGTAATAAAAAGTTACAACACTTATGAATTTATGATGACTAAGCTATATTTTTAAAATTCCGTTTTTTAAGGATTCTGAAACAATAAGTTGATTTTCTACGGCATCAGCCGTGAGTCGTGCCCAATCTTTGCGTGTTATTTTTCCAGCACCAGAAAAATGTCTCTCGACAGCAGATGAGGCTAGAATTACTAGGATTTTTTTGGCAATTTTGCTTAGAAGTGGGTACTTCTTTTTATTAACACCCCACCATTTTAATGGATCAAATCGTGCTTCATCATTATCCTTATCGCCATTAAAGGGGCCAATTAAACTTTTGTAAGTGCGTTTTCCGTTACTTATAAAATTCCGCAGCTCTTCTTCGGTCTGCTGTTTAAAATCTAAGGGCGGCTCCGTGGCGTAGTGGTATGTGTGTGACTACTACGCCCTAGGTCCCGGGTTCGAATCCCGACACGGTCCGCTTGAAAAATGTTAGGCGAGCATTTTTCGCAAAAATACACCCTCGTTCGGATGAGAGGTAAAATGGAGGTCCCGTGTGTGAGTGTTGTCACGCACGTTAAAGATCCCTACCTTGCTTGGAACAGCAAGGATTCGGCAAAATTCAAAAATTTTCCAGGTAAAAAAACTCGCTTCCTGGCCAATGTAGTACCTTCGGGTGGAGCATTGAAAATCACATGTAATGTTTAAAATCTAAAGTGCGTGTAGAAAGTAACTAACCGAACCAATAACTTTATGTATAATTTTGTGAATGTACTGATAAACTGACCTGAAAGTTCACAAAACTATGGCTTTACCAAGAGAAAACAATCTGACTTTATTAACTTGGATCACTGAATCAATGTCGGTCACCTGGTCAATTTAAGTTATCGAATCAATTGACCCGGAGACCCAAACAAAAAAGTGACCACTTGGACCCACTGACCCACTTGACCCATGACCCGTTTCATCTCTGGATAGATGTAGATAACGGTTCTTAGACGATGCGATGGCAAATCCTGTGGCCAATGCAGTCGCACAGAACTCTGCAACATGGCATTACGAATACACAGAAACGCTGAAGTATCCAATACCCTGGCGACGTGGTTGTAACTCCAGGGCAGAAGGATAATTAGAGAAACTAGCCTAGGTTCCAGGATTTACCACCAAATAGTTTGAAAGGTTATACAATAAAACTAAAAGTTATATTATCAAAACTCACAGGAAACGTTAGTCAATTTGATGCAACTGTCTGAGTCAGCTTCTTCGTGTCAACATACTTAGCACAACGGGCATCATTGGTAATTTGTATACGATATTCAGGTCCTTCTACGCAATTTTCTTATCTACCCTTCCTTCCATTACCACTGAACCTATGCTGGATGTGTAAGTGACGGCTTAGGGGCCAATCCTTTTTCTTTATTGCATTTTTTAAATATACCGTTCTTCATCAATTTGTTTAAGTAATTTCTCACTCGTTGTTCTGTCTGCCTTTTCAATATTCTCATATACCAGCCCATTTCAAAAACATCTACCATTCTCTAATGTTTCTCCTATAGTCTATGCATTGCAACCATGCAATGCTGCAACCCCTATATAAATTTTCTCGATAAATTAATTTTAAATGTGAGCAAATTATACTTGTGGAAGAACACAGTCTTTGCCGACAACATTTTACAGCACTGCTACTTCGTGTAACCTTTATGGTTACACATCACCTTGGTTTCAGCAAATCTGTAATCTATTTGCCAAGTTAATTTTGAACCATACTTCATACAAATGTTTTAGAAACGTTTTTCTTATATTTAGATTAACGATCGATGTGAGCAAATTACAGTTTTGGAAGAATGATTTCTGTGGACTTCATATCACGTTTAGTTTTTCCTTTCTTGGTATCGGTAGTTTTACATTCTAAATAACAAAATTTTTCTACATCAACAAATGTGTTTTCATGTTTCAAACGATCAATTTTGTTATCTTTTTCTGCATGTTGATTACTTTATAATTAATTTATTTATTTTCGCGTTGTAGCTCTTTCTTCAAACTTTAATTTGTCTAACTCCAAGCTCTATGTATAATTGGAAACGCTGGGGGGCATAATATTCACATTTCTCTACAGTTGCTTCCTCTTCACGATTGCCATCTACTGTGTTTTTAGTTTCTTTTTGTAGATATTTATAACTACCTTTGTATCCTTATATTTCATATCCATCTTTTAGTTATTACAAAGTCATATCATCTGTTTCAAATGCTTTACAGAAACTTAAGTCTTTTAACGTTTTTTTAAGTTCGGATCTTAAAATCAGGTCTCCTCTTTCGTCCATTCACGTCTTCTTTTTTTCACAACTTTCATCTCCTTTCTTATACGCTATGTTTACTTCATCAACAATAATTCGTCTTTCAATTGCGTTTCTGATAAAACAACTTTCCTAAAATAGTTATGTCGTCCTTTATGTTATCTTATAAACTTCAACCAATTAAGGGATGGGAGGGTGTACTTGACTTTATAGTTATTTACCATCCTTATTTTGCAACGACTTAGTTACACCTCCTAACAAAAAATTACCAGGCGGCTAATGGCATATGTTTTTGATAAATCACTACCTGTAAATTTTTTAATAGAACAATAAAAATACGAAGATGTGTAATCACCTATTGCTACGGGTTAATAGTTTTTGTTGTAACTCACTTTTAAACATTTTGTTACGTTCGCCTTCCGACGATGTATTAAACCGTACACTTTTTTATTACCTTCCTCGTTCAGAAAGATGCTGCTTTCAATACTCAAACAACACCCTGTACGCTTTATTATAACTTCATTTAAACCCATTTGCTGCGAATTAGAAAGTTTCCGCAATAAGCACCTTGTTTTAAGTATCCGTCGGCTCGATTCATATTCCGATAGAGCGTAATTACTTCCTATACTACTCCAACCTAAAGACTCGTTGCAATAACAAATCATACTTCACCGATGAAGCTTGTTTCGAGTTTCTAATCATATTTGCGGTTGATAACGCGGGGATTGAATGTAGAATTCTTGTTATTAAATGAATTTTAGTTTGATTCTGCAGCTTGTGCTTTGAGGTATTTTTCTACATTATTCGTCCTAGTACTTTAAGAGCGATGCGCGCTTTTTTTGTTCGACAAGTAGTGAATATCTTGGATGCATCGGTAAGTTCTTCCGCGCTCACCCATCCTAATAAGATTCTCTTTTTAGCTTTTAGCTGGGGGCCAAATTGTTTTTATGTAGGCCCAACTGTTCTTCGCCCCAGACCAACTGCTTTTACCTGTAGATGGCTGGTGTCGTTATGGTAACAGGGCAAATGGACTACCGTGGCAATGCTGTGCTAATTCCTTTCCGATGGCGTGCAAGCTAAGTATCCCGACACGCGCAGGTATATAATTTGTTTTGTTTTTGTGTATATCAAGGGATTATTCTTTATCAGCGTTTGGTGTAGTTAAGTAAAACGAAACTGGAAACTGTATGATTATTGTTTGTTGCTGCGAATCAATATTAGAATCGTCCTACAGGTGCGATGTACCATTTTTAAACATACTTGTCAAAAGAACGCAGAAGTTTTACTTTCTTTACTGATTAGTTTATTTTTCAACAAGTATTATGTACAATTTTAAAAATGTTTGTCAAAAGCTCTCACACGTTTATTTTCTTTACTGATTAGTTTTTTATATGTAAAACACGAGATGCGCACTTCGTATCTAAATTACTAAATTGTCCGTATAATATAATTATTTGCTTTCAAATAGTAACTCTTAATTTATTTCTTATGTATGTTTATATAGAATCCTTTATTTATTCTTGTTGTTAATACAAAATCATTGGCGATGTGCTTTTTGGTATTCATGTGAATCCCTCCCACTCTGCGCGTTTGGTAGTTAGCCTGGTATTTCTACGTTTCTTTGGTTCTATTTTTTTTGTAATTGTGATTCGTGCGGGTCCTCACTTTAATCGCCCTTTCTCTTTCTGTTAGACCCGTGCGTTACTTAACCTTATACATATCTACGCCCCTTTCGGTTTCGTCTAGGTATGTAATAAATTTTTATCGTGGTAAGGGGGTTCACAAGAATTTGTCTGCGGACCTATCTTTGGGGCTATACTTGTAAAAGAATAATTAAACATCTGGGGGGGGGGGGCAGTAAAGTTGCTGTACGTTACTACTAGTGCGGATCGAATCGCCATCGTTGTAACCTGAAATAATTAAACCAGCATAGCAATTAAGGTTATTTAACATAAACAAAAAACAAAGGTGAAACCGCTATATTGCCAGCCGCAGGAATAAGGAAAGAGACAACCACATATTTAGGACTTGGCATTGTCGATCAGTTTCCCTTCCTAGAACATCTAACGACATCGAGTGAGAAATGAAAAGGTCATGCACAAAATACCCGGTCTGGTACAATACCAAAAACGCATATCGCTTAACAATGTGAGAGTATAGCTGAATACTCTTCCCGCAACACTGGTCTCACGTGCCACGAGTGTCTGGACCGAATTTAATTAGATAAACTCACCTTCGTAGTAAACGAAACACAGCGAGCAACATTAGTACGGCTGATCATAGCGTACAAAACACTTTCTGGATGCTCTGGAAATCACACTTGAAATAAAGTCACTGACCTCGAAACTACTGAGCAGCCATCCACTAGCTAAGTAGAAAAGAAACTGATAAAATCAAAGCTATACTGGAGGTTCATAGAAAAATGACCAGAAAGTTTGGCTAACGCAACAATGGGTTGGAGAGTTTACCAGTCACAAAAGAGACCGGACGTAAAACACAAGGGTAGCATTCTTGATTAGGGAACATGTAGCGCATCCATCATCTGAGATGAAATTACAAGATCTGAATGGTGCAAATGTGACAAACCAGACTCACCGGAGCACATGCTGAAACATTATCAACTATAACAAAAGGTACACATACTTAAAAAAACAAGAGAAAATATAGGAAATATTTTGAGATAAAAATATACAACACAATATAATTGCACAAAGTTTGCCATACCCACAATTTGAGAAACCTCTAGAACTATTTTTATTGCTATGCTTTTTAGCGTCACAAGCTTAATTTGAATTTTAATAACTAAATATAGGGGATTTACAATCCTGTATTGGGCTGTTATTTTCCATCATAATTTAAATTATAAGTAGGTTATGACGCAGAAGAATGTCTTGTTGATTTCCCATGCACTATTAAGAGAATGACCTATAATTTATTATATGTAGTCTGTCGCATAAACTTTTCACACGTTTCCAAAAATGTGCGGTCACTGCCTCAACCAATGGGAACGTTCGACGATTAGAGAGAATTTGACGAGTTTGTGTGAACGGACGCGATAATCGTAGCAGCTTATCTTGAGTTATCTAATTGAACAGACGGGTGAATGCATTATGAGGTAGTACGAAGTATACCTATCGGTTCCTTACTGAAATTCCTTCCCGTATCATAATGTATTTCTGTATAATGTTGTAGGTGAACTCAACGAACTCCGCTGCGAATTTGCAGAAAAAAGCGAACGTTTGGCGGAAAAATGGTTATATTAGGAGAATGCCTAATCAGCTCTATCCACCTTCAATATCTATATTAATAAAGGCAAGCTATTTCAGACTGTTAATTATTATTCATTCTTATATTAAAAAATATGTGTAATGGTACGCCTTTCTAGAATCACGGGTGGTACTAAAGCACCACTAGAAAACCAGCAAATACGAAAACCCTGTAATGTACTGCAATGAACTACTTTTGTTGTTCTTTATTAGAAATAAGTTAGAGTTGTTTGATGGAAATTAATTAGATTAATTTAGAATAAGGAGCATACTGTAGTACAAAATTAACTTTTTTGTGGCGATGACAAGCCCATGTGGTGAGAAAATATTCTCATGGGTTAAAAACCACATAAGCGAATTGTTGGCTGGAAGGATTTGCTTCAACCTATGTCTTGAAAGAACTATCCTCGCGTGTTAAAAACCACACAAGTGAATTGTTGGCTGGAAAGGTTCACTTCAACCTATGTGAGGAGGAAAATATTCTCACAGAAATACTCCAGAACAACTTTTTGTACTGCGTCAATTATTTTTTACCCGTAATGACCATCTAGTAGCCGAAATGCGTATTTAGATTTAATAATTTTTATGACTATGGGTTTAAATTCCCCTGCAACAGAATTCTCTTCAATCATTAGGCTATAGGAGTAAGCTAGATAAATTAAAAAAATACGCCTAATAAAAACCCCTCGATGAACCGCTGTCTATAAAATTTTCAATATTAAATTAGCTAAGCAATAGTTTTCGACGTCAATTGTTTTCGAAGAAAATTTGTGGGGAAAAATAACCAATGACTAGTTTCGTTGTTTTTGCAGGCGTTAAAAAAATTAATCAATCTGAGGAGCTGCAAAAAACGCAAAACCGGTCATTGGTTATTCTATTTCTACAAATTGTCATCAAAAACAAGCGATTGTAATTCATTTTGAATTTGATATCTGATTACAAGACCATCGACATGGCTGATACGTATTACTTTCCTAGAAAGTCACCTTACAGTGTTCGTTATGGAATTCAACTTTGTTTTTAGAACATGAAATGAAGTAAGTATTGTTTCAACTCATTTTACCTTTCTGATACGTTTAAAATTGACGCTAGTTACCTGAATATGAAATTTATTCTACCAAAAACTATTTACAGTAAAATTAATTCACCAGCTAGCCGTCAGTGGTGAAGGGTGAGTTCTATAAAAGAAAATGCAAATCTTTTTAGTGGTATACAACTTCTATACTTTCACTTATGCCTACCTGGAAATATATCTGAACTTTTTGTCAAATAAAAGTTGTTGAACGCCAACCCGCATGTAATTCAGCCTCTCTAGACGATGGCTAGTCTAGGAGACGATTAAATAGTTATTTTTTTCTACCACATACGTTGATAGAGTCGTATGTACACTCTTTGCTCGCCTACTAGTTTAAATTAAGTACAAACAATAATAAAACTGCAAGAACTAACCTAATCTATATTAAAAAATGAATATCACAGTATTCAACAGACACGACCATACAATACTACAATAGTAGTGCTTGTTTATATTAGAACTTACTATTGCATTACGCTTATAACTATACATGCACCAACTTAAAAGTCTTCATATCAATAAATTTTATGCAAATAATGAAATATACATCAGCGAAATATGTAGAAGCTGGAAAACAAAAATTCTGTCAGTTTCAGTATAATTTAAGTAAAGACCGCTACACTTGTGGCAACGTCCCCATGCTCCACTCGAAGGTGTCTCGAAGTGTGTCTGATCAACAAGATACTAGCAATAGTAAAAGAGAAGGCATCCGAAATACCGGATAGCAGCCGCCAGCTCCGCTTACCGATGCGACCTGAAGGATCTACTTAACACTACACAAATCTAGCTAACTAATATTTACCAATGGATTCGAATTTTTAAGCACATGCCAAATTTATTCCAATTTCAGCCTAAAGTGGTTCCTAACTTCCCTATCGCCCCCTAACTGGCTTATTCTAATTTCAATCTTCCTTTCTATAGATACTATGATAAGGAAACAGGCAAAACGCAAAACAAAATTAATCCAGCGACAAAACACTATCACTTACACTACATTTGATTTGCCAATGCTCCATCCGAAGGTACTACATTGGCTAGGAAGCGAGTTCTCTTTGCCTGGAAAATTTTTGAAATTTGCCGAATCCTTGCTGTTCCAAGCAAGGTAGGGATCTTTAACGTGCGTGACAACACACATACGGGACATTCCTCTCTTCCGAACGAGGGCATATTTTTCGGAAAAATGCTCGTTTAACATTTTCAAGCGGACCGTGTCGGGATTCGAACCCAGGACCTTGGGCATAGTATTCACATGCATGCCAACTACACCACTGAGGCAATTACTTACAGCTTGTTGATAAAAAACAACGTCCAAGTGACTTTTTCGTGCAAAACAAACTTGGGTCTCAGTAATTCATTTAGCCAACCATCTTTAACGGAAAGTATTCACTCCAGAAACACTTTCACAATTCAACCTCACTTTCTTCAAATTCGTGAGTTCATTCGCGTTTGGGACTTGTTTCACTACAAAACCGAATTCAAAGCTACCGCTACGAATTACTTAACCGATTCACTCGTCCGATGATGGTGCTCGCCAGTCGACTAATTAAAGATAAATGCTTATATAGTGAGATTTGTATGAATTCGAATGACCGATACCTTCCAGTATGCTATGCCAATATTTATAAGTTATATTATTTCAGGGAATTGCCCGATTTTTTTCGTTCACACGATTTGTACAATCTCGAGGTCAAAGGTTTTTCGGTGCGTGAGAGTGACTTCACACAGCTGCGTCATTCATTGATCAGTACGCCTTCAATTTTATACTGTTTTATGATTTCTGGCTATTTGAGTAATTTGCAATGATTTCAGTTGCTTTCAATTCGTGAGAATGTTTACAAATACATTTTCCTGAGCTTGGTAAAATGTGTCGGTCTTTTTTAATATATCTACTGTGAGGTCCCGGCCTTAATTGCTGACTGTAGAAGAATGTACTATACTGGGTGTATTATACTTTTCTTATTTCAATATTATGACGAAATAGTCATGTTAGTAGATCTTAATCCATCCAAACTTCTATAAAATTTTAAGGGTATCTCGCGTTAAAGCTAATTTTAACTAAATTAATAAATGATTTCTATTTACAAATGTATGCATAATTAACGCATTAGCATTGCATATTGTCTTTACTTTTATTTGTATAGTTTGTTCGTATTTACGCATTTTCTACATTTCATTTTACCACTTTTTGAAGTCTTGACTTTTATCTACCGAAAAATTCCAAAATTTTATAGTTTATGCGATCGCCTGTCAAACTTCGGTAATCGTTAAATTAATACCATCGATATTGCCCCCATACACCAAAATATGCAATAAAAGTAGGCAACTCGTGTTAAAGCACTTTATATCAACATTAAAAGATATTGCATGAAACACGAGGACATTTCTGTACGTGCATTTTAAAAACATAAAATAAAACTCATTCTTAGAATGTTCCTTCCCCAGTTTAAAGAAAGGGGTGTAATGTAATGCACAAAGCACTTTGTTTAGTTGAAAAATTGATGCAACTGGAATCCTCGCATGCTAGACGTTACTTCTGAAAAACTGTAAAGCTTAGCGATAAATTACATAAAAATGTTGAATTTGCTGTGTACAGACGATTTATTTTGAACTCTACAGTCGAGCTTTGTAGAGATTCTGAACAGTATGAGGCAAGACAAAGACATTTTTGCCTAACGAAGCAAAGCCCAAGGCGCCCAATAAAAATATGTATGGAGAAAGGTAAGGAATTCTTTACTATCCTTAAATTAAAATAATTTAGTCTGATCTTTCATGCCGTTCAATACCAATGCAAGACAAGAAGAGAATGTTGTTATGAATATCAACTGCAGCTCTTTAATAGGTCCAATAAGAGCCAGATTCTTTCCAAATATTTGCAGAGAATTTTTCATATAGTCAAATACCGGTACATGAATCGCCGGTGATAATTGACAACAAATGTATTCTGCATTACGGTCTTTCTAAACAGGACGATTACACCATATTTACAACTAAATTTGACTGTGTAATTTATCTACATAAGTACTAAGTGTGCCGTTTAATCCTATTGAATATAGAGACTAGTGTATTTGTTTTAACCACTCAAATAACACTTTAGTTCATATCGCTTGTAGATCAATTGTCGGGTCGTACGGTTTATACACCGAATTATAAAGCTTCCGCATAACACTACAAATTGATAGACCTTTCAAACGCCTTTAAACTATAGTCGACCCTTATAGGTGCCAATCACTTCATTGTTCTTCTAATGGTTTTATCTCTTTCAATTCTAGGGTGTTCGGCGTCATTGTTAGACTACGTTACTGCTATTAATGAAAGAATTTGTAGCATGCATATGTTTGTAGGCATTAGTGAATAAAAGCTGATATACTAAAAATTGTCTAGTTTTAAATACCTATTGCTACTAATCGGAAAATTATTGTGAACGACCCTTGTGACAAGTATAGCTAAGCGCGCAGTTTTACTGCAACGTCAGCAATTATGGCCACTGGCTACCTAATTTTATTTGCTCAGCTGCTAGGAACAACTATGATCCGATGAACGGTAACTAAAATTCAGTACTTTGTCCTCTGCTAAGAACTACTTAGTACTAGTGGTCTACTTTTTATCTGCATATTGTTTGTTGACTATATCAAAACCTGCAACCCACTCCAGTCATATATGCTTGAGGTATACATAAATTTTTACAAGAATAAATATAAACCCTCAAACTAAATAAAATAAAATGAAATGCAGTTCTAAGATTGGAGCTTTATGCTTTTACTTTGTTGCTTTATGGCTGGATGGAGAGGAGCAAGTTGTTGGTGGCCAAAGTAATCTTGTCTGTGTGAATTAGCGTGTTAGAGTGTTTGTTGTCCATGAGTGTGTGAGCATGAGTGTGTGAGTGCGTAAAAGAGAGAGTGAGTCGAATAAGGTAAGTTTAAGTGTCAGCACCGCGGGCTTTGGATTGGAGGTTTAGTAAAACGGACTTTGCTAAAAAGAAAGGTTAAATTCTAGACGGTAATGAGTTACAAAAACGCTTAGGTAGGAAGAAGAGAACATGGATCAAGATAGATGGCGATTTTGAACTTGTTTTGAAAAGGGATTATAAGCGGACAGTGGTAGATTATGCTGGTAAGAGTTTCCAGGTAAGATTGAGCGTGACAAGCAGAAAAAGGTGATGCAGTTACGTAAAAATGGTACAGTTTGTCTCGAAAATTTCCGTAACCCGCTCAAAAATTGGATTGTAAGCCTACTGAAGAAAGATATGTGAGAGGAGATGTCTGTAATGTCTGGAAATATGTCATAAGTATGACTGTCGGTATTGAAAATAGACCAAACCTCTTGCCAGAAGTTTTGGTGAGGGTATGTTACTCGTCATAGAGTAGTATCCTGTTATCATAAAATACTGGAAAATTGCGCTTAAGGTTACGGATATGGTTTGGGAGTGGAAATGAGTTTTAATGATGGAATTTTCGAGCAGGGTATGCAGGGCCACGGTGGAGATGATTCTATATGTTCTTGAGGTGTATAAATAGAAAAGTCTTATATTCGTCTTCAGGGAGCATCTGAGGATGGATGAGTTAGAGGGAGTCAAAGGTATACAACGTATCAGATAATAGGAACGATGATTTGGTTGAGAATTAGTGTGCGCGTGGATTTGTCGAGATCAGCTGAGTGGGAAAGAGCATGGTGCACGTTGTTGAGGATTATTTTGACTTTGGAGCGAGGTTTTGTGAGATGTGTGTAAGTTTTTAATCTGGTCTATATGTGCAAGTCAAGGTAAGAAGCTGTACATGAGCATGTAATCGGAGAATTCAGGATCTGGATTTTCGGGCTGCATCAAAGATCTAAATAACGTTTGAGAAAGTTCATTTTGGATTTGGAGGGGGAGCGTGATTGCTTATTTAGGGAGGACCCCGGACTGTTAATGAAGAATGATGCTTGGAAGTAGTCCCGAATAAGAAATACGACGTCGTCTGGGTACGCAAAGGTCAATGTATTTTGGATCCTAAGGTCTCGGAGTGGATTGAGTGCAAAATTCCAGAGAGATAGGCGGAAACCAGGTAGGCAGTCTTGGGTTAAAGATTTGGATATGGAGTGGTAATTTGAGGATAGGATTGCTGTGCGAGAGGAAAAAAATGATTTAAGCTGACCACTTTAATTTGATTGAGGAGATTTGACCACAAAAGAGGTCAAGGGCAGAATGGAAATCTATGAGTAGGCGATTACATACTTATGTGGAGAATCTTGGACTATCGAGCTAAGCGAGTAAAAGGTTTGCTCTGCGTTATGGTCTGTACGGAAACCGTCATAATTAGGAAAAGTAGGGCGTAACAGTCATATACGTGTATTGAGCTTAAGGAGGGTAACTTGTTCTAGGAGTTTTCCGAGGGTTGAAATTAGGGTTATAAATCCGTAGGATTTGGGATCTTCTGGTGGCTTGTTTGGTTTCAGGAATAGAGTGATGAACGCTGATTTGAAAGCACCGGGGAAAGTTCCTGGGCATAGGCACTTTTGAAACAGAACGTGGGTGGATTCCCTGATTAGGGGCCAGGATTGTTGAAGAATAGGTCTAGGTTGTATATTGCGCACTGTCTGGTTGGGTTAAAGAGTTGGTGATCAGAAGTTATTGTGCTTGGATGGGAATATCTGGAGACATGGTTTGAAAACTGATCAAGACCGAATGTGATGGGGTGGTCAGAGAGTAGGCTTGAGAGGATTTTATTAGTTTACCGTAGTTGATCCAAGAGTCTGCTTGCTGTTCGTAAATGCATTTGTGGTAGTGATGTTTCTTAGAGGCTTCAATAATGTCTTTGTGTCGTCTTCTATCAGCCGCGTAAGTTAATGCGAGATAATTGATTAAGGTCGGGTTTGTGTTAGTCCAGTCTGCTCTGTGTGAGCTATAAGCTGGGATTTTGGTGATGAGTTCTAGGTGGAAGGTTGAGGAGGATTCTAGCTATTCGTAAAGCAAGCACACTGTCAGTTGCTCAGTGACAAAGTTGTCGATTTTTTTGTTCAATTGAAAACAACGTAAATCACATCTATCCCCAAAACACTTAAAACTTAACCCTTTATTCCAGAAACACCTGGGTTTTTAAGAAATTAAAAAATCTAATAAATTTACACACCTAGGGAACAAATAAGATGAAGACTTTGTACTTGGTAGTACTAATTGGAAATATCTTTCCGATATTTTAATATCCTTAGCGTCTGCAAAAGATCTTGCGGTTCAAAGGCAACGGGCATTATCGATTCCTTTTTTAAATTTTTTGATGAACGACGCTTTGCAACAGTAAACGCGTCTGGTTGAAATACTGCTTGACCATAAGCTATAAGACGTTTTGTGTAAAGCAGTCTATTTGGATCGGATTGATTAACTAGAACTAGGAAAAATCTTAATCAATGCGTGTAAAAAATTGTTTAAAGGTGGCAAATTGTCCGCTTCTATAATACTGCTAGTTAACTACTCAGGTTATGATATCCGAAAACCACCACCAAAAGCTGGGCAAACGTCTAAATAGGTGGTATTCTTACAATCTATGACAGGAATTACAGAAACGGTTTTTTAATCGAAGCATCAAAGAAAATCTAAAGTAAAAAAAAGGTAAAACCAGCAAGATAGCTCTCGAGATGAAGATAATCTAAAGTAAAGTAAGTGTGTGGATAGTGGTTTAGCGGATTTGATATGAACCAGCTGCATAACTGATATATCTAATAAATACGGTTTGGTTATTTGAATAATTAAATTTAAAATATTTTAGATTTAATTTTGTGAAAATAACGGAATGCGGATATTGTTTGAAGTTAAATGCATATCACTGATACACGATGTACGTCATAGTCGAAGTACGTCACTGTATTTGAATTGTACTTGCGCGTAAGGTATGTAATAATACAAACAAATGCAAAAGTTATGGTTTCAATTCCACTTAATTATAGTTAATTAGAATATGCACTAAAGTAACCAATTGAAAGGTAATCAGGTGATGAAATGTTAAAATTTAAATCTTTTTAAACTATAAAATGTGTTTTTTCACAAACTATAAACATGCAATCCTAATATTGTGATATGACCATTAGTGAACACTGGAATGATTGACAGCTACAAAGATGTGTTTAAAAAATCAATAGAAAACGGATAAAATGGAGACATTGTGGAAGAGTATCAGAGGCATGATATCCCAATTTATAAGCCTTGCGACCCGAAAGGGAGTTCGGTTGGTGTCTTAATCGAAACGTGATAGAAAATAAATTAGTCGATCGATTGTTTAAATAATAAAATATTAATGTATATTATGATAGAGCAGATAGTCGGTTAATGCTTGTGTAAATAAAATAATATTGCATCATTCAAATCCAACGGAAGCAGTGGTTAGTAATAAATCCGGTATATTTGTCACCTTGAGTGAAGTAATTATTATTTGTAACCTTCATCAGTGATCTCCGTATCAATATTTCATTAGCTAAAGAATTCCCTGTATATAAGCATGAAAAGTTAAACTTATATTGGGCAAATAAAGAAATATAAATATAAAAAGTTACAGTGGTGTTAAGAACATAACACTATCTACAAATTGTGAACCGACGATTTTTTCGAATCGCCTGATTGACTCGATGAACGAGATCATTAGTTGGTCGACACTCGCTTCGTTCCCTAACCGCTTGCATCATGAACTATGTCCTGCTTCAAAGTTTTTGCACCATTGCCGCACTTTGCTGTCGCTCATGAAAGTTTTTACCGTACATATCACTCATTCGTCGATGAATTTCGGCTGCATCCCAGACGGCTGCATGGCGTAGTAGGTATGCGTGTGATCAGTGTCCAAGGTCCCGGGTTCGAATCCGACACGGTCCGCTCAAAAAATGTTAGGCTGGCATTTTTCACAAAAATATACCCTCGTTCGGATGAGAGGTAAAATGGAGGTCATGAGTGTGAGCGTTAACGTTAAAGATCCCTACCTAGTTTGGAACAGCAAAAGTTCTACAAAATTCAAAATTTTCCAAGTAAAAAAAAAACTCGCTTCCTGGCCAATGTAGTACTTTCCGGTGAAGCATTGGAAAATCAAATGTAGTGTGTATTGTACCCCTCAGCATGGAGAAGTCGAATGACAGCACGCACTTTCCACTTGGCAGGAGATTCTATTATTGTAGGCATATATAAATGAGGAGCAGGACACAGTATGCCTATCCACAGTATCTGTTGAAAAAAATAGGAGAAATAAAAGGGCAGAATACGTTTTAAGGCATTTTTGGGGAATAGTAAGGGATATATTATAAGCAGAGATAGGAAAAACGAGATAGATGTAGACCTAGATCAGATAGTGATAGATGCAAAGTGTGCAAATTACAGGGAAATGTGTAGGTTAGTTCAGAATAGGAAACAATGATGGTATGCGTCTAACCAGTTCCAGGACTGAAGACCTAATGATGATGTGTACATGACGTGGTGTGACGCAACCGAAAGGCATTACTAAAAACACTGCTCAGCATATCTGTGCACTGTGTCATCAGATTTTGAATGTGGTTTTTACCTTTTCGATCGATCGAACCTTGAAAAGAAATAGCCCTCGCAAAGGTAGTCTCGACGATATTTTATCCTAATGGTTCCCAGAAACGTAAACCATTGCAAATATCGTTTGGTCAAAAATATATTGTCCTAAGAATATCAAAAAATAATTCATATTGAATTTTCTAAAACCTCGGCAACCGATAAAATTGTCGTTTTGTGAGCGGAGTTTCATAAATATGAACGTTTCTTAGACAGGCTTATCATCGGTCTTTGGGCGTTCTCTAGGTATCCCATTGTCAACACATAAATCATTTTTTATTGATCTGTAGTGGTTAAACCCATGTCTAGTTATAAATAATTTTCAACAAATTTATGTAGAAACCTCATAAGAAACAATGGTTAATGTTTTGCATGGCATGCAGGTGCTTTCGTATAGTCCAGTAATGATTTCAATTCTTCCAAATATTCCAAAAGTCATAAATATACAAAAACAGCATACTCTAAAATCTTGTATAAATAGGGTGCTTCATTAGCAGTGAAATAACGGTTAACTGGAGATACTATGCATCAAATAATGACCATTGAGCCAAACTTTTCTTATCCGAACTGCTGATGGTCAGGTGTACGGGGTTTTGAAGGTTACAATTTTATTTCAATTTTTCAAATTGGCATCCTTATGTTATTGGGTACAGAGAAAAAGAATATGGTACTATTTTTGACTTTGATCATAGAGGGCGCTACATACAACCCTTCATTATGATTAATTGGTCATAACTTTTACCCTCTACATCTAGCGTACAACCGACTTCAAAATCTGAAAGAGCAACCCCTTTTACATAAAAACATATTCTTGTATCTCTTGGGTATTCCAATCTGTTTTCAGTAAAAACCGTTTAACTCAAATTATGTTTTAATCCTTATTAGTGGGATGTCACGCCGAAAATAATAATAATATTTTAGTAGGTTTATTTTACTATCTGGCAGTCGTGATTATGATCTGTCATAGTTATAATTTAATGAGGCAGTGAAGGTATTTAAAGTATCAACTCAGTAAGTGTTTCCTTTAACCTTCTGCTTGAAATTTCTTTCACTAAAATATTAAAAAAATGGCGGGTCATAGTGACATTACCAATAGTGAGATGAGAAATATTGTGTGTTTTTGCGCAAACAAATTTCAGTAGCCGCACTGCGACCTGAAGGTATACCCAGTTATATCCTCAAAAAAAAACCTAATTATAAACTGTTTCGAAACCTGTATAATCGTTAACGCGAGAAGGCTTCGTTTCGCCGCAAAAGTGAAAATAATATTCCAAAAACTATCTCGGTTGAGGAAGAAGAGGATCTTTTGGTTAGAGTGTACGAAAATTCAGGTGTAAGTATCAGTCGTCTAAGTGCGGAAATGGGGATAACTTACTAATCGATTTGAAGAATTTTATACAAAGATAAGCTTCTCCCACTAGATCCTACAGCTCGCCTCCGTTTTACTCAGGTTTTACAAGAGCAGCAAAGCATGGATCTTAATTTTTTTAATAACATTCTCTATACTGATGAGGCAACATTTACTTGCCGTGTGGAGTTTTCAACAATTGCTTGTGTGATTCAGAAAACCCCAATGCCGTAAAAGAAAGACATTTTCAAGACGAATTTAAGATTAATGTTTGATGTATATTATTTCAAATTTCTTTATTCGACCTTTTCAACTGCCACCGTCTCTAAACGGCACATTTTATTTAGATTTCCTTCAATAAAATTTAAACGATTTACTAGAAGAAGTACCGCTTAATTTGAGGGCACATATGTGGTTAATGCAAGACGGAGCTCCTGTACATTTCTCTCGGTCGTTACGCAAATATTTAGACACCTTTCCATATCGGTGGATTGATCGTGGCAAGAAATTCTCTTGGCCATTTAGGAGACCCGGCTTAAATTCTCTGGACTTTTCGATTTGGTCTCGAATGAAAGATATGGTGTTATAAAGAAACTGTTGACCCGCCCGAGTAGTTATGGGGGAGAATACAAGCGACTGCGAATGAAATCAAAAGCAAAATTTTTTAGAACTCGCCAATCTCTTAGAAAACGTAATACAAAATGTCCAAGTAAATAGGGTACATTTCAAAGTACTATAATACGCGGTTTTATTTTGAAAACAGATTAGAATATCAAAGAGAAGCAAGAATAGGTTTTTTTATGTAAAAAAGGTTGCTCGTATTGATTTCGAAGTTGTTTGTACGATAGATGTAGAGGGTAAAAAGTTATGGCTAATTAATCATAAAAAAAGTTGTATGTAACGCCCTCTATGACCAAAGTCAAAAATAGTATCATATTCTTTTTCTCTGTACCCAAAAACATAAAGATGCCAATTTTTATGCCGATGACCTTCAAAACCCTGTACTTCTTAAACCAACAACATTTGGATAAAGAAAGCATGGCTCAATGGTCATTATTTGATGCATAGTATCTTCAGTTAGCCGCTAACCCATTGTTAACAAAACACTCTATAGATTTATTTTAAAATCAAGAACTCGACAATACTAAATTAATAATAAGATACTCGCTGTCCAAGTTGCAACGTATAGCATGCTGCATATATCAATATGACTATAGTAATACGCTTATAAAATTTTAGAAAGCATAGGTAGGTAAGCTAGGTCGTTTCTAAAACAAGAAACCGAGTTTTTACATGTAGTTTTCCCATAAGAAAACCTCAGCTCCATTTTGCTCATTTTTGTACTTTTCAGGATCGCCCCACCTTTACTATCAATGCATTCTACAGCGTTCGGCATCATGACACCCGATGTTGACATTTTGGCTACCTACAGCGCTCGAGAGGTCCACCGCCTACAGCGCCCATATTAACGCCCGACCCCAACATCTCAATGTTGGACTACCTAGGCGGCCTACATCTCTGTGTCAGGCGTCGTGCCAGGCGCCTTACATGGCCGTGAACCGTGAAGGTGGAATATCATTGAAACGTATAAAAATAAACAGAACGGACCTTAGATTTCTTATAGAAAAACACATACAATGCATGTTTGGTTTTATGAACCACTAAGCTTATTTATTCCCATATAATAATTTAATGACATTGCGGTTTCGATGGTAATACAAAAATGGCGTTGAGCAAAATCACCTTTTGCTTAAAGAAACAAATCGTATTGCAGGTTTGGTTCACATCTTTTACGAGGATTAGCGAATCTCCAAATAGATAGTGTATAAGGCACAAGCTTCGTCTTAAAATTTTATAAATTTGAATGTAGTGAAGAAACCAGTGGAAAATTGATAATAGCGTGTCCCATGCAACCATTTACCCACTCTTTCCTTATTTTCATAACTAAAACCGACATGACGTTGTACACGAGTGCATAACACATAGTAAGGCCACAAAAAGACCAGTATTCGTTAAACTTCATGAAAGGCATAATGTGCATACATACTAAAATGTTTAATAAAAGTAGGACGATCTTTGAATATTATGCACTTTACGTCAACCACAAAATATATTGCTACAAACATTAGAACACTTCTTTAGCTTGCGCTCTAAAAATTCAAAACGAAGTTTATGCACAGTGGCTTCCCTTCGAGTTTAAAGAATGCACGATAATGTAATGCACATAACACTTTGTTCGGTTGAAAAATTGATGCAATGGATTCCGCCCATACCAAAATGTTGTACTTCCAAAATAGTATAAAACTTAGAGATAAAGTACATAAAAATATTGCATTTTCATTATACAATATATTTCGAGCTTCATACTAGAGCTTTTGTTGGTTGTTAGATAAATGCAGCAGGTGCATTTTTGTTAGACGAGAGGAACGCTTTTGCATAGAAATGTTTTCTTTACAAAGAAGTTGCCTTTTACATATTAGTTTCCGTGATTTAAAATAATTTGCGAATTGGCGACCTTTTGACTTGTTTAATATAGCTTTATTAAAAATATCGTAATTCAAATTTAAATAAAACATTTAATTACAAATACGATCTACGCTAAGAAAAAAACTTCTGGTTTAGATAATTAACAAATTCAGACTTTCTAAACAATATGTGGCGCTCTGGTTCGTCTGGGATCACCTTGTTAACGCTTCGTAGTAACAAAGCTACCATTTATTTACAAGTTTAAAAACATGAATTAATTATACATTAAAGACACTAAAAAAAATTTTACAAAAGTTTTTGGGTGCGTAATTATTGGCAACATATTTAATCACTGGAAGCACTTTAGTTTGTAAAGTTGCAGAGTGCGTCCCTATGTTGAAGAATTGAATGTTGTGGCTTCACGACGAAGACCTGCATATGTGTTATGTAACGGATGATGTCCATCGTTAGCTGAATGCAATGCAAAACCAAGCGGCAGTAACTGAGATAGAATTTCCATGATTCGATAACCCTGCGACTGGTAGGCGGAGATGCTGGCATCCTTGGTTGGAAAAAATTAGAGTGAGCGGATGTCGGAATATCCTGGCGTGCATGTTGGCGTCACATGCTTTAGGAGGTGATCGTGATGGCTTCTGAGGTGGAGAGAATCCAATCTGTGCTATTGCAGACTCCTGCGTCCGTAGTGCGATTATAAGGTTTATTTCATTTTATCCCGTTAGATTTGGTAGTCACAACACGATGATCTGAAGGAAAACTATTAATGCACGAGGAGCTTGGTGACTTCCGTCTTGCACTATGCTTAAGTTTTTTTCAAGATTAGTGACTACCTTAAAGCAGAACAATTAAGAGGTAATTTGCCCTAGCGTTTGAAGCTCCTCTTATATTATAGGTTTGTTTGTATTGTACGTTGGGTCGGTTCTATTACCTATTTCTAGAGATATCAGACTTTATTTGCATGCTGAGTGCTTATTGGTCAGGTAGTTAGGAGAATAGTTGGTTGCATACCCCTACAAATACTATATTCTTAGGATGAAATTCACAAACAAAAATACTGAAGAAATAATTCAGTTAAATGTACTATCTATAGTGAGTAAATAATAAACGCAAAAACCTTTCAATCATACGCGATTTATCTAAATAATAAAAACAGGGATTTCGAGACGAAAATTATACGATAACAAAATAATTCTTTAGAAAAGCCTCCTTTGGAAACAATGTGTGTTTGTAATTTATTTCTTTATACATATCACATCTAACTGAATATCCAACTTCATCTTAGAAATATCTATTCTTGAGAACTAGTTAATTGTCTAACTAAAAAATTTCTTTGCACAAATGGAATTTGTAATAAAACCTATATCATCTTCAAATTTGAATTACCAGCCTTAAATTACAATCTCAAAACTTTACGGTATTGTCCAAGGGAAATTAGCCTTGATATCTGGGTTCAATAGCGCCTATTTTTCATGATGGGCTCGTCCCAACGACCAAACTATCTTAGAAATGTTTTCGGAACTCCTATCATGTTATTCTATACGATCCCAGATTTGCTCTATGAAATATAACGCAACAAAAGCAACACATGTAACTCTAGCGCATTATTTCAGGAAACATTAATTACTAAAAAACAGTTTACTAATTTCAATTAGTTAAATGAGCTTTTAGTACGAAAGTACCTGCAAAATTCGGAAGCTTTAGTAGATACATTTAATAATGTTGCTACTCCAATATGGTATTAAACTAAGATGAAGAATTAAACTAGCATAGGCACCCAGTACAATTAAAAACAGCTGTTCATATTACAGTTATTTGAACAAATTCACAAAGGTTCAAGAAACTGTCAACTATGGACGATACACCTCAAAAACAACAGACTCATAAAACCAACCATAAAATTAATGCATTGAAAATACACAAATGGCGCAGCTTTTGATTGTAAATGTAAAATCGTGGGAAAAACGTAAATGTTCACACGGACAGAACGACATTGACATGCAAAATAGGATAGTTTAGATACACAATCCGTGAAAACAAAAATAGTACGCAATAACCCTGAGACGTAAAATTTACAAATATCCATGCATAGTAAAAAAAGGGCCGATCAGATTAGATTATTAAATACTAGACATCCTGGAGTGACTTACGTATTCGATCAACATGCTACCATCGGACGTTGGAAGCAAATACCATAGTCAACATAACGGTATTGATACTTGGAACTATTAGTGAGAGACAGCTTTTAAGATGCGGAAGAAAAAACCGCGGATACGATATAACAGAAATTAAAGTGAAAGCTTCCGTTGTTAATTTTGCCATAAAGCACCTATTGGAACTTTAGTATTGACTGAGGCATTAGAAAACTTTTTCAACAGCTAATTGCATAAATTCCGGTTAGAAGGTTTCGAAAGGTAACTTCTTATCGTTCATGGCAACCTCAAATTTAGATCTAAGAGAATCATTTTCGCATTTAGATACACAATCTTACAGTGGTACTGAAGTGATCTTCTTCTTTTAATTCCATATACCTTTACTCTGACGAAGTAAGGCTACTGCACAATTATCACAAGAGATAATTTTGGTTTCACTCTTACATGAAGTGTATGTTTCTATGTTAAAGTAATCTCGTTCAAATGAACAGTATTGTTCTTCATATTCTTAATATTAATTATTTGCTTATAAATTTCCTCAAAAGACTGTAGTAAGGATTTGGAAATGATTAAACGATCATGCAATCAAGCTACTAATTCACTAGTGATTCTCGCATTAGTGCTTCCATGGTAATAGATTATATTAACACTGGACACTAATCGTAAACCGGGTAAAACATGGGTGGATTTGCTCGAGTTGAATATCGTGACAATAAGATGAAAAAATTATTCGTGTAAGTATTAGTAAAGACCGAGAAAATTGTAGGATGGCTAAATATAGTACACTAATATTAGGAGTATTCCCACTTGGAAATGAATTGGCGCTGTGGTACACTACGCTATTTGAATAAATTACTATTGCTAAAGTTCTGGGAATTGTGCAATTTCATGTACCTTAGATATTGGTTATTTAGCAAGCAATTGTTATCTAGAAATAAGTGCACATCTTATTGAAAAAAGTGAATTTAAATGCCAAATTTAGGCCAAACTGATTTCAAATATTAGTAAATGCTAGCAGGAGTAAAGTGTACACTGAAGTGTTCTTTCAAATAATATTAGTGAATGAAAATGGTTTCACCTAACGTCTCGTTGATGCTATTTGTTGTTTGGCGTGCGGCCAGCAACCAGTAAGCTCTGAATACTTCAATTATGTGTACGCATAGCTATTTCTGCACGCAATCTTCTTATTGAGCTGTCCAAGGGCCTGGATCTGGCATCGAACAAAACATTTGTAAATATTAGAAAGTATGAATAACCTTCTTCAAAGTTGCTTCCTTAATCTTATACATTTGACAAATTTAATGAACAGAAACAAACTACTACGCCATTGAAATAGTATGCAATTAACAATACCCTAACCAACTGATCAATAACCACGCAGCATGTAAATAAATAGCATACACACATAAAACATACTCAATCAGTAATGGACCCGTACGACACATCTCGAATACAAAACAGAACCATCCGAATGTGCAACACAAACAAATTTCGGTATAAGAGGAGCTCCAAACGCTAGAGCAATTTACTTCTTTTTGTTCTCTCCTTAAGAAAGCCACCAAACTCTTCGGAGGAACTTAAGAATAGTGCAAGACGGAAGTCACCAAACTCCTCGTGCAATAAAGGTTTTCCTTTAGATCATCTCAATATGACCACCAAACCTAATGTAATATAATGAAGTAAACTCTCACGACAATGCGTACAAGACCCCGCTATAACTTAGCTTGGACCCGCTCCATTTCATAAAGCTTACTGCCATCAGGACCACTAACAAGCACGCCAGGATTCGGAACATTACGCCATTAGACCGCTTCGATTCCTATCAACTAAGAAACCTCTCGTACGCCAACGTCAGCCTACCAGCCGCTAGAAACCCAAGCTTTGGAAATCCGACTGCAAACACTGCTACGTGGTATCGCATTGCATTCAGTGTAACCCGGGCCAGGGTAGCTTGCAACCACGGACATCATGATCGATACGACAGCAGGCTCAGGACTTCGTAGTGAAGCCGCAACGTCTAATTCTTCAACATAAAAACTCGTTTCGCAACTTTACAAGCTAAATTGCTTTCAGTTCCAGTGTTAAATTTAATTGCAATTTAATTAAGCACACGAAGACTTATGAATATTTCCTTTGTGTGTGTGTCATGCCTTTAATGTTAATGTATAATAAAATCATATCAATATCATCGCATCATCATCATACACAATTATTTATAACTATACAAAAGCCTAGGCCCAACCTAACTGTACCTTATTAAGTAATAAATAGTTTCTGTGGCTTGTTGGTTGGATCTACGGTTGGGGCTTAAGCGCCCTTTCTTGTGTCGCTGCGAGCTTCATTTGCTGGTAGGGTGGGTGTGTGGTGGTGAGTGTGTACAGGTGTGCGTGTGCAGGTTCTGTGTTTGTGGGACATCTCTAGGGTGTGTAGATATATGAATTGTGTTGTTGTCAGTGTGCTTACCTCAGGGTTTGGATAGGTAGTTTGTTTAATAGGATGTCGATAAAAATTTGTTGGTCTGTTGTGGGAAATTGGTTACGAGGAAGTTGACGTTGGGTAGGAAAGTAAAGGAGTCCAGATGGATAATTAATTTAAGGTGTGCTTGTTGGAGTAGGGTGAGGGGGCATGAGTAAATGAGATGGATTGGTGTTTCTGGGGTCTGGTCGTCTCATGGGCGATTGTGACATGAGATTAAATGTAATTGATGTAGTTGAGCTCTGAAGGGACCGTGTCCGGTAAGAAATTGGAAGGTTGATGGATGAGAGTGCGCTAATGTGGAGGAATATCTGTGATGTTGGGGAAGATGTCATGTGTAAATGTACCGGTTTGTGAGAGGGTCCAGGATTCTTGCCAAGAGTAGATGAGGCATCGGTGAATTAAGGATTTGGTTTGTTTTGGGAAGTGTACAATAATCATCGGAATAGAGTGTTGAATCGTATAAGGATATGGGTCTGTTTTGTTTAAGGTTTCGGATTTAATACATGAGTGAAAAGTTAGTTCTATAGGTGGGACGAGCAGGAGGATTTGGAATGCTGATGTGGTAGCTGTTTTATATGTTCGGGTATGGTAGTGTAGGAATAGTGGCATAATTCGGTCGAGTTTGTGTCTTATGGACGGTGGGGTGAGTGGGAACCAGGACTCTGCAGTGTATCTGATTATGGAAAGGATAATTTGGTAGAGGATTAATCTGCGTATGGTGTTGGTGAGATGTATGTATTTTGGAAGTGAATGATGGAGGTTATGCATAACGATTTTGGTTTTTATGCAAAGTTTGGTCAAATGGGTGTTAATTTTTAGACGTGTGTCTAAGTACAGTTCTAGGTATTGGGCTGTTGTGGAGAATGTGATTGAGGTGCGAAGGATGTAGACTTTTGGAGTGCATCACAGGTCAAGGATTCCTTTGAGGAGGAGCATTTTGGATTTGGAAGGGGATAGAGGTTGTTTATTTAGAAGGTACCAAATTTCGACGGAATGCATCAGGAGGGCGACAGTGGATTCAATGGAGGTAGAGGTGTTGCCATGGATAAGAAATGCCACATCATCAACAAAGGCAAATGTTGATGTTTTACGGATATTTAGTTCTAGGAAGGGACTTACACAAGGTTCTATAGTGTGCGGGAAAGGCAGGATCCTTGAATGCAGCCTTGTGACAAGGACTTGGAGGCTGTGAAGAAGTTGGAAGAAAATGTGTCAGTTCGGGATGTAAGAAAGAATTTAATAATATACTAGAGGTTTCTTGGGAAGTTGGATATGCCTAATTGGTTTAGGAGGTTCGGCCACCATAGATCGTCAAAGGCTAATTGGGAATCTAGGAAAAAAAGACTATTACATACTTTTTGGCTGAGGATTGGACGGTTGAAATCAAGGAATGGATGGAATATTCAGCACTGTGTCCATGAAAAAAACCGTGCTGGTTGCGAGAGAAGCGGGAATGATTATCAATGTAGAAATTTAGTTTGAGAAGGATCGCTTGTTCATGAAGCTGTCCTGGGGAGAGTAGGAGCGCAATCGATTTGTATAATTTAGGGTTTTTGGGTGGTTTAGTGAGTTTTAAGAGTAAGGTTATGCTATCGGATTTGTACGAGGTAGAAAAAATTTCTTCGGACAGGCATTTGTGAAAACGGATGCAGGTGGTTTCTCTAATTAGAGGTCCGCATTTTTGTAGGATAAGGTTGGTGATATGGTCGAGGCCGGGAGCTTTGTTAGGGTTGAGGTTTATGACAAGGGAGTCTAATAGGGTAATTTCGATTGTTCTGTCATGAGGTGAGAGTGAAGGGATTTTAGAGTCGGCAATCAGTATTTTTTGTCCTTCTGTAAGTATGTCTTGTGTGGCAGTGGGGATTGCAAAGTCTAGCAGGGATGTGAATAGGTTGTCCAGTGTGGTAAGAGTTGGGCTGTTAGGCATAGTTAAAATTTTGGTGTTTTGTATTTGAAGAGTTTTCGGTATGTTGTCCATGGGTCCGTTTCCTGTTCGTTGATGATATAGTTATAGTATTGTTTTCTGGCGTTCATAATTAGCTGTTTATAATTTTTCCTGTCTGTTGTGTTGGTATTAGTTAGCATGCTTACGTATATATGGTCTCTGTTGTTCCGCCTGGCTCGTTGTAGTCTACGTCCAGTTTTGCTAAGTGAGTTTCTGGTTAACGTAAGTTCTTGAATCCAACTATGGTGATATTCGGATGTTGGAAATTTTCTGCGTATGCTTTTGGAGGCTGCTGAGTGTATATCTTTTGTTAGCAAGTAGGCTAGGGGGATTGTGGAATGAGATTGGCTAGGGTCTTTACGAATAGGGTTAACTTGTCTTTGCGGGTGTTGTAAGCTGGGGTTTTTTCGTGAGAGCTGGGTGGGAGGTTGGGTGTAATTGCGAAGGTAATCAAGTTATGATCACTGGATTGGAGGATACTAGAAGTTCTCCATGAGGTGCTCAGGTTGGAAGCTGCAAATGCGGATGCGGTGATGTCTATGTAGGATTTGTTTGTGGTGGATTTCCATGTGAGAATCAGAAATGGGACGTTATGAATTGTCAAGTGGTGTTGTTGTGTAAAGTTCTCTAGTACTATGTCATTATTGTCAGTAAAGTTGGCATACCTTAGGGTTTTATTAATTATGGAGTGTGGATATCCGTGCTAAATTGAAAATAAGAAGGGATTAGGAAGGTTGAACCTGTTTTCCAATGGATTGCAATTACTGTGATCTTGTCAATAAATGTTATCTTTGTTACTACGAAGCATTGACAAGGCGAGCACTTAAACATGGCTACCGTGAGAATTCCACCTTTCTGACGAGCGGATCCAGAATTATGGTGTTTACAAGTAGAGCACAGGTTCGAAATAAGTGGTATTACGGAAGGTGCTACAAAATACACGTACATAATATCCAACCTAGAAGCGAGAACCGCAGAAGAGGTCCCAAACATCATAATTAAACCGCTCGAGACCTATAAATACACCAAAATAAAAGCCAAATTATGAAACAACGAAGCACATCGCATCTATTACAAATTCAAAGCCACAGCAAACAAATGTACACAGTCTTGCGGAAACGCCGAACACAGGAATTACAGGTGGATAAATACCTACATCCCACTTCACGCCAACATATATACAAACCTCTGTGTATAACCAAGAATGGTTCAGTTAGGAATAGTAAGGCCATCCAAATCATCATGGAGTTGGCCCCTACATTTAGTAGCAAAACACAACAAAGAGTGGCGACTCTATTGACATTACAGGGCCTTATACGTTTGCTCAATTTCTGAGAGGTATTCTATCCCCTTTTGTGGAATATTTATCAATTTTTTCTACAATCGATCTTGTCAAAACCTATCATTAAATCGCCGTGGCTAAAAAGGCATGAAAAGACTACTATGTCAACGCCTTTTGGTTTATTCTAATTTCTATATATGACCTTTGGATAACGATATACCGCACAAACTTTTCAACGATTTGTGGACGAACTTTTAAGCGGATTAGAATTCTGTTAAAGCTACATCAACAATATTTTGATAGCTTCTCAGTCTGAAGACAAACACGACAAACATTTGGAAATTCTCTTCAACCGATTCAAAGATTCGGCGTGGTCATATACTCCGCCAAATGCAACCTTGAGCAAGATGAAGTTAAATTTCTTGGCTACCTCATCACCATAAGATAGTACCAAACCACTACCAGAAAAAGTAAGCATTTCAGTCAAAATTTCACAATATCTGAGACAGTCAAAAAGCTCAGACGATTCTTAGTCAAGTTGAATTATTATAGGCGTTTCATACCACGAACAAGCTGACTCATAAGCTACGTTCAACGGCTTGCTAAAAAGCAAATAAAAAACAGCGCGCCTATCAATTGAACAAGTGAAGCAAGCACAGAAGTCCAAAGTAGAGCCAGCATAAACCGTGCTACTAACACATCCATTCTCCGACACAAAACTATCTATAGTAACAGATGCTTCAGACTTTGGTGTCCGTGGAGTTATAGAACAATGAAGCAACGAACAATGGCAACCTGTAGATCTTTATTCCAAAAACTAACTAATACCAAACAAAATATTCAGCCAACGACCGAGAACTTCTCGCAAATTACCTAACTGGCAAACAGTTTAAATACATGTTAGGGGTAAATATTTCACGTTCTACCCACACCACAAATCTCTAACCTTCGCTTTCGAACAGAAATTGGAAAAATGTGCGCCATGCAATTTAGATATCTGGATTGCACAAGCCAATATTCGACAAATATCCAACAAACTTCAGGGAAAGAAAACATTGTCGTAAACACACTCTCGTGAATCTTAACACCTACTTCAAACAGCTTTCCAATTCGCAGCAAAACAATGAAGAGTTCAAAAGTTTCAGGGAAAACAACAACTGAAGTTTGACCTACAGATTGATACAAAATCCGAACTCTGAACAAACAATTTTTTGTGACATTTCAACAACGATAGCTCGCCTGTTCAAAATGATTACAAAAATAAGCTTTTGCAACCATTCACAACTTAACACACCCACAAAAAAAGGTAACCACCAAGCTCCTAACCCAAATATTCGTTTGGTCTTGCACCAAATCAGACAGCCGAACCTGGACACGAAGTTGTATCCAATGCCAAAGAAACAAAGTCGCAAAACTTGTGGTAGCAGAAACACAAAAATTCAAACCACCATTTTCAAGATTCGAACATGTACACATAGAGATTATCGGACCACTACCCGTATCAGAGGGACACCGAAACATATTCACATCCATCGATCGGTTTACAAGATGACTGGAAGCAATGCCTCTGCAAAGCTTGCACTTAGCAAAACCGTACACCTATCAGGAGGATTCCTCACAAGTTAGAACAAGCGAACGAAACAAACATCCTCAGACCCTTGCAAACCAGCTCCGTTACTACTTTCAACGACTACAGTCAATCCAGAGTACCAAGCATAGAAAAAGCAAACGTTCACATACAAAGAATTAAAAAATTCAACCCACATTTTTCTACACTGCAGAGGTAACAAAAATGCTTTACAAAGTACATGCGATGGACCACACAAAGTAATCCACATGGATGACAAGACGGTCACCATCACAAACATAGAAAAAGAACATGTTTCAATCGACAGGGTCAAATGCAACATACATGGAAAACTGCCCCACAGAAAGTCAACACGAGTCCAATAGAAACAAGTTATACAACAGTTACAAGAAGTGGTAGAAGGGTACACTCCCTAAAGAAATATATCAATTTTTATCATGACTAACGCAGCCACTAGAAAGGGGGTATATAGGAGTATACAACGAACCATGCTCCTAACTAACCACGCAGCACGCAAACAGCGTGCACGTATAAAACTTCTCCCAATCTATAATGCACTCGTTCAACATCACTTGAATACAAAATAGAATCGTCCGAATGTACAATACAAACAAACCTCGGTATAATAGGAGCTCCAAACGTTAGAGCAAATCAATTCATTTTATTCTCTTTTAAGAAACCCACCAAAGTTCTTGGAGAGAACTTAAGAATAGTACAAGACGTAAATTACCAAAATCCTCATGCACTAAGGTTTTTCCTTCAGATTATCTCACCATCAAATCTAGGGGAATAAAATCAAGTAAACTCTGACAACATTACCGACACGACCCGCCACAACATGATTTAAATCTGTTCCACTTCACAAAGCCACAGTCATGAGAACCACCTACTAGAAGCACGTGGCGCCAACTAGCAGGTAGGGATTGGGAACATTCCACCAGCGTAAACCCACCAGCCGCCAGGTATCGAAACTACGGAAATCCTACTGCAATCACTGCCACGGGGTGCCGCATTGCATTCAGCGTAATCTGAGCTAGAGTTACTTACAATCACGAACAACATCACATATACGACACCAGATCCAGGTCTTCGTCGTAAAGTCGTAACATCCAATTCTTCAACATAGAAACTCGTTCCGCAACTTTACAAACTAAAGTACTTTCATTTCCAGTGCTAAAGACATTTTCAATTTAATGACATACACAAAGACTTCTAAATATTTCCTTTGTGTGCGAGTTACATATCCCCAATTAATATGAAAACAAATATAAATATAATAATTATGTCTTAAGAAATAGAATGTTACATTGTATAATTGAAGGACACATCATAAAAAGTTAATGAAAGTTCAGACCAGACGTGAGAACGGAAGCAACTACATTGTATTCCATACGCAACATGATACTGCAGGTGCAGGACACAATGAACTATAAGAAAGCAGTTTTTATAATTAAGAGTACTAAGAATAAGACATTGTATTTTATCGAGAAATAGCAGACGTGAGATCTGCATTTCCCACAAGATGATGTGAGAGCAGGGATTACATAAATACCCTGAGGAGGCCATGATGGTCAGTCAGTCTCGAACTTCGTAACTTTAACATTGTTGGTAGTTCAAGCTACTCACCGTAACTTTTGATTATTAATTATTGAATTATTAACTTCAAGTAATTTTGTCAATTTCAATTACTTAATGTTTAGTGAATATAAACATCTAAGTTGTAACAAAAATAAGTTATTTTTGTAATTAAACAATTAAAAATAAAATTGATAGAAGAGTTTTTGGCGCCAAACTTTTTAAAAAGAAGCTCCCATAGGCCCAAAACCTATCTGGAGTAGTCGTAACGGATTCCAAAAGGGCACTAGCAATTCCAAAATCGAAGAACTAGTAACCGTGAATTTCAATTCTTTACTGGAAACAAAAATCAAACAATTGGACGAAGTAGAAAAATCGACCGAATCCAATAAAGAAGGAAGGCTAATCGAACTGGCAATCAAATTATTATGAGTACCAAAAGTTCATTTTCCTAACCATTTTCAATTACATATTGATATTTGCAAGTAAGATTTACAACAAGAGACTTTATACTTTATGTACAATTATTATTACAATTTATTATTACTGAAATAATTTAGTCAGCAAAAGTCTGAACTTTATTATAACAAAGGTGTATAGTTATACACAGTTCTTTGTAATTTATTGCAGCACTTATTATTGAAATAATTTATTCAGAAAAATTAGAAAGTCATGAAATTATAACCAAGGTTTATAAACATACACATTTATGTACAATTATTGCAACAATTAATTGTATGAAACAATTATTCAGAAAAGTCTAAAGCCGATGTAATTATAGCCAAGGTTATTATAATTACATACAATATACGTAACAATACAAGTGATTATTTAAATAACTTTTATGCAAGCTTAAATTTATAAAGATGAATACTGAAAAGCTGAGACTATATTTAGATTCAATACCAATGTACGAGGGAAATCAAGCACTATTAGGTATCTTCATTACTGCTTATGAAACATTTTTAAAGTCTTTTTATAACAGGGCGACGTTGACCGCAACGTATGGTTTTTGCGCTTAATCCTAAGTAAACTGATGGGCAGAGCATTAACATTTATAGCTAGTAGAGACGCCCTCGTGGAATAGGACGATTGCAAACGAATTTTGATAGCGTATTTCGGAGACCAACGTAATATAAAATGCCTGATCAAGAGATTTAATAAACCTACGAATGGAAATTAATCAATCGTCATATGAATTTGGTATGAAATGTCAAGACGTGCGAAGCTTAATCCTAACTAAGTTGAAACTCGAGGAACCTAATCAAAGCATACGTTTAATAAAAACAAAGATGTACGACGAAATGGCGTTGGACACATACATAAGATAAGATTTCAAAATCAAAATTTAGAAGAAGCAATGCATTTGATTGTAGAAGTAGAAAAAAACATAATTTACAATCCAAACGCAAATAAAAATTACTCACCAATTAAAACGATACAGCCCTCGAGGCAGATATCAACACAACCCAAATTTGCATCATTTAACGCACCAACAAATCATTCAAAAAGTAACAACGCAAACTCTAATTTCAACAATCAATCGCGACAATTTCCAAGACCAACAATTAATTCGACCTTTATAAAACCCGCATTTCAAGGTTAAATCAAAACGCAAATCAAACATTCGGTGTAAATTCTAACAGAAACGCACCCATGACGAGTAATAACAACAACCTCAATAATTATTACAAATCAACCCCTATGGACACTTCATCTGGTAACACCAGACAGAACACTAAAATATCTCAAATCAAACCTGACTATACACAAAAACGAAACTTCACTTCCGAGGAACTATTTCACCAAGAAATAGAAGATTATAACAATCAGTACACAGATAAATATGCGCATTCAAGTAGAGACGATGAAACATAGCATTCAGATAATTACGGAGAGGGCGATGAACAAAATGCGTGCTCAAATTTTCAGTTAGACCAAATAAAATACGATGAGACATAACAAATTTAAACAACATTATTCAACACATTTTACCCTATATATAAATACCTCATGCAGAAATTAAATTACTGATCGATATAGGATCTTCAAAACTTTAATTAGCCCCAAAACCGTGCAGAAACAATATTTAGATTTTGTAGAAAGAGAACCTTTTAAAATCAAATCAGCATACAAAACGATACTACACCAATTTATTGCAAACATACCTTTACCAATAACTTTCAATGTAAAAATGAAACATCAATTTTGTATTTTTAAATTTAATGACAAATACGACGGATTAATAGGCATGGATGTTTTAAGAAAATCAGGAGCAAATATTGATATAAAAACTGATTATTAAGAACGAAACACGGACAGATTCCAATTAAATTCCAAAACAGAAACATTCAAACCAATCAACAATACACAATCGAACCCAGGACAGAAAAGCAAATAAAAATCTTAGTAAACTCAAAAAGCGATATAGGAATTATAAATCATATATCATTCCAACAAGGAGTAGAAATACCCACCGCGTTAGTACAAATAAAAGACAACTACGCCACTATGACAATTTTGAACTCAAACGACTACCCTATAGAAGTTTCTTTAACGACACCGATAGAAGTGGAAGAAGTGAATTTTAGCGAAATGGAAATCAACGAAGATTTTGAAAGCAATTCCAACTTCACCGATTACGATAAAATGTTACAAGGAAACCTAACTAGCATTCGTGTCAATGACAATATTAACATTGAATAAGAGAGAGCAATTAAAGAATTAAGTTTCGAATACCGAGATATATTCCATTGTGAAGGAATACCTTTAATTTTCACCAACACAGTCAAACATAACATTGAAATAACAGATGACAAACCGATTTTCACCAAAGCATACAGACTATCTCAAGCATGTTGAGAAGAAGCAGATAGACAGGTAGCAGACCTATTAAAGCAAGATATCGTTCAACATTCGAATTCATCATGGAGCAGCCCCGTATTAATTGCACCGAAGAAATTAGATGCCTTAGGCAAACGCAAATATAGAATGGTTATCGATTATAGAAAACTCAACGAGAAGACTGTAGACAATAAGTACGCACAACCGAATATTACAGAAATATTGAACCAGCTAGGAAAATGTCAATATTTTTCAACATTAGACCTCGCCTCAGGATACCACCAAGTGTAAATGAACGAGAAAGACACAACAAAACACCTTTCAGTACACCTAGAGGACACTATGAATACAAACGCATGCCGTTTGGCTTAAAAAACGCACTCGCCACTTTTCAAAGAGTTATGGACAATATTCTAAGAGGAATACACAACGAAAAATGTCTTTTGTATATGAACGACATAATCGTATATTCAACATCACTCAATGAACACATCGAAATACTAAGAGAAGTATTTGAACGTTTACGAAAAGCTCACTTTAAAATTCAATTAGACAAAAGCGAATTCTTGCAAAAGAAAGTAACACTTTTAGGACACATTATAACGCCACAAGGTACTATGACAATTCCAGACAAAACAAATGCCGTATTAAATTACCCTTACCAAAAACAAATAAAGAAACAAAAGGATTTTTAGGACTAAGCGGATATTACAGAAAATTCATTAGAGGTTACGCTCAAATAACCAAACCGTTAACCAATTGATTAAAGAAAGGTAATAAAATCGAACACACACCGGAATTTATTAAAGCAGTAGAGAAAATGAAGTGCATCCATACGAATCACCTTTTACTAGAGTACCCTGACTTCTCAAAACCATTAATATTAACAACAAATGCATCCAACGTTGCTTTAGGCGCAGTAACTCAAGGAAAAGTAAGTAGCGATAAACCAATCAGGTACGCATCACGAACACTAAACCAAACGGAACAAAAATATAGCACTATTGAAAAAGAACCATTAACCATAATTTGGGCAACAAAATATTTTAGGCTATATCTTTATGAAAGGAAATTTTACATATACACATATCATAGACCATTAGTATGGTTATGCAAACTCAAAGAACCAAATTCAAAATTACAGAAATGGAGGATTAGATTAGAAGAGTACGAAATCATGTACAAGAATGCGGACGCATTGAGCAGAATACAACTCAACGCATTAGAGACAGAGTCAGTTGTAGGTAACGTAGACGAAACGGGGAAAAGAGAAGACCCAGAAGAAATAAAAGCTATACATTCAACGCAAAATGACGAACCAAAAACGGCGATTAAAATATTATACGAAGCAATAGATAAAAATCAAACCAATTTATAGTTACCGAAGTTTTAACCAACCCCGACCTTGTAAAATATACAAAAACCGATAACAGAAAAATATATCAAATTCAAATAACGAAAGATGACAACGAGGATCAAATAATTAAAATTCTAAGAGTATACCCCGGAGAAAAAACGTCTTTATTTTTATTTCACAACGGAACATTTGCACAAAAGATTTTCCGTATTACATATTCGACTATTTAATAATTCAGGACCCGAGATTATCAGACGCATACAAAAATTAATAAATCTAGATGACCCAGACGAAATAAATGACGTAATTCGAAACCAACACGAAGGTAAAACCAATCATCGTGGAATAAACGAAACCCTAAAACAACTCATAAGGAGATATTATTTCAAAGACATGAAGCAATTAACCACGGATTTTATTAATCAATGTGAATTATGTGACAAAGCAAAATACGACAGATCACTACCAAATTTACCCTTAATGCTAACTAAAACACCTGAGAAACCCTTTCAAAAATTACATGCAAACATTTTAGTAGTGGAAGCCCAAAACTTTTTATCAATCGTAAACGCATTCACCAAAGTAGGCCAAGCGATACCCATTACTTCAAAATACGGTTTTGATGTAACCCAAGGATTTTTACAATACTTTACATTTTACGGTACACCTGAAACAATAAATAACCTTTGATAATGGGAGCGAATTCAGAAACGAAACCATATAAAATATCTTAGAACTCCATCATCATCATTAGGTCTTCAGTCCTGAAACTGGTTAGACGCGTACCCTCATTGTTTCCAATTCTGATCCAAAATACACATTTCCCATGTTGGTCAGTCAGTGTCGAACTTCGTAACTTTAGCATTGTTGGTAGTTCAAGCAACTCACCGTAATTTTTGATTATTAATTATTGATTTATTAACTTCAAGTATTTTTGTCAATTTCAATTACTTAATATTTAGTGAATATAAACGTCAAAGTTGTTATAACAGACATAAGTTATTTTTTGTAATTAAGCAATTTTTGGCGACAAAACTTTTTAAAAAGAAGCTCCCAAAGACTCAAAAACCTATTTTGCGTCTTTCTTTAATATTAATCTGTAATGACTTCATATCAATATTTTAACTTGTACACAAATGTTATTATTTTTGTTGCTAAACTAATTCTATAAACAAAACTAAAATATTTTAATAATATTTAAATGCAGTATGAAGCATTGACAAGGTGACCGCAGACAACTCGAACACGACGTATCTACGCGCTTGCAGTTCTCCATCAAAACGTACATAACAAAAGGCAATTAAGAACCAGGATGCGTTTCACCTTTGAATCCTTTACAATAGTCCGATGTTCGCTAGAATTGGTATAGGTAGAGGCGCGTACTCGCCTAAATCACATGAAGCTGGTTAGAGGCCAGCAGTGATTGCAAGTAGTTGGATGCGATATCCAACGAAAATACCTTTTGACAACCTCTCAGTTGCATAAACCTGTACAATACAATTATTCCCATTAGCCAAATACAAATAAAAGTAAAAAAAATGTGTCCCAAACAACTTCTGTATTCTAATTGTTTTGATATCTCGTACAAGTATTGAACTAAGGACATAAGAACACGTTTACTGGAGACCCAATACTTTTAATTAAAACATCATACAGAAATTTTAATTATTATCTAATAATGTGGTCGAAATTTGTACACTAAAGCGTAGATATATTTTGCTCAACAAACACTAATAAACGATCAATAGGGTTCCCTGCATTACTTGATGTTATGGAAATCAGCCGCCACGTGGCCGCTTGATTTTTATAAAATAGTGGTCAGTAAATTTCAAAGTAGTTATTTTATGCATTAGTACATCAGTACTGATATGAAATGTTTGCGGTTGATATGCTATTACTAACGGGTTCGTATTGAACGCAACTCGAGTTTGGTGCCCCATTCTATTCCTAAATATTAATGTATGCATTGAAACGGTCGATTACAAGGGAACAATTCATGCAATTCATTACGAGAGCACTTTGAGCAATGTTTATTAAATTATTATTAGAAAAGTAATTACATTTCAAACATAATTAATCAGAAGAATCATCTTTTGTGCGCTTAGTTTAATAGACTGTCAAAGTATTGATGTAGAAACCGGTTAACTGACTAAACGCATTAAATCGCTACAGATGAGGATATGAATAATGAATCATTGCGTCGCGTGCACTTAAAAACAATTACAAAAACTTGTGTTCACAGAGTTAAGTCATTAATTTTAAACTAATCTGTGACGACCTTTCGAGAATACTAGAATGGATTTCCTACCTTTCGCATTAAGCACTGTACATCACTCACCTGAAACAAAAGAAAAAATACTATTAGTACGTACTTAAACTTGCAGCGTAGTATAAGAATCAACTATTTGGAATTGATGAATAATCTATATCTGCCCTTTAGTAATAGTGGTAATTAGACTTCTCATGAGGACGAAATGAACTACTCGACAACGTACGATCAGTACGGCATTTATGATGCTTTACGGTCATCCTCACTCTACTAACCAAGATTTGCATCTCACTATACTTCGATTCATTAAATATAGTTCTGAAAACCGAAAGTTTGGAGTAAAAGTGAATATTTAAACCTTTTGTGAATTTTTAACTTGAAATCGGTAACAACTCCCTACCGGATATTCCCTGAGTTTTTGGCACCTCGAATTCAGAAAGTTGGCGTTGTAGATTTTTGTCTTTCATTATTTTACTTAGTGATACAGCGAGATAAGTCAATTTCCACAGCCCCCCCATTTGAAATTTGAACTACTTTCTACGTCATTTCTTTGTGCATCGTAGGTGCACAAATTTGCACAGTGAACGAACGTTTGTGCACCTCTCTATACAAAGAAAACAAAAATGGGAGGCTGTGGAATCGACAGCCCCCCACCGAAGAATATTAGGTTTTTTTATAGCCAATCGTTTGTGTATCGTAGGTGCACAAATGTGCACGGTATACGAACGTTTGTGCACATCTCTATACGGAGATACGAAGAAAATAAAGTGGAGGGGCTGTAGAAGCGGCACACACACACACACACACACACACACACACACACACACACACACACACACACACCACCAAAGAAATTCCGTATTTTTTATAGCCAATCGTTTGTGCATCGTAGGTGCACAATTCAGAGATGCAAAGAAAATAAACTGAAAATATCAGAAGCTTCATGTTGATCTTGGAGATCAAAATATTTTACTTGTATACCTTCGTATGATGGACAAAAGCGCATCAAAAGAATATTGTTCTTGTTATCGTGGTTTGAAGCATCTGTCAAAAATGTAAATTCGATTTACCATGATCAACATTTAATTCCTCAATCGCTATACGTCTCAATACATTTACTACAATAACTTCTGTTTTCGTCCGATTTCTTGAAAAAGTTAACATCGAAGAACTCGAAGCAGTGGCACTGTCGACACATTTCGTCTCTCAGACTTTATATGCTGTTCAATATTACCGGTACCGCTATAAGACACACTGAATTCTGTACGTTTACGCATATGACATCCTAGGGAGTATTCGTTTGCTTAATAAACAGTTTACTTGTAAACTAATATTAAATATGGACTTGCATTTCGGCAATTGAAAAAGGGCGATAAGTAGTAAGAAGTACTCAAGGCGTGGACGGTAGGCAAACCAAGACGCCCCTCCTCTATTCGCCCATTCCCTCCCGTCCCATTTTGCATTATCCGTCCACAACAAAATTTTTGTAAGAAAACGTTCATTTGATGGGCGCTGACACTTCGGCAGTTCTATGTTTATTTTTTTATATTATAGTTTGAGAAAGTGTACAAATGCTACGCCCTAACGTTCAATTATCCATAAAGAAGAGAAGAAATTTGTTTGGTAAGGAAGTTACCATTTCTGCGGTCTCCGGTCTCCGCAAATCGCTTTCCTTTTACCTTAGTGTACGAAAGTGCACAAACATTGAGATTTTCGCAGAATTATGTATGTGCAATACACGCCTACAAAAATCACTAAAAACCTTGAGTGTGGCGCGTAGGAAAAGTGTTGCTGTTTATATGGACAACTCAACTTAATTTCTGCATAGCTAGTATTGGTTAGGTTCGTAAAGCTAGCCGCAATTTTTTGAATTTCAAAAAATTTCTTGTGGCATAATTGGGCGTTATTTTGCGCCGTTAAAACAAAATGTTGCGCCACCTAGTAAACAAGTTATATTACAAAAATTATTGCGAACAAGTTATTTAGGAAATTTTCCGCAGATGCGTGAACCGCGCTACTGGAGGTTTTCTAAATAACTTACTTGCAACGAGGACGCAAAAATTTTATTTCAAGGGTGCAAATTGGCGCCTAATGAGCGTCCAATTATGGCACAATTTTTTTTTCAAAATTCCGAAAAAGTGCGGCTACTTGAACTTGGCCGGAGCAATTTTTTTTTTAAATATAACTTGTATGCCAGGTGGGCGCAAAACTTTGTTTTAACGGCGCAAAATAGCGCCTAATTGGCGCCTATTTATGGCACCATTTTTTTTTGGAAAAAATGATAACGGCTTGACTGCGTAAACTTGGCCTGAAAAAGTTTTTTTAAAATAACTGGAATGCTAAGAAAGCGCAAAATTTAGTTTTAACGGCGCAAAATGGTGCCTAATTATAACACATAATTTTTTCTAAAATTAAAAAAATCACGCACGTGTAATGGTTAGTATTTCACATCGATTGCGAGAGTGCACAAATGCTTGCACATTGTGCACTGCTGTCAACCTAGGGTGCGAAAGCAATTGGCTTTTAGATAAAATGGGATTGCATATCTTAGTATGTAGAAGTGGATAAATATTTGTACACTCTACACATTTGTGCACCTGCGATACACAAACGATTACTTATAAAAAAATTCAGAATTGCTTTGGTGAGGAGGCTGCCGTTTCTGCAGCCCCTCCACTTTATTTTCTTCGTAGTTCTGTATAGAAATATGCACAAACATTCGTATACTGTGCACATTTGTGCACCTACGATGCACAAACGATTGGCTATAAAAAATCCGAAATTTCTTCGGTGGAAAGGCTCCCCATTTTTGTTTTCTTCGTATCTTTCTATAGAGAGATGCACAGACGTTCGTTCACTGTGCACATTTGTGCACCTACGATGCAGAAACGAATGACGTAGAAAAAAGTTCAAATTTCGATAGTGGGGGTGGGGTGGGGTGGGGGATCTTTAGAAATAGACCTCAGCGAGATAATAACAAGGCAAGACGTTTTTACTTCTAGTTCTCGCTCCGAAATTCGAGACGAGAACTTAGTTGAATTCCAGTTCTCGAAAGATGTTTCTCATCTCGATCTCGAATCGAGATTGCTCGAATTTTCGACCTCTAAAACGCTCTGTTTTTGACACCACCAATTGCTGCGAGAAACAAATTCAGATAGTATCCGGTTATAAATATTGAAACCGATATAAATTAATCTGCTTCTGTTGTCAGTGGCTAGTAACGATAGATAGTATAGCGCCTATCGGTGTATCTGTGGCCAGAGCAATTACATTAAAAGACTGTCACAAAAGATGATTGAAGGCGGCGATACACTTTTCGGACGAATTTTGATTGGCGTAACAAATATTTTACATCTAAGAGTTATTTATAGGACCGTGGGTATTTCATCCTCCTAACCCGTTACCTGTATTTTCCTGCTTTTAACACGGAACCACTACCTGAGTGCATGATATACCCGTCTGTAACTCATGCGCGTCTCACAATTGGCAACACTTAGATGGTATTTCAAGATAAGGAGTGTGCGGTTCCTTTGTAACAATTTTTTGTGTAACAAAATTTCTATACAGTGCAACAAAGCTGTATTAAGGCAGGGAAAAAAATAAAACATTCGCTAAAAATTGTTTATTTGCAAACCTATATAGGTTTACGAATTCTTAATAAATCTTTGGTCCCATGTGGAAAACAATAAACGATCTGTTATTTCCTAGTTTAATTAAATTGCAAGAAACTCCACATGTTGTACTAATAACAATATTAAAAATAATTCAGGTGTTTTAAAACTTTGCTTAGAACATATTAAATAGCATGCTTATCATTAAAGTCCCTATAAATGACTTATTATTCACATATATCTCAAGGATTTTCAACTTGTACCATAATCACACCACGTGGTCGCCAAGAATTTTATTCTGATTAGCATAAAATTTCAGGAATATAGAAATTCCTCAAACCGAATTGTCTTCATGAATTATTTCCCTAATCCACTCGCGTCCCCGTTATTCTTCGAGCTACGCGGGATGGGAGTCGTTGATGCGCAAAAACCCTCAAGTCAATAAAAAAATGCTCAAGCCAATAAAAAACCTCAGGTCAATAAAGAAAACCCTCAGGCCAATAAATGACAAAATTTCGAGTCCTTCTGGGGTCATTTAAATTTTATACCTGCAAGTGAACAGTAGGAGAAATCTGATCATAATCATCGCAAGGGCAGCAGGCGACGATCTGTGGATCAAAAGCGAGTCTACTACATTTTCCAAATCCTGAACCAAATTATTTAACAACAAACTTCTTCGCGTGTTTGCTAAATTTGCTATGCTACCCGTTTCTTTTGGAATAGGCGCCAAAAAAATGCTGTGATAAGGTACAGCAAATTCTACATTTGAAATTACTGACGTACCTTCCTTTCTAACTTTTCTTTCCCTGGTTAACTCAACGGAAGTAATAGAATTTACAAATTGAAATCAGACACAGCAACCTTCTATACATTCAAAAACAATTTTCTTTTATACAAAAGAATGCAGAACAGTTTACACCATAATTTATATACATAAAATTATTCCTAACAAGTACCTATTTAATTAATTATTAAAATATTACCCACCTAATCTTTGTTAAAATTTACAGAACTCAAATCTCTTCTCTCAAGGATAATTTACGTGTTCTTAACTACCCCGAAGAAAGCGCATAATTGGTCAATGATGCTCCAAATAATCTATTAAAAGTCAAAATATTTCGAACTCTGACCTCAAAATTTTCGGGTAAATATCCGCTTTACAAAACAAAAGTATTACAGCAAAACGCGAATTAATTGATTCCCTCATTTTAATCGAGTTCCAACGTTTATATTAAAATTATCTCTTTTGAGAATTTTCCTGTTCTGTTTGGAACGTAAAACACCCTAATGATGTCATATTTCCAAGAATAACGCGTATTATAACCCTATTATAACCCTATTATAACCCTAATTAGTGTCAGGCTACGTGATTTACGAGCATTTCAAAGTGTGCCGTATGTCCTTATCCAACGTGTTTTCAATTGTCACGCGAGTTCCTTGAATAAACGTTTAAATTTTAATGACGTTTCTTATTAATTGATGTCTTAATTCCGAAAATTCGAGAAAAACTCTTTATTTAGTTTTTAAAATATATACCCACTGGATTCAAATACTTAAAGTTTCCGCTTTCTGTATGGTTTTGCAAAATGCAAAAAGATTTGCAACTTCATAATTGTTACAAAAGATTGGTTATCTGCAACTAAAACGTGTTCTAGTGCATTTTTATAAACATTAAGGCGTTACTCTTAACAAGATTAAATATAATTTTATTTGTACACACGGCTGTATTGTTGATTTAAAATCGGGCTTTTAAATACACGGAAAGTGTGTTTTGCTTGGCATTAGAATGATTATTTACACACATCGGAATATGTTTTGTAATAACGCAGATAACCTTAATGGCTGTGTACATGCAATACGCTTATTTTATAAAGGGTTAAACAATGCATCTTCGGAAATTTCAATTCTTTCCCGATTCTTTCTGTTTGGATGGGTTTTATTTATGGAATTTGGATTTCAATGACCTTTCTTGATCTCTTTATAACGTCAATATATTAATTATATACATATATATATATATATATATATATATATATATATATATATATATATAGTTAGAATTAACGACCTCTGGTTTAATACTATTCAGTTTTTCTTTTATGGGTTATAGGTCCTGTTTAAAAATAATAAAGGCGTACTCTTTTTATTCCATCTGAATTTTCAGTATATTTGTACTCTTGGTCACAGATTAAATAGTTACACAATCTCAACTATTTAATCTGTGACCAAGAGTCAAATATACTCGAAAATTCAGATGGAATAAAAAATACGCCTTTATTATTTTTTAAACAGGACCTATAACATAAAAAAAAACTGATATATATATATATATATATATATATATATATATATATATATATATACAAATAGAGCTTCTTTTTAGTCAATTGGACTAGTCTAATATTTTTTAATAAATTTCTGTAGTTTTCAAATTGGGATATTGTCGTCCAAAGAATGATACGATATTATTTTTGCATCAATTTATTAATATTCTAACGTTTCGGCAACGGTTGTTGCCTTTATCAAAGATACTACAAAAAAATTTATAAATGTCAATAAGGTAAAAAATCATTTAAAATATCACAGTACTTACTTAAAATCTAATGCCAAATAATCAAAAGAACCCCAAACATGGGGATGTTGTTAAAACTTTAAAACAGCAGACATGTAAATGACATATAAATGACATATGAACAGAGCACACCAAAGGAGTTTTTTTGTTTAAACTTAATATTAAAATATCACATCTACTTGATATAAACAGACAGCCAAGACTGAACAATATTCGAAAACCAGTCTGCATAAATTAGGTTCCATATGTACAGTTAGATTAAACAATAATATATGTTTGCAATGAGCCTTGACTTTATACAATTGGAAATAATTATGTTATCCTGTAAAGATTAGAATAAATAGGATGTAAATTTTGAGTATCTTGTCTAAGGTTAATTGAATTGTCTTCTCTATATATGTAATACGCTTCTAAAAAGATCCGAATCTTATAGTTCGTTTCGTAATCTAATATTTCCACCTCTTCGTACTTGGGGATGTGCTGGGTATTGTGTACGTGTTGTGCAAGGGCACAACTTTTCTTTCCCAATTTAGCATCTGATCTATGTTGTGTTAGACGATTTTTTAACCACTGACTCGAGTTTCCCACGTACGTTTTTTTACAGGAGCAGGTTATCTTATATATAATATTACTTCTAAGTAGTTTACTAGTATCATCTTTCAGTTTTGTAAAAAAGTTTCTAACTGATTTTTCATAGCTATATCCTATGATAGTGTTCGGTTGTTTCAGTATTTTAGCTAGTAAGGGAGTTAGTTTTTGTACAAACGGTAATTTCTTATATGTAATGATGTTAGGTCTTGAATCAATTTTTTGTTGAATAGTATTGAGATTAACAAAGATCCCACTTTCATGATTAAAAAAAAATGTAATGACCACATTAAGGCACTTCATGCCAAACATTATATCACTGATACACAAAAAAAGCAATTATCAATGACTATTTCCGTTCCAGGTAAATATTATGGCCTGCCAAAAATTCACAAACAAAACGTTCCATTACGCCCAATAATATCTTACCTTCATACTCCTACATACAATTTAGCAATGTTCTGTGCCAAAATTTTACAAATGTCGTTTCCCTCAGAAGGCTATAATACAAAAGACACTTTCTCGTTCGTCAACCGTTTTAGGAAGTTTCAGTTACCCAAAGATCATGTTTTACTCTCTCTAGATGTGTCCTCCCTCTTCACAAACATACCTCTAAATCTTGCTTTGGATATTATTTCACAAAAATGGGAAAACATACAATCCAACACAACTTTTTCCAAATCCTTATTTTTGGCGACCATTGCCGTCATTTTTAACAACACCTATTTTGTTTTTCAAGAGTCATATTATCTACAAAAATTTGGGACACCCATGGGATCCCCTTTATCGCCTATAATAGCCCAAATAGTAATGGACCATCTTCTAGAAACCGTAATTCCGAAGATAGATTTCAACATGATATTTCTTGTTAAATATGTGGATGACATAATCTGCTCTGCCCCTCCTGAAAAGATTCAAGGACTTGTAGACTGTTTAAATACGTTCAACAAACATCTAAAGTTCACACACCAACTCGAAATTGAAAGAAAAATTCCGTTTCTAGATTCTTTAGTCATTCGGGACTATTCAAATAAATTATTATTTGATTGGTATAGAAAGCCTACCAACTCAGGCAGATATGTCAATTACTTTTCCAATCATTCTTTCGGACATAAGGTGAACACAGTATTAGCTTTGAAACACAGAATAAAATCAATAGCTGAACCTCAGTTTCTCAAAACAACCTAAAATACTTAGAAACTACATTCTGCAACAACGGATATCCTAAGCAACTAGTAAAGAAATTAATTTACACCAATACTATTCAACAAAAATTGATTCAAGACCTAACATCATTACATATAAGAAATTACCGTTTGTACAAAACTAACTCCCTTACTAGCTAAAATACTGAAACAACCGAACACTATCATAGGATATAGCTATGAAAATCAGTTAGAAACTTTTTACAAAACTGAAAGATGATACTAGTAAACTACTTAGAAGTAATATTATATATAAGATAACCTGCTCCTGTAAAAACGTACGTGGAAACTCGAGTCAGTGGTTAAAAATCGTCTAACACAACATAGATCAGATGCTAAATTGGGAAAGAAAAGTTGTGCCCTTGCACAACACGTACACAATACCCAGCACATCCCCAAGTACGAAGAGGTGGAAATATTAGATTACGAAACGAACTATAAGATTCGGATCTTTTAGAAGCGTATTACATATATAGAAGACAATTCAATTAACCTTAGACAAGATACTCAAAATTTACATCCTATTTATTCTAATCTTTACAGGATAACATAATTATTTCCAATTGTATAAAGTCAAGGCTCATTGCAAACATATATTATTGTTTAATCTAACTGTACATATGGAACCTAATTTATGCAGACTGGTTTTCGAATATTGTTCAGTCTTGGCTGTCTGTTTATATCAAGTAGATGTGATATTTTAATATTAAGTTTAAACAAAAAAACTCCTTTGGTGTGCTCTGTTCATATGTCATTTATATGTCATTTACATGTCTGCTGTTTTTAAAGTTTTAACAACATCCCCATGTTTGGGGTTCTTTTGATTATTTGGCATTAGATTTTAAGTAAGTACTGTGATATTTTAAAATGATTTTTACCTTATTGACATTTATAAATTTTTTGTAGTATCTTTGATAAAGGCAACAACCGTTGCCGAAACGTTAGAATATTAATAAATTGATGCAAAATAATATCGTATCATTCTTTGGACGACAATATCCCAATTTGAAAACTACAGAAATTTATTAAAAAATATATATATATATATTATATATATATATATATATATATATATATATATATTAAAATTAATAAGATGAAATAATAACTTAGACTTTTAAGTAAAGCCCAAATGATCATTTACTTAAAAAGTCTAAGTTATTATTTCATCTTATTAATTTCAATACGTTAGTATTTATCAACTTACCTTGTGTAAAAACTACTTATAATATTTATATATATATATATATATATATATATATATATATTATATATATATATATATATAACATGCATATAACTAAAGTTTTTTTATGATGGTGTTTAGTTGATGTCAACTTTAATAATGTTAAATCACCACTGGCTTGTATTACAGAACCATTCTTAGTTGTAGATCTTAATAGCCTTTTCTAAATAATTAAATCTTGCTCGTTTTGTCGCTTTATTCACGTGCTCCAATCCCAACCAAGGTTTTGCATTAGCATTGGTGGTAGGATTACCTCTAAAATCTTGCAAATTCATAAGAAAATCATCTTCGTCAATAAAGAGGTTTTCCCAAAGAAACAATAGTAAATTTAAACTTTTCCCACTCCTTTTCTGGTACATACAGTTTCTTTTGTATACGTTCTTTCACTTTATTAAATTGTTCACCATGTTTAATTTTGACAAAAAATGGTATTCCAAAGGTGGAAAATATTTCCTTTTGAAAATGAGCACATGAAACTAACATCTCATCATCCATGAGTCTTAATTCATCATTAGGTATTTCCTCTATCCTGTATGTTTTGGCTCCTGCAAAAGATAACGACTCCAGTGGAGCATCTTCCTTTGGCCCATAAGCTACCTTAGAACAATTTACTTCAACTAACCTTAATTTTCCACTACCGCCTTCACTAAATTCTATTTGTTTTTGAGATTCTTCTAAAAGATCTCCTACAGTGCCTCCTTTGTTGGGATATAATGTTAATTCTTTCTCTTCTTTTAACTTCATTCCCACCCATATACATTTAAATTGTCGATTAATTTGTAGTTCATTAACTCGAATGCTAAGCTGTTGATAAAAAATTTTCTTTGGTGTTTTATAAGACTTCGAACATAGTAGAAGATCTTTTAATGTACCTTCATATGTACATCTTAATGGATGACCAGGATTATCTTTATAACTTTGACATTTGAAAAATTGTAATAAATACGGATCTGTATCAATCCTCGGTGCTACAGCCCGAGCTAATTGATCATAAGTCATTCGCTGTGACAATTCCATAGTAAAACCAACATCATTAGGATTACATCTATCCACAAAGTTAACTTTTACTCGGTAATACAAATCTTTATAATAGTCTATACAGTTTGGAAGATCAGACTGTTCTTCCATTTCATCTTTTTCAAAAATAATTATATCACCATCCATTAATTTGTCTAAGACCTTTTCAAGTGTTTCGTTAACATTTGTAATTCTTTCAATACAATTAGGTCTAACTTCTTTATATAATAAAAATTCTGTATCTTGTGGAAAACCTGCTCTTTCGTTCATTAATGATATAAGATCCGACAAACGACCGTTAATGAAACAATACTGATGTCCACAATAGTGTATCCTTTTTTGTTTAGAATCATACAATTTAAAAAATAAAAGCACATCAGTATTACTATCAAAAATAGGTAATGCCATTAATCCCACATCAGGTGGCAATAGTTCTAAAAAACAGTGCAAGGATTCTGATTTTCTGAAGCATCTAATATGTTTTTTGTGAGTCTGCCTACAAATCAAGCAAACATGGACGTAGAGTGTTATTTGATCTACTACCAAACGGCCACATCTTCATTTGTTCTGGTGGATATTTAAAACCATCCGTAAGCATTTCCATCAGTTCACCACATGTTGCAGTCTTTTTTATCCTAAAAATTCTATATAATGCTTTTTCAGGATCATGCAAGTCATTGCCTTGATGACCATCAAAGCTGTCTTCCAATAAAAATTTTACAGTCATATATTAATGAGCTTCGTTGCGTTCTTTTTGGTGTAGTTGTTCAATTAGTTTTTCTTCTGCTAATCTAAATGATAACTCACTTGGTATGTCAGTATCTGTAACCTCTTGAAGGACATGATGTAGTTCAGAGTTGCGGATATAAACTAACATGTATGCACTTGTACAATGTTTAACAGTCATATTTATGTCATCTTCATGACCACCATAATTATGTTCAATTGCTTCTAGTTTAGAACATCGAGAAACAACATCATCATCAAACTTGTACCACTTACCATCACCTTTAGGATTAATAAAAACAACATAATGGCCACTATGATTATTTCCTGAATGCACTAGAACTGCATGCAGAGTGGTAATCTTAGTTTTAAAGAACCAAACTTTTTCTCCTTTTTCGAATTAATTATCAGTTGTTCTATCTTGTAAAATCTTATTTAGTAAGTGTGATGTGCTACAGAAAGAGGATAGAAAGGTGGGTAGTGCTAAAGATGAAACTGAACGGATGCCCAAACCACCTCTATTTACCGGGAGAGTAGCTGTTAACCATGTCTTATCATCTAGTTGGTTATTCGTTATTAGTTCTAGAGCAGTTTTTAAACATTGATCAATTTCATTAATGATTTCGTTACAATGCCATGAAGGGCTGCATCTTAAAGTATATAATAATTTAGGTATCGCAAGACAGTTTTTCAGAAGAAAAAAGCGATGTGTGATGGAAGATTATTCAATCTAGAACACATTAATTTTAATGAATTCAATTTTTCTTTTAAGCAAGTAGATAAGGCGTGAATGGAAAGCGGAGCACCAAGAAGAAACCAGTTTGATGTAGCTGATATGTTTATGCCAGGAGCAAATTCCAATATTTTTCTCATGAACGTTGAATTTGATCGATTTAATAGAATTTCGCATTTTTGGAAATTTAATTCAAGACCCACATTGATATTTGGGGTCTAAAACAGCATTTGTATTCAATTTGGTAATTATTTCAGGTTTCTGTATATAAAATGCAAATAACAAGGTGAAATGCTTTTCTATAAAGTAAAAATCAATAATATAATAATAAATAATAATAAAATAATATAAAAATACTAAATAATTTCAGTAAGCAAGAGGTCAATTAGCATCATCCTTTAACTAGGAATACTAATTAAAAATTAGCGTGTGTTTTATATCATAAACATAATTTTACCGTGGTATTGAAGATGTATAAGGCATTGTAAATCTCATATTATAAACCAAGGCACTTTAGATTTGAATTATAGGAAAGCTTTAGCATTTGATACCGTTTTAGTTTTAGCGTTTGGTTTAACAGCAAAGTAGGCCGTTAGATTTACGAGAAGTACGAAAGTGTTTTAAAACAACCGTCCTAGTATTAAATTAAATAAACAAAGGGAACCGTCGCAATTTCTGAGTATCGTTAAAAATCAGGAGACACAAACAAGGCGAATTCTTTGTAGGGGTGGTAAGGTGGCTGTCAATTATAAATGAATTTATAGTTTGGGGATTTAGGCGGTTACATTCAACTTGCCATCAGCGAAACAAAGATGGGATATTAGACAGAATAAGTACAAGTAAAAGAGAAATACCATGTGTTAACATAGACATCGTTAAATTTAAGAGGAGAGGGTATTTTGTCAATCACAATAACTTGCAAACGAGAAAATAAAGAGGGAGTATTAGGTGAGATAAGAACAAGTGAGATAGGTGTAGATTGAACGCTTAACGTTCGTTTTTCAACGGGGGAGACAGATAAACTAAAGGATAGCGTGTAGGTTGGAGTCAGATAGACACTACTTGGTCAATTGGGAATTAAATATACACAACATGATTGGTGAGAGGGGTTTTAGATACGGGGAAAAGAAGTCGAGTAGGAGTGTGGGTTGTGAATGTTACAGGGATTTTCAAGGAAATGTTTTGAAAAATCGTGTCAGTTACAGAGATTACGAGGAGTTTTGAATGTACGTTAGAACATTTCTTGGATTTCGATGTCGGTTGAAGTTGTTTGTGCACGTTAGCGAGTGAAATTTTAAGAATCGTGAACGGTTGAAAATTTTACTTGGAAGTCAGTGTTTGTATTGACAAGCTTTAGAGGAGCAAACGAAGTATATATAAGCCTTAAGGAATAGTGGCGAGGCTCTCTCTCTCTCTCTCTCTCTCTCTCTCTCTCTCTCTCTAAGTTTCCAGCCATTGTACGTCTCTTTAGGCTTACACTGGTAGTTTACAACAAGATAACAGCTCCAAGTATTAAAGTTCTATAAGTACAACTGTTACATTTTCATTTTTGCACGAAGTGTGCTTTGTATGAAATTTCGAAAGGAATACAAGAAGGTGTTTTGCCGAACTGGTTGATTACCTACACATTATGGAAGAGGTTTAGCAGTTAGAATGCAGTATGGAGGCGGGAAACGAGATAGCCCTTTGCTGATATGGTAGCAGCAAGCAGTCGTTGAGATCGCTATCCAGATTGGGTGTTCCTGTAAGCAGCAGTCGTTGATGGTATGATGTCAGTCCTGGTGGCAGCGACAGAATCCAGGTAACTGTTGTTTTGTTTGCATATGTGTATAAACAGGTGTTTTGTGCTTTGTGGGTATACTGTTATGAACTAAAAGATAAACTTGGGAAGAGTTATGAATCGAACTGTTTCTGTTGTATTATTGCACTGGATTTTTATGTGAAAATTTAGGTTTAAGAAATAATTGATGATATTAATAATTTTGGTATGTACAAGGCAAAACGGTACTTTTGGGAGATTGACGTGCTATATTTGCACGAATGTTTGAGGATTATTATGAGCTCGTATTAAACCGGAGGTAAAGTAGAGACTGTGGGAAAAGCCCTGTTACTTTTGTTTTAATAGTATAATTGTAAATATTGGGTAATTATTGATTTCTAAATGTATTGTGAAATGTGTTATTTTAACAAGGAGGATGTACATAATTAGGGTTGGGTCGGCGTATCGATATATCGATACGTATCGATACGACCCCCGTATCGACCACCCGATACAGCAAAAAATAAATATCGATATATCGATACGTATCGATATTCGATATAGAATATGTAACGATATTCGATACGAAAAAATCCCGTATCGCCCACCCCTATATACATACTTATGTCACAAATATTAAACTTGAAACTTTAATTATTTTGATAACAAACAATCTTAAGTAAAAGATCGAATTGTCAGTAAATACATTATTTTAAAACGATCTTGTGATTTTATTCCCAAAGAAAGAGTAGAAAAATTTATAGATGTGTATCGATTCGTACCGATAGGTATACTTAATCTACACACCTAAACGTTCCGATACGAATCACTATATATATATATATATATATATATATATATATATATATATCTATACGTACCGCTACGTATCGATATGCATCGATACGAGTCGATACGTATCGATACGTACCGATACGCATCGATACGTATCGATACGCATCGATACGTATCGATACGCATTGATACGAATCGATATGTATCGATACGCACAGATACGCATCGATACATGTCGATACGCATCGATACGTATCGATACGTATCGATACGTATCGATATATATCGATATTCGATATATCGATACATATCGATATAGAATATGTATCGATATTCGATACGCAAAATCCCGTATCGCCCACCCCTATACATAATGTGTAATTTATGAGTGAACGGGGGGGTTTTAAGTTAATTTTGGCGTGTCTTTTCTTATGAATATGTTAATAAACTTAGGCGTTTTTACCGTAGCAGAATTTTTTTTGTAGTTAGTTTGGTTTTTTAGAAAAGCAGCTGAGCAGCCGTGGCATACTTCGTTGCGAAGCAGAGTTATTGTAAATTTTCTAGTAGCATTTAATTTTTTTTTTGAGCAGTCTTTAATAGACTGAACTTCGCAGTAATTAATAGCTACCCAATCGTATATATATATATATATATATATATATATTGCTATGTTCTCCTCAATTATTCTCGCCCCATCGTTTGGGCGACATATAAATATTGCTATGTTCTCCCTCAATTATTCGCGCCCCATCGTTTGGGCGACATATTAATATTGCTATGTATTAACTGGATTTTATCGAGCCCCGAAGTTGGGCTGTCATATAAATATTGCTATGAACTCCCTCCAGGAACTTAACTGGATTATATCTTGTAAAGGCCTTGTATCGACCAATAACAAAACTTGATATGATACCGCCTTCCTCGTTATCAATGGCGTATTCAACTTATAGCTCCTCCTTTATTGTTTACATTATCAAATTACACTCCCATTAACTTTATCTTTTGACCTCGACTAGCGTTTATTTTGAATTATAAAATGAAGTTAATTCAATTCCATATAATGAAAACAAATATTATGTACAGGTTTTTGAAAATTATTAAAATACACTTTTCAATTAATTAATGTTGTAAATCTCATTTATCAAAAATCATATACTATTCAATCAATCTAAAGTCACCAAAAATCTATTGTTTTTATAAAAAAAAAAGGCTTGGAACGTTCAAAACCCTTTTATCATATAACGCACTTTATACGTATGCAAGTCCTTTGTTTTGTCGACTTCGTCACATTAATTTATATTAAGCAAATTCAATATTCAATATTTAAATTCAAATAGAAAAATAATGTCTTATAACTAAAATTTAACCTGGTATTTTTTCTTCGCTATTTCCTTCTTGCAATCGATGCATCCAGTATCAGCTAATATTTTCCATGCATTATACCATCCATTTGGATCAAAATTATTTTCCCCCAATTCAGCATTATTATATGCCCATTCAAAATATTGTCTATCCACACGCATGAACCATTGCATTTAAATTATTGTCATCACCCTCTGGACTACCATTATTAAACTTATACTTATGCACCCAAATTATTGTCGTCTCATTTAGACTTGTTTCCTCTTCTCACCAGACTTAGAATTACATTTATTCTCCACGTACTCGAACTTGTATTATCATTCTCCCCAGACTTGAATTTGGAATTCTTATTTTCACACTTAGACTATTATTCTCCACGGACTCAGACTTGGAATTCTTATCATTTATTCTCCCCTGACTTGAAATCGTAGTTTATACTCCCCGGACTCGAAGCCCTATTATTATTATGTTTTAGTTTAAATAAATTCCCCAAAATCTACTTACGTTTAATCGGCAATCGTAATTTTCATCTTCGTCGCACTTAAACAATAATTTCACTTTAAAATTATTTTTACGTGTTGCACTAATGTTCAAAGTGGCGCACCTCGGCCTTTGTTGAGTTGAAAACTGAGTCGTTATCACTGTCGCTGTTAATATATTATTGATCTCCTACTCCGTCAGTAGGCATGGCTTACAAGCTCGTCGCTAATTTTAACCAATCAAGTCTTTGCATTTAAAGTAGTTTCTGATGTAAATTTCTCTGCCTTCAAGTAATTGTGGCTTGCTCGCAGCTGCCTTGTTATCAGACATGCGGTGTTTTGACAAATGTAATCGCCTTTCCATGTTGTACACAAACAACTGATGCAATTCGACTTTCAATTTTCATATATGCTTGTTATTCACGCAATTTTTAATCACCTTTCTTTATCAAAATTGTTAGCTATTTGTACGCATTTACACTATGCTTCTCGAAGCTCTATTTCCTATCTCCGTATTATCATGACTGTTTGGAATTCTTTTGAATGCTTATTTAATTACCCTTATTATGTTTACTTGTAAATACGCGTGCTTCCACTGAAAAATATCGTTATTTGCCTTACCTAAATTAACTAAAACTCTATCTACAGGGTGTTAAATATTTACTATTTACTTAATGCATGTATTCCTTGTTTCTACGCTAACTATGCGTCTTCGTGTGTCTATTTGCGCGCCTAAAACTACTTATACTTTATATACAGGGTGTTGACTGCTTACTATTTACAAACTATCTCCATTTCTCAATTTTCTATTAAATAAATGCAGTTTTCTGCTTCCTATTATGATTTCTAATTCCTGCACGACCTTTGCTATAAAATACACCCTTAAACAACCCCTTATCACAGTATATATATATATATATATATGTTATATATATATATATATATATATATATATATGTTATATATATATTAAGAAAAGTACTACGTACCGTCACTGCCTCAACCGATTCTTTTAGCTGAAAATTTAATATGAATTTCAGTGACGATGGTGAATTATATATGTATTCCATTTACGAAAATAATCCAATCGTAGACAAGAATTGGAGTCAAGAGATTAACAACTGTATACATTATCCCAGAGAAAATAAAAGTGAAGATATACTAAAATGGTAGAAGAACCATCAGTCTGTTTATCAAAGTTTAGCTTCAATGGCACCGCAACTAGTGTCCCCGCTGAAAGACTCTTCTCAAAAGCTGGTTTGACTATTCAGAAACATCGCAAAAGGTTAAGTCACAAATCAACAAAAGCACTACTGTATATAAATTCCTGGCATAATAATAAATTATTAGAATAACATCATTACATATACATTTATAAAGTACTGTATATAACATCAAGATTTAATTGGTTTGGTTTGGTAAAAGTTTATGAAGTATTACAATTTAAGTTTCATTGTCTGTTTTGTTATCCTATTATTTTGTTCACCTTTAAAATTTATCTTTCATGTACAAATGGTTGTAGATATGAGTCCTAAAGCTGGTCAAGCATATGTATTGATCAAGTTGATTCAATGCAGAAAACAACCAAGGACGATTTCGCTCGTTAATTCCATAATAGGTTCAATCAATTTAAATCCTAAAAGAATAATTTATTATAGGCATTCATTACTTCATGGGTACACGCTTGCTCCATTGCCATAATAGTACATTCATATTGGCTTTTCATGCACAATTATTATTACTAAAACTGATCCGCCCCTGGAAATTATTTTCCAATTCAATAATTTAAACTTTGATTAGCAATTGTAATGGATGCTTGTTTTTGAGTCTTCCTTCTCTTTTTTGTAGCAGTGCTCCTATTAATTGCAAACCATCATGAGTAAAACAAGCTTCAATGACATAAAAGAATTATTCTGGTAATGAATTCCTTCAGGCGGAGTGTGTTGAGGTTAGTCAGAAGAGACCCTAAGTATGTCAAATTTATTTGATTAATTTAAGTGTAATCAGGGTAACGCCGGATTTGAACGTAACCGTCTATCTTGCAACGAACTGAGAATTCCTTATTTTGAACCTATGTCCTGCATCTTCCAAAGATACAAATTTATGGTACTGGATCACAACTATACTAGTCCAATATGAGAAAACGTAATTTGATGAGTAACTTCACTAGTGTTTATGATTTGGCAATTTAATTATTGTATTATTTTGCAACGGTGTTGTAAAATTTATTTATTCTAGTTGTAGCATGTACGGAGAGCTCACTAAGCGAAATTAACTGGAAGAGTTACAAACCACTATTATTAATTTGTTTGGATTTATGCACATTGCACATGAAACTGCAAATAGATGTTTTGATGTATCTGTATTGTTGGTTAGTGCAGTCACAGACGATGAACCTCTTGTGGTCCCAGAGACTTTGTACATTCAACTGTAGAAGCTAGTACAGTTGTAAGTAGTAGTAAACAGGTAAGTGCGATAAACTTGTTTCTCTGACCAAGTCATTGTTATATGAGACCGATTTAATTCTAAATTTTCGTTATTATAACGAACTTCACGGTAAAAACTAAGCGTTTGTTATTCAATTGCAAAGTTTAGATGGAAATATGTACCAAAATTGTTTTAAAATAATACACATTTCTTTAATATAGAAATATAAGTCATTGGATAATTATATGTTAAAACTGTTAGAAGAAGAATCGTGATACGAATAGGCGCATGTATCAAATTTGCACCCTATGATATCTAGATACGCCATTGAAGGTTCTTAATTTTGTCGTTCTAGAACTTATAGAAGGGGTTGAGTTATAATTGAGTACAAAGATAAAAGTTTTTTAGGGACGCCAGCGCCAAATTTGCATCCACTCTCTTTGTTTTTATTTTTGGAAATTCTAACCAAATACCTTAAATAACATCAGAACAAAAATGTAAGTTTGCACTAATAAATACCTTCACTTTTGTTTCGCTATTTTCGCAATGCGATAAAATTCCATGCCGCACAGACATGAGTTAAGGTTTCAATTTTATTTCACTTACGTATATTGCATGTTCTAAGAAAATACTTTCATAATTTTCCTCGGTTCTGTTTCGTTCTAGAAGAAGCATCACGCTAGTTTAGCAAAAAAGTTCTTTTCTCACCTCAACTAATCAAATCAACCGAACGTGAACAGAAACTCGATGTCCATTTGAGTTTATATGCACCACTGCATAGTATATACAATGAAAAATAAGCAATGCATATCCTGGAAGCGCTACATTGTGGTTTCATACTAACTGCATTCACTGGGGCATTCGACTAGAACGGTTCAACCCTTTCTGATTAAGCCCGATACTGTAATTAAGTAAGCAACCGCATCAAGATGGGATGCAACGCAGTATATACTGTATAGAAAGTTCTGGTTTGTGATTAATTTTACTGCAATGGTTTATTTTTGAATGCAGTTTTGTGGCCTGTTTTGTTACGCTGTATCCCTGAAGTAATTTAAACTAGAATTACTTATTCAACATTGTATAGCGATTTTTCCATATTGACTTGTCCTTCGGGGTTGTTTATAAACCATAGTTACGCATGCTGTAATTTGCTAGTATGTATGAAATTTAACTACAATTTTCGTTACAGCACGGGAAACCTCTCGAGAGATCATTAATTACATGCTTCATGCACTTCGGTTATTTTCATTGTATTCATATTTGCAACATAATTATTATAATTATGAGTATAGGCTCGCTCCATTTCGTTACACTTCGTGAATGTATACATTGTTTCGCTACATTTTTATATGTAATTTCATCACAACTTTAGGATCAAACGTATTTTTCTGAACATTTGCGTTATTTACTGTTGAGCAATTGAGTGGTTCGCTTTCAGCAATAGCGTGATCGTTGTAAACTAATGACAATTGACTATTTACCGCGAGTGGGAATACAACAGTTTTCACCCGGAAATGAAGTACACACTTTTATCGGCATCCTGAAATTGTGAGCTGTGCAGAAGAGAAACCCCTACCTTATGCCTGTTTCTTACCTTTCTTCTATGTCTTCTACAGAAGGCGATCGCAAAAATTGCTGGTAGACATGGATTCCACCTTAAGGATTTTCTTGATGAAATTACTAGTATGAAAGATTAGAACTAACCTAATCGTGCTTCTGTGCTGTATAAGCCTATAGATACGCTATTTATTCATTTAATTTTTGTCGGCAATATGCTGCGTAACTTATAACTGTTAAGTGAAACAATTAACCTTCAGAATATTACAATTATCTTTAAAATGTTACGATGCTACAAAAATACTGTTGCGCCTTTTGGCTGCATTAAGTTCCACTTTAATATTAGGATTAGGAGTTTTTTGAATCCAGTAAGGGAAAGCTTTTTTCCCAACCTAAGTTTAATTAAAGTAAGTAAAGTTTATGATTATAACTTCCCATGAACCAGAGTAAAATAACTCAAATTTATTGCTTGTATTCCGCCTAAGCCATTCCGAATGAAGCTACACCTTGAAGAAGTTCTAGATTACTAGAACGGATGGAGTGGCTTCCTCGCTCCAATGATCTAAAGATCTAAAGTAGTAGGCTATTTAGTGAGGAACCAGACTAAGACAGATCCCCGAAAGAGGACAGCAGCTTTTTCGGTATTTAGAGTGGCAGAGACCATAAGGGTCGGTATGGCATTCTAAGACACACTACTGCGAAGTGAAAGGCAACGAGAAACCACCACATTTCTTCCCAAGTACATAGAGTACTCAAATTGTTTTAAATATGATGTCATCCTTTGGAGTAAAAATTCTCCACAGTTAAAATAGTCCCCCATTCGGATCTCCGGGAGGAGACTACTTCGGGGGATGTAATCGGAAAGTATAAAAAAAAGAGTTGTGAACATTCTGCAAGCCAGAACGTGGAATGTCAGACGCATGAAGCAATTAGGTAAGCGAGAGAACTTGAAAATTGAAATGGATAGGTTAGCACTAGACATAGTAGGGATTAGCGATTGTTCGCTGGCCAGAGGCAGGGGATTTTTGGAATGACTTTAAGGTAATTCATACAGGATCTGAGGAAGAAAATTCGGGTGTGGGGATAGTTATCAGAAAAAAGATGGAACAAAGTGTAGAAAACTTTCTACAAAAGAACGAAAGAGTACTCATGGTTAGATTAGAATCTAAACCGGTAAATACAGTACTAAGATACGTAAAAGGACATAAAAATCTAATAATTACGGGAAATTTTAATGCCACTGCATTAAAATTTCCCGTAAAGGTGAGGGTAGGGAAGGGGCAGTAGTCGGTTTATTTGGTTTAAGCACGAGAAATGACAAGAGAAATAGGCTGGTAGAATTTTGCGACAAAAATAATTTAACCATCACAAACACATTATGTCAACATCATGCAAGAAGAGAATACACGTGGAAGATGCCAAGGGATATAGGAAGATATCAAATAGATTACATTCTTATTAGACAACGGTTTAGGAATCAAAGAAAAGACTGTAGAAGCTATCCAGAAGCAAATATACACACTGACCACGACATCGTAATTATGAAGGCCGCTCTTAGATTTAAAAATTTGAAAAAAGAAACGGAAAAGGCACTCTGACTTTGAGCAACTAAAACATAAAGATATCCACGAAAAATTTGAAAAAAAGACAAACGAATTGCTGAAAAATATAGGGAAAATTTCTTATACTAAGGAAGTAGAAACAGAATGGAATAACATTAAATCCAGCTTAGATATGGCGGTCAGAGATATTCTGGGATATGCACAAAAAAAAATAAAAAACCATGGATAACAAAAGGTATGCAGAATCTAATAGAAGAAAGACGAAAACACAAAAATAGATCAGATGAAATAGGAAAACAAAGATACAAAGCCATAAAATGGGAAATTATTCGCAAATGCAGGAAAGCTAAAGAACAATGGATTGATGAAAAGTGTAAAGAGGTACAAACTAAGGTAGAAATAGAAAAGATACACAAAGCATACGCAATAATCAGAATGCGTTTTAGGGATATAAAACCGTATAGCAAAAATATAAGGGACGCAGGAGGAAACGTCATTATAGAAAATGTAGAGAAAGTGGGTAGATGGCAAGAATATATAGGGAATTTATATGCAGGAGAGGAAATAACAGCATTAGAAGCGGAATCAGACATTGAAAAGGATGACTTGGGATATCCTATACTTAGAGATGAGTCTGATTTAGCATTGAAGGGTCTGAAAATGGTATGGCACCGGGTACAGATAAGGTGCAAGCAGAAACTCTAAAAGCCGCTGGATAAGTAGTAACAGAACGTCTCTTCCGACTTGTAAGCTATATGTATGAGACAGGCGAGATACCCAAAGATTTCAAAGATAACATCATAGACACTATACCAAAAAAAGAGACACGTGTCAAAATTATTAATTAAAATTGTACAAAGACGAATGGAAAAACGAGCTGAAAAGATACTAGGAGAATATCAATTTGGGTTTAGGCGAACAGGAGAACAGGGTGATAATGGAGAAAACAATAGAAAAAGGGGACAGCGTTTATATAGGATTTATAGATCTGGAAAAAGCATTTGACAATGTAAAATGGAAAAAGATGTTCGAAATACTCAAAAAATTGGAATTAGTTTTAGGGATACACGAATAGTACATAGCTTATACAAAAAGCAAACAGCGGTAATAGAATTAGAGCAGAAACGTAGAGAAGTAAATATTAGGAAAGGGGTGAGATAGGGATATGCCCTATCCCCGATAATTTTTAACTTGTACATCGAAGAGGCAATGAGCACCGTCAAATGCAAGAAGACATTTGGAAACATTATGCAAAAACAAAAGAATGATATGCTTAGATTTGCAGATGATATAGCGGTATTAGCATCTAGTAAAGAAGAGTTAAAAGCTGCTCTTAATGTAATAGAAACATTTCTAAAAGAGAGATACGGTATGAAAATTAACAAAAATAAAACTAAGGTAGTAGTATGCAAAGGAGGGGAAAATAAATTAAAAACCTGAATACAAATAGGTAATGTGAAGGATTTCTGCCATAGGAAGCCAAATAACGCAAGATGGGAAGAACGCAAAAGATATAAAACAAAGATTAGCACAAGGTCGTGCTACATTTAACAAGAAAAAGCAACTACTGTGTTCAAAGACAACAAACATAGAAACAGGAAAAAGATTGCTTGAAACATATGTGTGGGGCACAGTATTGTACGGTTGTATAACCTGAACAGTAGGAGAAGTGGACAGGAAAAAGGTAGAAGCCTTTGAAATGTGGTGCTACAGACGTATGATGAAGATATCATGAACACACAAAGTCACGAATAAAGAGATACTAGAAATGACAGGGGAGGAAAGAAATATGTAGAAACAATAGAATGGAAACTGAACTGCATCTAGCAAGATAGAGCAGCGGCTATGTTCGAAGACAACAAACATAGAAACAAGGAGAAAATTGTTGAAAGTATATGTGTGAAGCACAGCACAGTATGTATATGAAATAGGAGCAGTAGGAGAAGCAGACAGAAACGGTAGAAGCCTTTTGGAATGTTGAACTGCAAAGGTATGAGAATGATAGCATGAACAGACAAAGTTAAGAACAAAAAGGTTGTAGAAATAATAGGGGAATAAAGATATCTGTGGAAAACATAAAAAAAATAGGAGAAATAGAAGGGGACTAGAGCGGGATATATTACAAACAAAGGTAGGAAAAAAGGGGTAGAGGTAGACCTAGATCAGTTGAAGCGTAAAGAGTATGGAAAGTTACTTCTGAACTAGTAGACTCACCAGCCCATTTAAGCCAAAAGGTGTCTTGTGGCACAAGACACAAGACACATTCAAGCTTAAAAGGGCTGGTGAGTCTGCTAGTTCAAAAGTAACATTCCATATTCTTTACACTAACTTGTCTACTTAATATTACCATTCTTATCTTTACTATTATTATTTATTTTCATTTTCTTTTCTTGTCCTGATGAAGCCCCTTACAAAAATTGGTGAAACGTCGACTTAGTTTACAATATGACACGGTCCCAACGCGGAACCATAAATATTTATAATGACTCCGGCCGTGAAAGCCTCCGACAATATCATGAAGTAGAAACATTTGATGATTTTGAGAGGAAATTTTTGGATTACTGTTGGGGGAGAATGAACAGTTTAAAGCAAGAAACGATTTAATAATAGTAAAATATTATTTAGAACATGGTTTAATGCAAGCACAGTACGCGATAAGAAAAATGAACATTGCAAAGCAATTGAAACAACCGTTGGAACACCAACAAATAATAAAGTACTTGGCGAAGAACTTTGAACTTGAAATAAAACAAGATGGGATATTGCGTGTTTCTGAAATATTTCAACGACACGATGCCCTTGGCAATTTAAAACGCATAGATCACAGATCTAGGAATTTCCACGCTAATTATACAAGGTTTAAAGAGCACCATAACAATAATAAATTTGGAACGCGTACGAACCACGGCTTCAGGGAAGACAGATAAGCAGGTCGACAAGACACGATTGGACACGAGATACAGACCCCACTCAGTGTACGGAATCCAGTGAAACGAGTAGAAATGATGTAAATATATTATAATTTATTATAATAAATAATCGAACTACGTTTAATCTGACGAATTTTTGATAAAAGACAAATTAAGCCAATCATATAAACCAATACGAACATAAAAAGGAGTTTATTAAAAACAATAAACAATCTGACCAAAATGATTATAAAAATGTATTAAAATTGAAGATGAAAATATCAAAACTTTGATAGATACCGGAGCAGAATGTAGTTTGATTTCGGAGGAGTTATTAAATAAAAATTATGATAGTATAAAAATAAAACGATGCCAATGACACGTAATAACTTGATTACACCAAACAATATAAGATTTGCGACTATAAATAGTAGAATGATTATGAAAGTGAAATTGTGTAGTGTAAAAGTAATGCAGGAATATTTAGTAGCACTATGACTCAAATTTGATTGCATTGCGGGTATAAATCTGATAGCAAAAATGAGAATGTGTTTAATTGCTGAGAGCAAGATTATTATGGTAAATGAAGAAGAATTATGTTGGGACGAGGAGAGGAGTTGCATCAATGAGAATGTTGATTGTATTAATTTAAATCACGTTGAAAGTGATAATTTTGAGATAGATAGTGATTCAGTTTCTATCAAGGATCCGTGTGAGATTAGAGAGAAAAGTTCCCTTATTAAATAAATATTCAAGGTTGGTGTATTCAAAATCAAGCTTTGCATGAATTAGAAGTCGTAAATACAGAACCGTTTCATTCAAAAATATATCCAATTCAGGCAGCTTATACAGAGTATTTTATTTGCTTTTTCACTTTGTACCAATAACTTTCACGATTTGTCAATTAACTTTCCCATTTGTCACACTGTTCTCAAAACACTTTCCACTTTGTCAAGTAGGTTTCACTTTCTATCAATCGCATTTCCCGATTCTTTTCGTCACATGATATAGAATTAACCCTTACGTGTAGATTTAAATAAAATTTATTCTAAGAAATAAAAATATTCAAGAAATTCAACATTAATTAAGAATTTTTTTGCGTTCCAAACAATCTCCTAAGTAAGATTCCAAAAGTTGTATATACCTCGAACAATTTCCCGGATTTACAGATTCAGATGCAGCATGTACAACAACATATACTTCATCTTCATTGTATGATTACGCTTGCGTAATACTATGCTTCCACTGGCTAAATAATTCCTCAGTCGGAATAAGAAATGGACTATAGGGAGTAATGTAAGCAACATGATGACCGTGATTTCTGATCATGTTCACAAAATTAGCGTTTCTGTAAAATCCTACGTTTCCATGAGAAATCACGCATCACCAATTATGGAGAATTTCTTCTCTCTGGAACATTTGTTACCCTCTTTAGAGAATAGTGAAATTCCTTCAATGTCCTGTTAATTGTAGACCTTGAAATCCGCCTTCCTGGCCATTCCTACTGCACTTCTCGCTTAAAACTTGCAATGTTTATATGCAATCTAAATCTACCCAATTACATATAGTTTCCTTCTTGTTTTCATTTAAGATCTGATTTCTGTGGCCTCCTGTGAATTTGGTGCTTTGACCTGTCTTATATACATCGTAAATTTTTCTTACAGTGAAGCATGTTTATTTTCCAGAACCCCTTTTAACTAAACATTTTTGAATTAGAATCATTTTAAGTTCCATAAATTTTCGTTTTGGAAAAAAATTTAATCCTATATAATTATAAAGCAACCGATATTTTATTCCCTTATAAACGAAGTTTCATTTTAGTAACACTATCAATGTACGATTAAAATTTGTTCAAATTCAACTAAGGTTACTACAGAAAGCGTGCAGTATGCGATACAAGGTCACGCCTGATGTTGTTTGTGTCTATACGCAGCACCAACTTGTAACGTTCATAACAAGTTAGTCGCTTCTTGTCGTAGAAGAAGGGTGTCTTTCGCGACTTCTAGGGCAAGCGATTGGAGAATCGCATTAAGTTTGCGATCTCCTTAATATTAGTTACGTAGAAAAACTGGGGTGATGTTAATCAATGGTTCGTATATTTTTATTTAAATATCCTGTCTAATCTTCCCGTTTTCTTGTAGCGCAGTTAGGAAAAGTTATGAATAGTTAAGCAAAGTATGCAAATTTAAGCAAAATTAATTTATACTATGAAATTTTATAATCTTTACGGCTAATAATGAAATAAATTTTACACAACTACAAAACACCTTTAAAATATGTTCCAACTATAAATGATGGTTTATCGGATAAAAACTTCTACAAAGGCATTTATGCAACTTGGTGGTGATTTGGATTAAAAGAAAATTCCTATCTCACATCTTTTGAAGTTGGTCTTCGATGTCCTTGGCTAGCACTGGTCTGAACACTCGTTTTACCCTTTTCGTTTAAATCTGAGATTGATGTTAAGAGGCCCTAACGGGATACGGTTATTATTTGGCTCGTTCATACTTCAAGGTTTACCACATTTCATGACAAGGAAGACAGATGGCGAGTGTTGAAATAAATAGCTCCTTTGCTATCCAAGTCCAACGTATTTACTTTTAAGGTTATGTAAGTATAAAAATATCATTTTTAAATAAGAGTAATCTAATTGGAAATTCAACGTAGTAGACTTGAGGGTTGAATAAATTCTCAGTCGAAATTAAATAAACATTTAATTTGAGTAACTATTGCTTACGAAAATTTTATGTACCTTATAAGTAAAAAAATCAAATACTAGGAAGCCAAATAATGCAAGATGCGAAAATCACAAAAGATATAAAACAAAGATTAGCACAAGGTCGTGCAACATTTAACAAGAAAAACCAACTACTGTGTTCAAAGACAACAAGCATAGAAACAAAGAAAAGATTGCTTAAAACATATGTGTGGAGCACAGCACTGTACGGCTGTGAAGCCTGGACGTATGAGAAGCGGACAAGAAAAGGCAGAAGTCTTTGAAATGAGGGTGTTATAGACGTATGATGAAGATATCATGGACAGACAAAGTTAAGAACGAAGAGGTACTAAAAATGGAAGAAATATGTGGAAAACGGTAAAAAAATAGGAGAGATAGGATGATAGGCTACATACTACGGCATGAGGGAATAGTGCGGAATATATTAAAAGCAGAGATGGAAAAAAAGAGAAGAAGAGGTAGACCTAGGTTAGACTACTGCACACAGATAGTAAAAGATGTAGGCTGTAGGAGTTTCAGGGAGATGTGTATGCTAGCTCAGAATAGAAATCAATGGAAGTATGCATCCAACCAGTCCCAAGATGGATAAATTGATGATGAAGAAAGCAACTGTACTTAAACATGATGATTATTATAAGCAACTACAAGAATTGGTTGGGCAATATTCTTGAATAATGTTAATTGTGTGAAAGGATTTACTGGAAAACTATTATTTCGGCAAATGTCTAACTGTTGGGGGATCTTGGCAGCCAAACCTCTTCACTGAATCTCGGTGAAATAGGGTATAAAATTAAAAAACAATAGAAGGGGAACCGAGCTGTTTACATGCTGTGTGAGAATTTCAAGGAACTGTGTAGGCTAGCTCAGAATATAAATAAGTGCAGGTACGTGTCCAACCAGTCTTGAGACGGAAAACCTAGTGACGAAAAAATAAGCGCAGATAAATCTGATGATTATTATAAACAACTACAGGTGTTGGTTGTAAAATATCTGCAACTAACGTTGACTGTGCGAAAAGATATATTGAAAAAAATATGAAATCGGTAAATGTTTAAGTGCTGGGGGAACTTGGCAACCACAGGCTACTTACCCCCCTTCACAACCTTACATGTGATTTTCCAATGCTCCATCCGAAGGTACTACATTGGCCAAGAAGCGAGTTTTTTTTACCTGGGAAATTTAATTTTGCCGAACCCTTGCTGTTCCAAGCAAGGTAGGGATCTTTAACGTGCGTGACAACACCCACACACGGGACCTCCATTTTACCTGTCATCCGAACGAGGGTGTATTTTTGTGAAAAATGCTCGTCTGACATTTTTCAAGCGGACCGTGTCGGGATTCAAACCCGGGACCTTGGGCGTAGTAGTCACACACATACCACTATGCCACGGAGCCCCCCCCCCTTCATAACCGTGCATTTACCTTTCCAAAGTCTCCATCCGAAGGTACTACATTGGCCTGGAGGCGTATTTTTTGTTGGCTGGAAATTTAAAATTTTGCCGAACCCTTGCCGTTCCAGGCAAGGTAGGGATCTTTAACTTGCGTGACAACACTCACACACGAGACCTTCATTTAACCTCTCATCAGAACGAGGGCGTAATTTTTGTGAAAAATGCTCACCTGCCATTTTTCAAGCAGTCGGCCGTGTCGGGATTTGAACCCAAGACCTTGGGATCCGTAGTGTTATGCTAACTACATTGATCCACGACGACGCCGACCCCCCCCCCCTCACAACCACTGAATGTAGGCAAAATGGGGTTTATAATTGTAAAGCAATAGAAGGGGACCGGACTGCATCTAACAAGAAAGAACAGCGCCTGTGATGAAAGACAACAAACATAGAACAAGAAGAGAATTGTTGAAAACATGTGTGGAGCACAGCACAGTATGTCTATGAAATACGGGCAGTCTGAAAAACAGACAGAAAAACGGTAGCAGCCTTTTGAAATGCTGTGTTTCGGATGTATGAGGATGATAGCATGGACAGACAAAATTAATAACAAATAGGTTATAGAAATAGTAGGAGAACAAGGATATCTGGGGGAAAAATAGGAGAAATAGAAAGGCAGAATAGTGTTCTAAGGCATTTTTGGGGAACAGTTTGGGATATATTACAAGCAGAGATAGGAAAAACGAGGTAGATGTAGACCTAGATCAGATAGTGATAGATGCAGACTGTGCGAATTTTAGGGAAATCTGTAGGTTAATTCAGAATAAGAAACAATGATGGTACGCGTCTAAACAGTTCCAGAACTGAAGACTTAATGATGATGACTAGTGTACATCGAAGATACCAGATCTGCTGTCTATGATATCGTCGAATATTGTAAATAAAATTTTATAAATTAGGGGCGATTTCGAAATTTAAATATCAAATAAAGATTGCACCGATAATATTTCAGCTATAATAAATGTAAATATTATTGTATAAACACTTTTTATTGTTGTGTTAAACGACACGAGATATTCATGAGTGAGGAATTGACAACCATAACATTTTACCTAAAAAGTGTTGAATCTATTAGGAAAATGTCATTCTAAATTTAGCAGTACTTACAGAATTAGAAGGCGTATAAAATAATTATGTCGGACACAAATGCGGATAGAGGTATAATTTTTATTTTTAACGTATTATCCAGAGACGCAAACAGCGAACCCTTTGCTGTAAAAATTTAACCTTTTTCTTGCAGGTACAAGGTTAGGTGTGTGACAACAGAGCTTTTGTGCTTAGATGCGTTTCTACACCAAGTGGTTTCTACTTTCTCCTATTAGTGCTTTCCCGTTAGAAATAAAAATTAATAAAGTTGTGGTGCGTTGATATTATCCGTTAATATATACCCCCTTGATAGTCTCTTCAAACAACCGCGAAAGTTAGAGTTCCAAGTTAGTCCGGAAGATTCCAAAGGCCGTTATTTCAAACGGATTAAATTACAGCTCTTTCGTGACCTTTGTGAATATAGAGGTGAGTTGTATCTCCTTTGGCAACCACCCCAGGCTCAGTGTTTCGACTTGTAATTTTTAGTCCATCTTAATTCAAAATTATCATAATTACAATCGAACAACTATAGCCCACGAAAAAATGTTATAACAGTATTAGCTATAATATTAAATTTTTGTCCAATTTGCGTGGCCGACAATCCACGATCCATCAGATTAATTACTATACCACGAATTTCATTATTTATTTTATTATTTTGTCAATATACAAATTCGGCCATAATTTACAAGTGAGGTTAAATGACACGTGTTTTGGGGTTAAATGTAATTGACACAAGGTGAAAACATTTTGACACAACCAGAAGCTACTTGATAAGAAGTGACAATTAAACGGGAATCGCAAACGACATATGCGGTGAGAAGCAATTGAGAAACAGTGAAAATCAATTGAAAATCCCTGTAAGGAGCAGGTTAATTAAGAATCGCAACTCCCGTTGAAACAGGAGATAGATAGGTCATCAACGCCTTTTAGTAATTCGTTAGTGGTAGTAATAGAAAAAGAATATACGAAGTACACAGGTTTTTCTGTCAAAGGACAGAACTTTCAATGTAACGTCGTCTCATTGGTTTGTCTTCTTTTTCTTTTACAGCTGCGTTAGTCAAAGCAATGCTGTTTTCTGGAGTTATATAAGGAATTTAGTATCCACTACGTGGAGGATATGTTAGTAATTAGTCAGAATATAGAGCAACAGTTTATTGATTTGGTCAGAACTTTAAGATAACGGATATTCCTAGATTTATTATTGGTGTACTCATCATAATGAGTTTCATAATTTAGCTTCACTCCGGTTATATTGGTCAACAGATACTAATATGAAAGTTGACAGGATTGCTAATGTTCTAACTCAAAAACGCTTTTTGCAGATTTTACGTAGTTTACACTTGAATGATAATTGTAGAATGTCGGATCGGGATTTTGAAAACCTTTGTACAATTCGATCAATGATAACAATTCTAAATTCAAGCTTTAAACCGAACTATATCACTTGCAACTGATGAGAGTATGGTGGGTTTCAAAGGTCAAACAATTTTGAAACAGTATATGCCTATGAAACCTACTATGCGCAGCATCAAAGTATGAGGAATTGCATGTTAAAAATCAGCTTACTTATTTTCCTTCGATGTGTATGAAGGTAAATCTAAAAAGGACTAATATTCTGGAAGGGTAGGTGAGCGTGTTTTAGTAAAACTATCAAAATGCTATTTGCGAAATGACAACAGCTTTTTCTTTGATAATTTTTTAACACATTCAACTTGTTGCCGACTATTCTGAAATGTGGTGCATTCGCTGTTGGAACATTCCAACTAAATCGAAAGAATTATCCAAAAAGTATTTTAGCTGAAGATAAAACTCTAAAAATGGATTGGTGTCAAAGAAAATGTTAATTGCCCTAAGCCCATACGCGACTATAACGTGTTCATGAAGGAACTAGATCTCTTATTACTAGAAGATGGTAGCTAAAACTATTCTACCACTTTCTAAATTGCACCATTGTACATTCTTATATACTGTACAAAAGTCAAATGACAAAAAAAGCTGAAACCCATCAGCCAAATGAAATTCAGAACAATATTAGCACATTTATTTATTAATACTCATCATGGTCGCAAATGCAGACACTTCCACCTGCTCTGTTAAAAAAGTTCAGAAACTAGTACGAAGCAATGTTAGTGTCGATAATATGCAGAGACTGACGCTAATTCGGAACCACTTTCCAGTAAAAGGGACATCCAGGAGGTGTGCTCTCTTCGGTACTAAAAACAAGAGTACTAGGTCGTAGATATTGTAGAAAGCCTACAATGCTGCGTTGCGCTTAAACACCATTTCACTCTTGGGTAAAGATTTGTATAATTTATATAAAAACGTCAGAATCAGCAGAGAGCATGCGATTGTAAGTGGTTGACAAAACAACTAAGGAACATACTAAGAATATCACAAGTCTACATGTTCATAGGTTGAAATATCTCCCATCGCTTTTTTCTATAATTTGTTAATCGATAAATAATACGAGGGTTGGTTTAAAAATATAGTTCTCTAATTTTTAAAATAGCAGCATTGTTTATTACCATAATTATTTACATCGCTGGAAAGCCTTGTAACATGTCAATTTGCCGTCGCCTTGCCATGTTACATTGAGCGTCCCACTTCCTCCATATAAAAGTATTCATCATTCTAATTTTATATTAATACCGTTTACAATCATAAGTTAGTTTTGATTTGTGTATAGTATTATAAAATAATACACTAAATACATTAATCTTTAGTTTTAATTTAATGTTCCTCCTTTTGTATAAATAATATAAATAATTAAGATCAGATGTAATTTTCTAATTGGTAAACCTCTGAATAATGTCCATAAATACACAACTGGTGTATAAATGAATCTGTCATTTAGGATGGTTTTCTTATTTGTCCCTTTCTCAAAATGTGTGGTTATCTTCAAACCAGAATAAATTTTCGTTCTCTTGATATCTGACTGCCTTCTAGTGCACACGCCGTTTCCCGATAAAGATGTCCTTTCTAAGGTCAAGATGTCGTACCTGGTATGTAAAAGGTGTCTTTTTCTTTTATCCTTGTTGAAATACAAAAATATCGTTTTAGAATACTAGTCAAATGTGTACGGAGAGTGTCTACCTGAATTACCCGTTCAAAATGAGTATGAATGGTAAGTTGTTAAGAGATAAAATTTTCAGATTGTTCCTCGTGGCGTATTACAATACTTCGTTTTTGTAACGCGTTTATTTTCTGGGGTCCTTCGGTAAAGTATTCTCTGATGAAGTGTCCTTCGGTAAAATATCCTCTGGTAAAATATCTTCCTGTAAAATATTCTCTGGTAAAATATCCTCCGGTGAAATATTCTCTGGTGAAATGTTCCCTCGTGAAGTATTCTCTAATGGAGTATTTAACAATACATGCTAGGCAATATAAGCATGATGCATAACTTCTACTACCTACAAATATTATCTATTATCGTACAAGAATTTTATGTTGCCGTTTATCTACCTTCTAAAATAAATTAAGTGTCCGTTAACAAAACATATGGCTATGAAACAAAAAGTTTGGCTCTTACAAATTTGACGTTTGAGATTAACACCCAACTAAATATGGATGGTGTTCGTCTTAACAAGCAGTAAGAAGAAACTGAAACCTCTATTGTTCTAAACAAGCCGGAGCTCAATACTTAAGTATACGTTTCTTTCATATTTCATGAATTCAAGTATGAGTTTTATCTTATTTACCTTTGTGACGGAAGAATGTGTTTCATTTTTAATCTCGAATATCTAGAAAAATAATGCATGTAAAATATAAAGTCATACTTTTACTTACCTATTATCTTAACTAATTTAATATTACCTTTGCTTTTCGTGGTATAAACTTACAAATGTAAACATAAAAGCTTTCATGAAACTTTTTGTGGATTTTGAGGTTACGTTCAATTTAAATGTTTAATTCAAATTCTCTTAACTAAGTTAAATACAACAAAGCGTATTTATGATTTCTTTTTACTTAAAACGTTAACCTGAAATTGTGTCCAAGTACAATAATAATTTTAGATTTTCTAGTATCTTATCAGGTAGAGTTTAAGACAATTTTAAAATTATGAGAGTAGATATATATATATATATATATATATATATATATATTGCTATGCTCCCTAAATTATTCGCGCCCCATCGTTTGGGCGACCATATTAATATTGCTATGTATAAACTAGAATTGTAATTATCGTTCTCCGACGTTAAGCCGCCTTACTTGTTATCAATTTCGTATTCAACTTATAGCTCCTCCTTGAACTGTTTAAATTATCAAATCACTCCCATTAACTATATCTTATGACCTCGACTAGCATTTATTTGGAATTATAAAATTCAGTTAATTCGATTCTATATAATGAAACAAATATTATGTACAGTTTTTGCAAATTATTTAGAACACACTTTTCAATTAATTAATGTAATAAATCTCATTTATCAAAAATCATATACTTTTTATTCAAAACTCAAAGTCACCAAAAAACCTATTATTTTTATTAAAAAGAAGAAGTGTATAACTAAAAATCTGACCTGGTCTATTTTCTTCGCATTCACGCATTCATAATCAGCTAATATTTCCCATGCATTAAGCCATCCATTTGAATAAAATTATTTTCCCCCAATTCAGGATTATTACATGCCCATTCGAAATATTGTCTATCCACACGCTTGAACCATTGCATTTAAATTATTGCCATCACCTTCTGGACTACCATTATTAACTTATACTTATGCACCCCAATTTATTGTCGTCTCATTTCAGACTTAGAATTACTTCTTATCAATTTCCCCAAACTTAGAATTGGATTATCATCATTTATTTTCCCTTGACTTAAAAATTGTATTATTCTCCCCCAGAACTCTGAACTTGGACTTTTTTCTCCCCGTCTTCAGAATTGTATTTTTCTCCCCGACTTCAGAATTGTATTTTTCTCCCCGGCTTCAGAAATTGTATTATTCTTCCCCAGGACTCGGAACTTGGATTTTTTCCCCGGCTTCAGAAATTGTATTATTCTCCCCCAGGACTCGGAACTTGGATTTTTCTCCCCGGTTTCAGAAGCCCTATTATTATTATGTTTTAGTTTAAAATAAATTCACCAAAATCTACTTACGTTTAATCGGCAATCGTAATTTTCATTTTAGCACTTATACAACTTTTCACTTTAAATTATTACGTATCTCACTTTGTCTCAGAGTGGCGCACTTCGGCCTTTGTTGAGTTGAAAACTGAGTTCGTTATCACTGTACCTGTTAATATATCATTGCTCTCCTACTCCGTCAGTGGGTATTGTCTACAAACTCGTCGCTCATTTTAACCAATCAAATAATTACATTTAAAGTAGTTTCTGATGTAATTTTCTATGCTTTCAAATAATTGTGGCCTGCTCGCAGCTGTCTTCGTTATCAAACATGCGGTGTTTTGACGAATCTAATCGCTTTTCCATAAACAACTGATGCAATTCGACTTTTAATTTTCATATATGCATGTTATTTACGCAATTTTTAATCACCTCTCTTTATCACAGTTATTCACTACTTGTACACATTCACATTATGCTTCCTGAAGCTCTATTTCTTATCTCCGTATTAACCTAATCGTTTGGAACTCTTTTGAATGCGTGTTTAATTACACTTTATTATGTTTACTTATAAATACGCGTGCTTCCACTGAAAAATATCATTATTTGCTTTACCTAAATTAACTAAAACTTTATCTACAGGGTATTAAATATTTACTATTTACTTAATGCAGGTGTTCCTGGTTTCTATGCTAACTATGCGTCTTCCTATGTTTATTTGCGTCGCTTAAAACTACGTATACTTTATATACAGGGTGTTGACTGCTTACTATTTACAAACTATCTCCATTTCTCAATTCTTTACTAAATAAATGCAGTTTTCTGCTGCCTATGGTAATTTCTCATTTCTAAACGACCTTTACTATAAAGTACACCCTTAAACAACCCTTTATCACAGCAATATATATATATATATATATATATATATATATATATATATATACTACACTTAGTGATTTTGTCGCATGAAAATTTAGTTGTAAGAAAATAAGGGTATATATTTTGTTTTTTTAATGTTATTAACTAAACGTCAATATGTAAGTTGTATTAAGGTATTTTCTTTTGTCATGTTCTAAATTGCATCCCTACAACTTGTCTGGGTAAAATTTAACTTTGTTCTCAAAATATCTAAGAGTAAAAACCCCTGAGATAGTCTTTTGCAATCTACCTCTGCCACAAAAGGTCGACGCTAGTCCCACCAGAGTTTTGTTTCGACTCTGTTGTACACCCATTCCTACCTGTAAAAAGGAAGGCTGCAGCCTAAACATCAATTAATTTTTCTACATAATCGCCATTTTTTACGCATTTTTGCAGATGTTTTCCAACCTTTGTATCGCCATGTCGTAGAACTCCGGCACCAACCACTTGAGGAAATGAGTGACCTCTTGTTTGACTTCTTGGTTGGTCTTGAAGCGTAACGGACCCAATTGTCCCTTCAACTTTGAGAACAAGTGGTAAACACTAGGAAAAAGGTCGGGGCTGTAAGGAGAGAGAAGAATTACAGTTCAACCAAACCAAGTAAGGTCAAGCATTGTCGTGAAGCAGTTTAACTTTGCACAGTTTGCCTCTCCGACGGTTCTGGATGGCTCGTCTGTGTCGCTGCAGCGTTCTTTTTCGCCTGCAAAAAAAAAAATAACTACGCGATTTTCATATCTGGCTGGACATCCATCGTGAACGGTTGTCAGGTTAACACGGCGTCGCGTAGCTTAACTGCGATGATGGGGCTAAAGAGCGGGTTAGCTGTTGTTAACGGTACTGTTGCCGAATTTCACCTAAATCGTTTCCTTGCGTAGCTATCGCGTTGGGAACCTTATTTTTACAACAACGTTCATATTTAAGATTTGCATATGGGCAATGCTTGCCGAAAACAACCGAATCGAAACATTTATTCTATTATTTATAAATTAGACGCTATACTGACGTGCAAGTTTCGATTACACTCGATTTCTACTATAGTTAATTAATTTTTGTAATATCATATTTTTCTTGTCCCAGACTAACTTTTAATAATATTGATAAAACAAAAGCGCATTAAACTGTTTTAAGTGCTGAAACCCGCGGGCGTTATGATGAATAAAAACTGGATGCAAAAAGAGGAAAATGAATCTTGAACGGACAATTTAATATTGATATACCCTGTATATTCTGATTTCAAATACAGTAGTGTTCAGGAAACAATACATTTCAATAAATTGTCAGCTCTATTAAAATCATAAACTTAGAAATCACAAAAACATTGTTTTATTTCTGTTAAACTATATACTTGAGTAAAGTTTCATAATGTGGTCGTGTCATTTAATAAACGTTTTAGAATTACGAAGTAAACAACAAGAAATTTTTAATATGTATGTTCCATGTCATAATTATTCCAAATGTAAAAAAGCCTTTACAAATTTTAGTAATATAAATTAGAATTAATACTACATAGTTGCAATATAAAGCAAAAAAATATAAAAACCCAGCTCTGAGTAGGAGAAATTTACGAATATCAAGTTGCAGAAAAAGTTTAATCATTTCAATACAATATAATATATACATTTTATATTGCTTAAGAGAGAAGGAAATACGAGCGTTAACCTAAGTACACCATGATACCACAAGTACTTTCTCTAAATTTATTCAATAAACTCAATGGAAAGACTGTACTATGACAAAATTCCGATTGAACGTAAGGAAAATAAGAAATTAAATGACAATAATTACATCCGACGAGAAAACCAAATTAATTATACGCGAGCCGTTAATTGAAAAACGCCAAAATGTAGACTACGTACGAATAGTAAAGGAGGTGGGGGTTGTATGTTGAAGGGTGAAAATAAACCCAGTTTTAAGATGAGAATAGAAATTTGCCGCAGGAAAAACGCGGCATGCGATTAAATGTATTTGGACTTACGATTGCACGGGCAATTTGCGCAATTATCGTCATTGCGACCCATCAAAAAGGTGCTATGACTTAGAGAGTTCATCCTCCATCAATTTGGAGTTTTGTTGTGTGTTTTGTTAAGAAAGATGTGCTAATTAGAAACCAGTAGGAAATGGAAATACTAATGGTTTCTGGAAATCCTGAAAATAAAGATATATTTGCAATAAAGCAGTAATATGTAAGCTTATCTGTTCAGATTCATTAATTTTGTACTAGTGAACTGAAAACTTCAGTTGTTTGTGTTTATGTAATAGGAAATTAATCAAAAAGAAAGTAATTCCTTTGTTGGAATATATTAGCCACGGAAGTGATGCACATTGATTTGAAATGCAAATTTTATTAGTGAAATTTAGTGTTAGTTAAAGCATAATAGTTTAGTATTTTGGAGTGGGCAATAAAATGATACACCGAAAAAGATTGCATTTAGCTGTTTTCTACGTTTGTTATCAACGACATTTTAAAAAATTGAGATTTATAAACGTCGTATAATTTAATATAAAAAACGAAAAAATTTGGAGTGATAGTAGTATTGATGGATTAGATTTAATGTCCTTTAGGTTTGCTTTTAGCATTACCTGTCCTGAAGGAGGTTAAGAAATTTATAATTTCCGTTTAAGGAAAGTATTAATATAGAAATTATTTAATGTGATTAAAATTTAAGTATAGGTTGAACTTTATTTGAATTTACTTAAAAACTAGGTAAACAACCACACCTGTGAAGGATATCCAGCTACCCCAGACATGAAATCGTATTTGGAGGGTATTTTATTTTTAACTTTATATAGTTAGACCAAAATTGTAATAAGTGTTTTAATGTATTTTAGAGAACGGTAAAGTATAATGGAAAAAAAATTAGGAAACCGAAGTTAGGGAGACCTATGCGGAGTAATCGTCTTCCGAATATCGAAGAGATAGCTGTGACGATGGTTTGACGCCTTTAATTATGACAAAGGGATAAGTGATTAGTGTAACGTAGATGTCGTATTTCAGTCATTTTATTTATTATTTTTATCTCTTTATGTTTTTATTTCGAATTTTTCTATTTTCGTTTATAATGTTTTCCATAGGAACCCAACCCCTCACCACTGCAGTTATCCGACGCACCCTTATATTGTTACGGGGTTCCCGTCACTTCAGGGCAAATAAAAATTTATTAGCGTAACGCTCATTTTACCCGTAAAGGTCTTTATAATAATTTGAATTAAATTTCCTTCTTTTGATGTACAATTTATTAAATTAAAATTTCTTGAAAAGTAAAGCGTTTCCAACAAACTGCCATACTCAGGGCGTTTGAATGTCAGTTAAATTTCCATAAATACATATATTCATAATCAGAGGTACAGTTACATTGGAAATTATTACTTTACAAACTGAAAACAATACGAGTCTAAATAATGTTACGCCTTGTATGTTGAAATTTTACCAAAATTAAATCTAGTGAAATACTTTGAATTGAACTGATAATTGTATCTCTGATAATGAACATTTTTATGAAAATGTAACTGGCAAGCAAATGTACTGAGAATGGCAGTTTAACAAAAGCGTTTTCCTTTTCAAGAATTTTTATTTTAATAAATTTTATACGAAATACAAACAATTTTATTCAAATTTAAGTGGAACGAGTACACAGTCTTTTGGTTTCACGTGTCAAATTACCATAAAAAGATATGACATAATATTTTAGGAAATTGAAGAATTATTCTGCAACAACGATTTATAATATTTGCTACGAGGTTGGTTTAAAGGGATTGGATTCCATTATAGACTCGAAAGAGGATTTGAAATATGATATTTCAGAAAATCGAAAAATTATTCCGAGACTATAATGTACGACGTTTGATATCCGCTTGTTTTGTAGTTTTATGTAACCTCGCTATGAAATGTCAACTACTAAACACAGTTTTGACGTTAGGTAATGTCAATTTTTCACAACTCAGTTTCATATCATCACTAGTGATGTAATTAGTTTTTACGTCACTGAATATTTATGCAATTTTTTTAGGTATTCAACTTTTAAGACTCCGAAACAGAAAATACTTTATTAGAACTTACCAAATAATTACCTTTCCGATTTGTTTGCTTGTATATAATTATCAATAAAAAATAGCTACTGAAACAGCCCTGAAATTGATGAGCAATCCATTTCTTTTCTTGACAAAGTTTCTTTAGAATATTGTCCTCTTTTAACCCTGGTTCTAATAAATGTTTCTTCTCTAGAAATGAATAGCTCCTAATATTCTCACATACATCAGCAGCAATTTTTTGTTGTTCATCATCGTCGTCAGGTTTACACTCCTGGAAACGATTGGGTGCATACCACCTTTGCTTCCTATTCTAAGATAACCTCTACACATTTCCCTGAAATTCCAACAGCTTACATCTTTCACTATCTCGTTAGTCTAAGAATTTTGGATGTATCGTTCTACAACGGTGCTGAATTTTCAGCTTCGTGTTGTTTATTTTTTAATGTGTCGGTAGCTGAATCTATAAGTAAAACAGAAGACGATCGTCTGAAGTAAGGCCCGTTGTTGCAGCAGTATTTTTAACAAAGTTCTTGGCCATTTACTTTTGGTGAACGGTGGAACCAAATTAATCGAAAAACTAGCTCGGAACCGGTTTAACCAACTCGGATTTTAATGATTTACAACTTGAAATGTCACAAATTAAAAACAAAAATCTTTTCCATGTTAAAAATTGCTGTTTTCTACAGAAAATATGAAAAATGCGAAAAATTGAAATTGAATGATAAATGATTTTTTGAATGCGTTTCTTTGTATTCTATTGTTTATCAACTGTAGTTAATTATTCATAAGAAGTTTCGCGGTCACGAAATATAATCGTAATTTTCAAGTATCTTCTTCATCTTCCAATTCATTTTCTTCAGAAATGATGGGCACATAGTCGTATAATATGCATAAAAGCATGAAAAATCAATAATACCGAGGTGAAACACGTTGCTAACACATAAACAGCCGTTGGATATAAAATACGTAGAAAAGTCAACTCGTAGAAATGTTATTTAAAACGTTCGTTAAAATTGAACACCTGCAGGTTTTGTAAATGTCAAGTTCCCCATATTTTTATAGATAACACACAAGTTTCAAAGAATATTGGTAAACCACAGTCGCTAAAGCACGTAATTTGGTCCACATGGGGTTGTAGAACGCGGACAGTAATATCGATTCTCTACCACTCAAACAAGGTTAGAAGGAAACATGATATGCATAAGCAAGGGATAGCGTTAATATAGGCGGGATTTTTAATGCATATACTATTGGTCGATATCGTTAGTTGTACATCAGACAAACACGGGAATATTGAATGTTAATTTTTCAGAAAATATCGTAACGACGCGCTGAATTTCGAGAATTTAGAAAACGGTTGAACCCAAAATTTTAAGAAATATTATTGTAAATGAAGGACTTCGCATGAAATGCGGCCGAGAGGTGGCATCGTAAATTGTATAAATACTTTTTGAAAATATAATAAAACCCCTTAGTATTTTGATCGCTTCAGACTACGTACCGAAGTTACCACGAGCTTGTAAGTATAGAAAATTATTTTAAATTAAATAGTATGGTGTTAGCCTCATAATGTGTACGCGGATAGTGCTGAGTCTAAATTTTATTGAGGTGCCACATATATTTTTTTAACAAGCTCGTGTAGTGACGTTATGTAACGTGAATTCATCTAAATTAAAATAAAAGAAGAGTAATAATTGGATTTGGAGTTGGATGTATCGTGTATGGACAGCATTGCAGCATTACTTAGAGGGTTTTCAACTACTAATATCTGGAGGCGGGAGCAGAGCAGTACCACGAAACCACTTAATGGCATCACCGTCAACGGAGCAGGGATCTTCAAGAAATTCCAGGTAACGCTTTAGAATTTGTTGTTGTTGATATACTATGAAGGTTTTGTGATGGGTGAGAGTGAACTATGATGGTATTTTACATTATTTGGCGTAATAAAAGTATTACGTATAACTAACTTTTATTGTGGTATTTAAATAGAAATATAAAGGTGTATATAAAGCTGATTAACGTTCCTCAGGAATTTAAATATTTTTCTGTTATGAGTACATGGGTTTTTGTTGTGTTTGTAATAAGAATATGCCAAGTAAAGAGCCTACATTAATCATAATTAACTGGGTTATCATGAGCTCACCATACTCCAGAGTTTCCTAATTGAAATTAATTATAAATAAAGAAAGAAAGATAAGGTATTATTCAAGGCCCATTTACTCAGGTTGCATTCAATGTGTTTGATATTGCTAGTTAAAAATTCTGGACTTTACAAAATAGAATTTATTAAGGTGTAACTTGACCACTGAGATGTATATAATTTTGAAGTTTTATTTGTAAATAGTGGAAAATAGATATTGTATGTTTGTTGTATTATTTTGTGGTTTTATTGAGAGTGTGCGTGAACGATAGAAAGTATGAGAGTGTGTGGGAGTGAATCTAGGTATCCAAGAGGAGGCCTAACTGAGCTAGCCGGAAGCAGTTGAAGAAAGCAATTCAACCAAGGTGATGAAGATATATATATATATATAATGCTGCGATAAGAAGTTGTTTAGGGTGTATTGAGTAGTAAGGGTCGCATAGTAACTGTAAATAGCAATGGGAATCAGACAACTGCATTTATTTAGCAGGAAAATAAGTAATTCGTACATTATGTAAATAGCAAGCATTTAACACCCTGTATATAGACCGTAATTAACTTTAATCAATGCCAGTAAGCATATCTTTCAACAATAGAACGCGTGTTCAGCAGAGAAATAATCGTACATGTAATTAACTACGTTGAGAAGTGTTCAACAAGCTTATAAAACAAATACGCAGAAGATAAGATGAAACCTAATAAATCCTCATGCAATTACGCTTGTGATAAAGAAGGAACAATAAACGCTTTGATAAGAAGACTCACCTTCAAAGATCAATTTAAATACATACGAAAACAGCATTCGTGTTACATCAATTATTTTGAACAATTCTCCAAAAGCTTTATCTATACAAAACAACAGACATAAGTTAAAAGTCCGACCACGATAACAAGAGCAAATAACAGCATGATATGAAAATCCAAAAGAGTTTCATCAGAAATCAGCTTAAAAATACAGGGAATATTAAAGACAAACGTGGTTGGTTGCAACAATCTGTAAAACTGCTTGGAAAACCAATCCAAAGATAGTGGAAGAAAGCTATATAACACCCACCGGTGATAAGGCAGCTCAGTCTCAACTTGAAGCACGTCGAATCCACAACACTTTTAATTAGATATCTATGCGTCAAATAAATAAAATTTATGTTATAGTGAAATAGCACTGTGCAACAATTGCGTTAAGAATATATAAAGGTTTTGCCGTTTTTTCAGAAAACGTGAGTAGAAATTGGTTAATAAATGTAAATTAAATATTTATAATGATATAGGGCTTCTAATCTGCGTCGAAAGAAATTCTAATTTTAATCTGCGTCGAAAACAATTCTAATCTGCGTCGAAAACAATTCTAATTCTGGTCTGGAATTCTGGGACAATTCTAATTCTGCTTCTAATTCGAATTCACGAATATAAGAAATTCATAATTGAAAGAAACACACGAATTCCAATTGGTATTTAAGGAGTATACAGAAATATATTGAATAAAGCACGATGTGATTTTGGAGACAAGGGGTAACCGTACTGAAATATTGGATCAACGTATGCTAAGGAGTACAAAGCAGGACATTAGTTTCGATTGAAGATAATGAGGGGATGGTGATCCACAACACGAAACAAATCAGGTCAGACCTACCTAGTTTTAAGGAATCTTTTCTAACTTAAATTTTTACACCGAATATATTAATTTTCCAACTAATTTGGAAAGAGTCAACAAATACATTGAGTACGTTAAAACTTACGTAAAAATCATAAAAAGGTCTCGAACGTTCCAGGTTTTTTTGTAAAAGGGTGTTGTTTTTGGTGACTATATTAAATTAAAAGTATATAAATTTTGGGATAAATAATCCATACAATATCAATTGATTGAAGGGTCTATTTAAAAATTACGAAAATTGTGAAGTGTAAATATTATTTCCTTTTATAAATTCAAACAGGTAATCATAAAGGGGTGAAAGAAAATTGATCATCGTAACGTTGTGCACTGTGTAAATTAAAAAAGGCTAGTCGTGGCATAATAAAATTAAAAGATTAAATAGAGAAGAACACAGAGCGGTGGCATTCAGTAGAACATTTATTACACCAAGTGCGGCGTTATCATGTATATTTAAATAACGCAACAACGTGGGGGATAAATACATAGTATTTATATGGCAACCCGAATGTAGGGGCGAGAATATTTTACCACAATAAAATACAACGACTTGAACATAAGCTGAGAATATTATACATCAATTTAAAAATAGCACATTAATGTAGAGACTCGAATTAAATCAAATAAATTTGACAATACGACCGTGAGACTTAAAATAAAATTATTAAATTAAACTAGGGCTATAATTAAAGAGCTTTAATTTGAGAAAAATCACCGAAATTTGTATATTAATTAAATTTAGGCAGATTTATTTTAGTTAGTGTAAATATAAATTTCAAAAATGGAAAAAGGATCCCAGGAAAGTATAACATTTGAAAGGAGATCTAGCGAGGAACGGCAGACCTCACAAGAAACAAAAATAATGGAGATTTTGATGGCACTAAAAAGTAAAATGGACAGAAGTGAAGAGGCCATGCAAAACATGACTACGAAAATCGACAAAAATTGTGAAAAATTAGGTAAGGAAATCAAAATTCTGAGCGATGGATTAAGAGAAACCAACCAAACAATTGCGGAGATGAGGGGACAAATGCAAGAGAAAATTGTGAGGATCACGGAGGAAATCGATTGTGTATGGGATCATGTTAGAATGGTGAAATCCAAACAGGAAAAATGTGAAAGTGAAACGAACGTCAAACTCACGAATTTAGATACTAAATTACGGAATGTTTAAGTAAATTATGAAACAGAATTCAAGACAATAAATCCGGAAATAGGTAATTTAAAAACTAATTCAGGAAATTTTAATGTTAGGGAACCCATGATGTCAATTTAACCAAATCTTTTAATTGACTAAAATACAAAATTTTACGGGGACGGAAAATTAAATCCAAAATCTTTCTGAAAAATATTAAAATGTAAGTATAGGGCTCAACAGACAAGCAATATAAATTAAACTTGGTAAAATCGATGCTTAAAGGGGAACTGAAATGTGGTACAACTTAGTTGAAAGCGAGGTAGAGACATTTCAACAGTTCGAGCAAAAATTTCTACGACACTTTTGGGGGGATAATCAACAAGATAAAGTTAGGATTGACCTGAGCATGGCAAAATATAATTCAGATAGAGGAATGACGCGGGAATTATATGCTACAGGAAAGTTTAGCGTAGCAAAACAATTAGATCCTTCTATACAGGATAAACAAATCATAAAATATTTGGCAGGGCATTTCAACGCGGAAGTAAAACGATATGTCACGATACAGAACATAGTAGACCGGGACACATTTATAGAATATCTACAAAGGTATGATGAGTTGGAAACAAACTATTGATCGCTCCGCAGAAAGAACATGGTCTTTGCTGTGTGATTTTGCAGTTTATGCCTCGAAGAGTAACTACATATATAAGTATATTAAACGTAGGTATATAATTATCATATATTCAAATAACTGCAAGCGATTGGCGTTATGTGTGGGCGCCATCTTTGTAAACTTATAGGTCTTGAGTATGGGTTGGTCTAAGGTTAAATTAATTGCAGATTCGGACTTTTAAGGAAATTTGAGTCTATCTAATGCTTTACACCCTATGAAAATATTTATATATAAAAAAGATATTATGACACAGATTTTAGAATGTATAAGCTGAAAGGTGTAAGGTAGAGTGTGAAAGGTAGAAAGGAGAAACTAACTACCATGCGTAATAAGTGAGTAAATTGCAAAACCTTAGTTATCGAAGAACTGCCAAGTTGATCAGAAATATCTTTGGAGAATTGTGTGACTTAGCAGTGCTCGTAAATAGAAATATACATAATAAATCTCATGTGGAAGATAGAATGTGAAAAATAGAATGTGGAAGGTAGGAAGCGGAAGGTAGAATGTGTAAGATAAAAAATGAAAGGTAGAATGTGAAATGTGGAAAATAGAATTTGGAAGGAAGACTATGAAAGGTAGAATGTAGAAAGTAGAATGTGGAAGGTGGAGGGTAGGAAATGGTAGGTAGAAGGTAGAAGGTGGAAGGTAGAATGTGAAAAGAAAACTGTGGAAGGCAGTGTGGAATGTGGAGGGTGGGAGGTGGAAAATAAGAGATACAGGCCAAAATCTTATGTTCGAATCAACTAGAATCTTACTACAAAGTTCACGTATCCACCGCATTGCTTAAAACAATCACGGTGCTGCAATTCCTGCCCAGCTCCGCTCTATTCGAATTTTAAAATGCCTGCAATGTTAATGACCTACCGAAGCATCCACCACGGCTGTCCCTCTTTTCGATTTTTAAAATCCTGCAATCCTATTAATCGCTCCGCAGACAGAAGTATCTCTGGGTGTGACTTTTAAATGTATGTCTCAAACAGTGACTACCTCCATAATTCTATTACAAAATATATAACTATCCTGTATTTAAATAAGTGCAAGCAATTGGCGCTACGTGGAGATGCACATCTTTGTAAACTTATAGGTCTTGGCTATGGGTTGGTCTAGGGTTAAATTAATTGCAAAGTTGGACTTCTAGAAATTTGAGCATATCCAGTGCTTTTACACGCTGTGAAAATGTTTATAAATAAAAAAGCTATTCCGACACAGACTTTAGGATGTGTATGGTGGAAGGTGTAATGTAGAACGCGGAAGGTAGAAGGTGAACGGGAGTAAGGAACTGGCATGTGTGACGAGGGAGTAAATTGCGGAACCTTATTAGTCGAGGACTCGTCGAATTGATAGACGTATCTTTTGAAAATTGTGCGACTAGTGGTGCTCGTTAATAGAAATATACAGGTTATCTAAATTGAAGGATCGAATGTGGAAAGTAGGAGGTGGAAGATAGGAGGCGGTAGGCAGAATGTGGAACTTGTCGAAATACAATGTGAAAGATAAAATGTGAACGGTGGAAGACGGAAGGTGGTCGATGGAGAGTGGGAAGTGGAAGGTAGAAGGACAAAGGTAGGATGTGGAAGGTATGAAGTGACGGGTGGAAGGTAAGAGGTGGAAGATGGAAAATAGAATGTCTAAGTTGGGAGGTGGAAGGTTGAAGGTATAAGGTAGAAGGTAAAATGTGAAAGGTATAAGGTGGAAGGTGTAATGTGGAAGGAGCAGAGACAAAGAAACAAGGTAATTTAGGTTAATGCACGTCTATCTCTCTTCTACATACAAGTAGTCCATATAGAGAGGACTTTTAGGTATCTCTTAAGGGTGTAAATTTCGTGTTTTCCCAAATATTTTTTATGGGCAAATTCTTAGCGTCGTTTTGATTTATTACATCAACACACATATGTGAACACTTCAGGTGATCGTAGCATTCAGGAGAGTCTGTAATAAATATATGAAAAGGCGCTTTATTTTTGTATTCAATAGTTTCTACAAAATGTATCTGTACAATGTTCCGTATGTAATTTTCATACAAGTAATTGATTTGACCACTCTATAAAACGCAATAATTGTTATAGTGCTTCAGTTTTACAGTATCTCTATAAAAACGATCCCTCCTTTGAAGCTAAACTAATTGCTCCTTTCTGGTACTTTTAAAAACTATATTCTTTCGTCTTTTAGTTGCAATCAAACACACATATAAAAACAGTCATTCGTATGTAAGAACGCCTTTAGTAAAGTTTGTTTGATCAATTTTTACCATAGATGTTTGTGAAGGTTCTGCCTTTTAAGTAAACGACTTGGGAATCAATCAAAACTCGTGTTACGTACGAAAAATAAATTGTTTTACCTTCTGTAATAGATGTAGTTCATTTATGCCTGCTTTAAAAACAAAATATTGTTAAAAAATGTATTAGAAATACATACATCAAAAGAAAGAGGAATAGACAAAAATCGAAGAAAATAACGAATTTTAAATGACGAAAAAATAATCGATACCGGTCTTTGAAACGGATGTTCTTCACAAAGCACAATTAATTACCGGTTGGTATTATCAAAAGATGGTCGTTTAGCTAGAGAATTCAACACTTTCGTTATGCCTTAAGACATGTATTGGTTTTGTATCTAAAACGCTTTTCTCAAATGCGTTGGATATAAAGCAGAATTTAAATACTAAAAAAGGGATTTGCCAAAACGACTTTTGCAGTGTAATGGTGTTTAAGGGTTTTTACAGGTGCACTATAAAAATTATTTCTAAAAAATTCTTTTGCTGTTTCATTGGTTTATATATTATGATTATTTTGATGCAAGTGCAAAGTACCTATCTCGGTGGATATATAATACAAATTGCACTTCAACAGTTTTATTAGCGCTCCTACAAGGTGACAACATGTCAAGTAATAAATTTTTCCCTGAAAAGTTTAAATATAGACTCATTATGCACCGCTGTCAGCTTTATAGCAAAAACTAGAATTTTAATACTGCAAAATAAGCACCGCAATATTTACTGCAAATTCAAAACGACTACATTTCTCATTACGAATTCGTTTATGCATTGCGAAATATATCAAAGTATATATTCACCTCGTTAACGACTGAAATAAACCCATTATCTAATCTGTCTTGTAATATTTTCAGGAGCTTTCAGCAGGGCGCACACATGTACCCAATGTAGCGTGCACCGTTGTGAGCTAATACGAAAGCAGATGCATCCATCAAGTTGGCTGTCAACACATCCGGCAACGCTAACTAAAAGATACTAACTAATGTAACACTCAAAGATTCGAGTTTCGTCTTGTAGTTACAAGTAAAAAATTGTTTTTCTTCTATGGTTTTCTGGTCGTATAAAAAGCGATACAGAATTTCAAATGAGACAAGCCATTTGGAAAATATTTGTGATGAACTGTGTACGTTCTCGCTTGTCTAGATTAAAAAAAGTATTCAAGAATTACTGAAATTCTCCAACACCGCCCATTCTTCAGTGGAGAATGCCTATTTAGTGATGTAGAAATAGTATGCAAAGTGGAAAAATGGCTGTAGGAAAGAATGTTTCAAGAATATTTATACAGTTTCGCACATTTTTCAAAATGTATGTACCATGAGTTAAGATGTTCTCCGAGTTTTGTCAGATTAAGATTGATTAGTCGATGGTCACTTCTGTCGACCGATTCTTACTGTAGTTTCCTGGATAAGACGAGGTTTTAAGTGGAGGATGACTAATTGTCCAAAAAGCGTGTGTATGTGCACCAAAAACCTTTATATAAAATGCACACGAGCTTGATAGAATAATATATTCTTCGAACAATTCAAATTTTATTCCAAATATGAATAGAAGCAATAGAAGTTAGTTACAAATGTTTTTCTTAAGTAAATGCACATAAATAAATGAGAGTAAAATTTACATTCTTAGTAAAAACATGCTTACGTTATTTAATATAGTGTCCCACAAAAGGGGTTTATACTGTTTGAATGTTAATAACAGAAAAATTCCTAAATATTAAATGACTTTCTACTGGCGTCCTCTGCGGTAAAAGATTCCGTAGTTAAAATAATCCTTCATTCGGATCTCCAGGAAGAGACTACTTCGGAGGATGTGGTCGGAAAGTTTAAAACAAGAGCCGAGAGTCGGAGTGGTAAATATCAGAAGCACGAAGCTAGAGAATGTGAAAATTGAAATTGATAGGTTAGCATTAGACATAATAGGGATTAGTAAAGTTTGGTGGCCAGCGGTGAGGGAATTTTTGGAGCGGAGACTTTAGGATAATTCATACAGAATCAAAAGAAGGAAATTCTAATGTGGAGATGGTTTTGCGGAAAACGATAGGACAATGTGTTGAAAACTACTTACAAAAACCCAAAGAGTACTCATGGTTAGATCTAAACCAATAAATACAATAATAATTCAACTATACATGCTCACCTCTAGCGACAGTGAAAAGAGGTAAGGAAATCAAAATTCTGAGCGATGGATTAAGAGAAACCAACCAAACAATTGCGGAGATGAGGGGACAAATGCAAGAGAAAATTGTGAGGATCACGGAGGAAATCGATTGTGTATGGGATCATGTTAGAATGGTGAAATCCAAACAGGAAAAATGTGAAAGTGAAACGAACGTCAAACTCACGAATTTAGATACTAAATTACGGAATGTTTAAGTAAATTATGAAACAGAATTCAAGACAATAAATCCGGAAATAGGTAATTTAAAAACTAATTCAGGAAATTTTAATGTTAGGGAACCCATGATGTCAATTTAACCAAATCTTTTAATTGACTAAAATACAAAATTTTACGGGGACGGAAAATTAAATCCAAAAATCTTTCTGAAAAATATTAAAATGTAAGTATAGGGCTCAACAGACAAGCAATATAAATTAAACTTGGTAAAATCGATGCTTAAAGGGGGAACTGAAATGTGATACAACTTAGTTGAAAGCGAGGTAGAGACATTTCAACAGTTCGAGCAAAAATTTCTACGACACTTTTGGGGGGATAATCAACAAGATAAAGTTAGGATTGACCTGAGCATGGCAAAATATAATTCAGATAGAGGAATGACGCGGGAATTATATGCTACAGGAAAGTTTAGCGTAGCAAAACAATTAGATCCTTCTATACAGGATAAACAAATCATAAAATATTTGGCAGGGCATTTCAACGCGGAAGTAAAACGATATGTCACGATACAGAACATAGTAGACCGGGACACATTTATAGAATATCTACAAAGGTATGATGAGTTGAAACAAACTATTGATCGCTCCGCAGAAAGAACATGGTCTTTGCTGTGTGATTTTGCAGTTTATGCCTCGAAGAGTAACTACATATATAAGTATATTAAACGTAGGTATATAATTATCATATATTCAAATAACTGCAAGCGATTGGCGTTATGTGTGGGCGCCATCTTTGTAAACTTATAGGTCTTGAGTATGGGTTGGTCTAAGGTTAAATTAATTGCAGATTCGGACTTTTAAGGAAATTTGAGTCTATCTAATGCTTTACACCCTATGAAAATATTTATATATAAAAAAGATATTATGACACAGATTTTAGAATGTATAAGCTGAAAGGTGTAAGGTAGAGTGTGAAAGGTAGAAAGGAGAAACTAACTACCATGCGTAATAAGTGAGTAAATTGCAAAACCTTAGTTATCGAAGAACTGCCAAGTTGATCAGAAATATCTTTGGAGAATTGTGTGACTTAGCAGTGCTCGTAAATAGAAATATACATAATAAATCTCATGTGGAAGATAGAATGTGAAAAATAGAATGTGGAAGGTAGGAAGCGGAAGGTAGAATGTGTAAGATAAAAAATGAAAGGTAGAATGTGAAATGTGGAAAATAGAATTTGGAAGGAAGACTATGAAAGGTAGAATGTAGAAAGTAGAATGTGGAAGGTGGAGGGTAGGAAATGGTAGGTAGAAGGTAGAAGGTGGAAGGTAGAATGTGAAAAGAAAACTGTGGAAGGCAGTGTGGAATGTGGAGGGTGGGAGGTGGAAAATAAGAGATACAGGCCAAAATCTTATGTTCGAATCAACTAGAATCTTACTACAAAGTTCACGTATCCACCGCATTGCTTAAAACAATCACGGTGCTGCAATTCCCTGCCCAGCTCCCGCTCTATTCGAATTTTTAAAATGCCTGCAATGTTAATGACCTACCGAAGCATCCACCACGGCTGTCCCTCTTTTCGATTTTTTAAAATCCTGCAATCCTATTAATCGCTCCGCAGACAGAAGTATCTCTGGGGTGTGACTTTTAAATGTATGTCTCAAACAGTGACTACCTCCATAATTCTATTACAAAATATATAACTATCCTGTATTTAAATAAGTGCAAGCAATTGGCGCTACGTGGAGATGCACATCTTTGTAAACTTATAGGTCTTGGCTATGGGTTGGTCTAGGGTTAAATTAATTGCAAAGTTGGACTTCTAGAAATTTGAGCATATCCAGTGCTTTTACACGCTGTGAAAATGTTTATAAATAAAAAAGCTATTCCGACACAGACTTTAGGATGTGTATGGTGGAAGGTGTAATGTAGAACGCGGAAGGTAGAAGGTGAACGGGAGTAAGGAACTGGCATGTGTGACGAGGGAGTAAATTGCGGAACCTTATTAGTCGATGACTCGTCGAATTGATAGACGTATCTTTTGAAAATTGTGCGACTAGTGGTGCTCGTTAATAGAAATATACAGGTTATCTAAATTGAAGGATCGAATGTGGAAAGTAGGAGGTGGAAGATAGGAGGCGGTAGGCAGAATGTGGAACTTGTCGAAATACAATGTGAAAGATAAAATGTGAACGGTGGAAGACGGAAGGTGGTCGATGGAGAGTGGGAAGTGGAAGGTAGAAGGACAAAGGTAGGATGTGGAAGGTATGAAGTGACGGGTGGAAGGTAAGAGGTGGAAGATGGAAAATAGAATGTCTAAGTTGGGAGGTGGAAGGTTGAAGGTATAAGGTAGAAGGTAAAATGTGAAAGGTATAAGGTGGAAGGTGTAATGTGGAAGGAGCAGAGACAAAGAAACAAGGTAATTTAGGTTAATGCACGTCTATCTCTCTTCTACATACAAGTAGTCCATATAGAGAGGACTTTTAGGTATCTCTTAAGGGTGTAAATTTCGTGTTTTCCCAAATATTTTTTATGGGCAAATTCTTAGCGTCGTTTTGATTTATTCCATCTACTCACATATGTGAACACTTCAGGTGATCGTAGCATTCAGGAGAGTCTGTAATAAATATATGAAAAGGCGCTTTATTTTTGTATTCAATAGTTTCTACAAAATGTATCTGTACAATGTTCCGTATGTAATTTTCATACAAGTAATTGATTTGACCACTCTATAAAACGCAATAATTGTTATAGTGCTTCAGTTTTACAGTATCTCTATAAAAACGATCCCTCCTTTGAAGCTAAACTAATTGCTCCTTTCTGGTACTTTTAAAAACTATATTCTTTCGTCTTTTAGTTGCAATCAAACACACATATAAAAACAGTCATTCGTATGTAAGAACGCCTTTAGTCAAGTGTGTTTGATCCATTTTTTACCATAGATGTTTGTGAAGGTTCTGCCTTTTAAGTAAACGACGTGGGAATCAATCAAACCTCGTGTTACGTACGAAAAATAAATTGTTTTACCTTCTGTAATAGATGTAGTTCATTTATGCCTGCTTTAAAACAAAATATTGTTAAAAATGTATTAGAAATACATACATCAAAAGAAAGAGGAATAGACAAAAATCGAAGAAAATAACGAATTTTAAATGACGAAAAATAATCGATACCGGTCTTTGAAACGGATGTTCTTCACAAAGCACAATTAATTACCGGTTGGTATTATCAAAAGATGGTCGTTTAGCTAGAGAATTCAACACTTTCGTTATGCCTTAAGACATGTATTGGTTTTGTATCTAAAACGCTTTTCTCAAATGCGTTGGATATATGGCAGAATTTAAATACTAAAAAAGGGATTTGCCAAAACGACTTTTGCAGTGTAATGGTGTTTAAGGGTTTTTACAGGTGCACTATAAAAATTATTTCTAAAAAATTCTTTTGCTGTTTCATTGGTTTATATATTATGATTATTTTGATGCAAGTGCAAAGTACCTATCTCGGTGGATATATAATACAAATTGCACTTCAACAGTTTTATTAGCGCTCCTACAAGGTGACAACATGTCAAGTAATAAATTTTTCCCTGAAAAGTTTAAATATAGACTCATTATGCACCGCTGTCAGCTTTATAGCAAAACTAGAATTTTAATACTGCAAAATAAGCACCGCAATATTTACTGCAAATTCAAAACGACTACATTTCTCATTACGAATTCGTTTATGCATTGCGAAATATATCAAAGTATATATTCACCTCGTTAACGACTGAAATAAACCCATTATCTAATCTGTCTTGTAATATTTTCAGGAGCTTTCAGCAGGGCGCACACATGTACCCAATGTAGCGTGCACCGTTGTGAGCTAATACGAAAGCAGATGCATCCATCAAGTTGGCTGTCAACACATCCGGCAACGCTAACTAAAAGATACTAACTAATGTAACACTCAAAGATTCGAGTTTCGTCTTGTAGTTACAAGTAAAAAATTGTTTTTCTTCTATGGTTTTCTGGTCGTATAAAAAGCGATACAGAATTTCAAATGAGACAAGTCATTTGGAAAATATTTGTGATGAACTGTGTACGTTCTCGCTTGTCTAGATTAAAAAAAGTATTCAAGAATTACTGAAATTCTCCAACACCGCCCATTCTTCAGTGGAGAATGCCTATTTAGTGATGTAGAAATAGTATGCAAAGTGGAAAAATGGCTGTAGGAAAGAATGTTTCAAGAATATTTATACAGTTTCGCTCATTTTTTCAAAATGTATGTACCATGAGTTAAGATGTTCTCCGAGTTTTGTCAGATTAAGATTGATTAGTCGATGGTCACTTCTGTCGACCGATTCTTACTGTAGTTTCCTGGATAAGACGAGGTTTTAAGTGGAGGATGACTAATTGTCCAAAAAGCGTGTGTATGTGCACCAAAAACCTTTATATAAAATGCACACGAGCTTGATAGAATAATATATTCTTCGAACAATTCAAATTTTATTCCAAATATGAATAGAAGCAATAGAAGTTAGTTACAAATGTTTTTCTTAAGTAAATGCACATAAATAAATGAGAGTAAAATTTACATTCTTAGTAAAAACATGCTTACGTTATTCTATATAGTGTCCCACAAAGGGGTTTGCACTGTTTGAATGTTAATAACAGAAAAATTCCTAAATATTAAATGACTTTCTACTGGCGTCCTCTGCGGTAAAAGATTCCGTAGTTAAAATAATCCTTCATTCGGATCTCCAGGAAGAGACTACTTCGGAGGATGTGGTCGGAAAGTTTAAAACAAGAGCCGAGAGTCGGAGTGGTAAATATCAGAAGCACGAAGCTAGAGAATGTGAAAATTGAAATTGATAGGTTAGCATTAGACATAATAGGGATTAGTAAAGTTTGGTGGCCAGCGGTGAGGGAATTTTTGGAGCGGAGACTTTAGGATAATTCATACAGAATCAAAAGAAGGAAATTCTAATGTGGAGATGGTTTTGCGGAAAACGATAGGACAATGTGTTGAAAACTACTTACAAAAACCCAAAGAGTACTCATGGTTAGATCTAAACCAATAAATACAATAATAATTCAACTATACATGCTCACCTCTAGCGACAGTGAAAAAGAGGACACATACTAAAATTCGTAAAAAGGCATGAAAGTTTAATATTTACGGGAGATTTTAATGCTGTGGTAGATGAGGTCGTATTCCATGCCGAAAAAGAAAACATTTAAAGACAGCGTACCCTGGTGGACCCGGGAACTAACCACCAAGCGGGCAGAAACGCGTAACCTAAGGCGCCGCTATCAACGCGCCTCGGGAGATATAAGAGAACAACGGAGAATAGAATATAATCAAAGTTACCGCGAATATAAAATATTAATAGAAGAAACGCGAACGAATAAATTTAAAGAATTCTGCACGCAAAACTCAGAGAAAGAACCCTGGGGAACCGCATACCGCGTAATTAGAGGAAAACAACAAAAATCGCGCTCAGTAATATAAAGAAAACAAATGGCGAATACACGGAAGGTTTTAAAACCACAGCGGAATATTTACTAGAGAAATTTTTCCCATCGGATAATCCCGAGGGGATGAAGGGTCGCACGATTTAATACGTCGGGAAGCTGCAAAGGCGCAAGGAACAGGTGCCGATAAGGCAATCCTAGTTCACGAGGTCGTCAGGGCTCTTAGGAGGATGAACCCTAAGAAGGCACCGGGGCATGATGGAATCACTTCAGACGCAGCTCTGCAGGCGTGCCTGTTAGCCCCGTGTGTCTTTGTTGGGTTGTTTAATCTTTGTTTAGAAAGGGCGTTTTCCGCGTTGCTGGAAAATCCAGAATGTGAAATTTATACCCAAACCTAAAAGGCGGATGCGTCAGATCCGGGCAGCTATCGTCCAATTAGCTTGCTACCGGTGCTGGGGAAAGTTTTAGATCGCGTTATGACTACGCGTGTTGAACACCTAGTGCGAGACAGCGGCGGTTTTAATAACCGACAGTTTGGTTTCGTGGAGGGCAAGTCGACTATCGACGCGTTAGAGTTCGTTGTCGGGGAAATTAAGCAGGCAAGAGATGCCAAAGAGTACTGTGTCGTTGTTGCTTTGGACATTTCAGGAGCATTTGATGCTGCCTGGTGGCCATTAATCGTTTGCGAGTTAGATCGTAGGGGTTGTCCGCGAAACTTGATGTCTTTGGTCAAGAACTATTTCTCGGGGCGATTAGCACAGGTTGAAATTCCGGGTGAAGTTCTGTCGCGTGAGGTGGAAAGGGATGCCCGCAAGGGTCATGTTCTGGTCCCACATTTTGGAAGTTGTTGTATGAGAGCATCTTTAGGGTCAAGTTGCCCGCAGGATGCTCAATCGTCGGGTTTGCAGATGACACACTTTTAATTGTAAGATCGAGATTGTTAATGGATATGCGCACAAAACCGAACGAGGCGCTTAATAAATTACACGAATGGTCGCAGGCGGTAAAATTAAAATTTAACACGGCGAAGTCAGAGGCGCTTTATTTCGGCACGAAACCAGGACAGAGACCTCCTAGGTTAGAGCTAGGAGGAGAAAATCCCGTTTAAAGATTGTATTACCTACCTCGGCGTCAAGATCGACAATAAATTAAATTGGAAAGCGCACGTACAATACGTAAAAAGTAAGGGCGGCGAAATATCAAATAAAATGATGGCGGCGGCTAAAATAAAGTGGGGTTTCAGGGCGAATCGCTGAGGACGGTTTATGCCGGAGCAATTGAGCCGGCAATACTGTACGCAGCTTCTGTATGGGCAGAAGGTTGTAAAGTCCGGGAGATGCGTCAATTGACGAGCGTACAACGCATAACCGCGGTAAAAGCGGCGAGGGCGTACAGGACCACCTCCACGGAGGCTGTCCTGGTGATCAGTAGGTCTCTCCTATCGAATATGTCGTTAGGAGATTAGAGATAGACGATTAATAAATATAGGAAAAGGGCGCGAAATTATCGAAGATCTTAATCTTGGTAATAGGAAATTGCAAGAAAGATTGTTGTATCTGAGTTAGGGCACCCGGCTGATATTAGAGGATCGAGTTTGTCGAAGGTGATGAGGACGCGATGGGTATTAGAATTTATACGGACGGTTCACGTATGGACGATGGGCAAGCAGGCGCGGCGTTTGTCGTGTATAAGCAGGAAAGGGAGGTGTTTCGGTTTCAAACCAAACTCGCGAACTGGTGCACTATCTTCCAGTGCGAATTGGTAGCCATACGAGAGGCTATCGATTACGTAATAAACCATACGGGCAGAGACGAGTATTATATAATCAGTGATAGTAAATCGGCGCTAACGGCTTTAACAAACATGAACACCTCGACAGATCTCCAAGCGGACGTCTGGAGGATAGCGCGTACGGCGCTAGAGTTTCGACGTTTAAAGTTCTGTTGGGTCAGGTCGCACAATGGTAACGTAGGAAACGATAGGGCTGACGAATTAGCTAAAGAGGCCGCGACGGGCGACTTTCGAATAACACATTCGTCGATACCGAGGTCTTTAATCAAAAGAAAGCTGCGCGAAAAATCAATTCGACAATGGGAAGAGAGGTGGAACAACGCTGCCACGGGCAGGTTGACCCACAAATTCATACCGAGCATAGAAGCCAGAGGTAAGATCGAGGTTAAGCTCGATCACAAAATGGTGCAGTTGATAACAGGGCACGGCGCCCTGAAGGCGTATTTACAAAGGTTCGGTCTAACCAATAGCGACCGCTGCGAATGCGGTGAGGGCGCGGAAAGCGCAGAGCACGTGCTCTTCGACTGCCCGCTTGAGGCGGGAAATCGAGGGTTGGCTGATAGCAAACTAGCTATCCTAGGTCTGGCATGGCCAAAGAGCCTAGAGGAAGTCGGGGAAGTGGTTAACCAGAAGGCGTTCTGGACAGCCTTAAAAGAATTCGCGGGAAGGGTCGCGAGATTAGACAATCAATGACGACCGCGTGTAAAAATTCGGTGGGGTTGGTGGGTGTTTTTAAAAATTTTTTTTTTACTTGGCGTGTGTAAGGATACGAGCATAACCAAAACCTTATATTAAAAAAAAAAAAAAAAAAAAAAAAAAAAGATAATTATACCAAAATGTCCAATATGCACGAGAAACCCCCACTCCATTAATACAATCACTGCCTATCTTCATAATTATGTGCGGAAAATCGGGAATAAATAATAACAAATAAACAATAACAAATAAATCATAAACCCTCATTAAATTAAATCAATAAAGTACACAAGGATAATAAAACAGAGTGCAACCGCGCATCCCCAGGACTTGAAAGTGAAGTGATAGTGATAGTGATTGTGATCCCCAAAAACATTTAGTGCATACCCACCAGGACTTTAGCAGTGCACCCGTCCCACCTTTAGAAGTAAGTTACAGACGACCAGATCTTCGGATGCTGGAGAATTTTATTATCGAGGTAAGACTTAAAATGTGGCGGCTGTACTCGCACAAGCATTGATTTACATTAATTAGTAGTTTTGAAATAATTTAAGAAGCACGTTTGGTGTGTAAAGGCGCTAGCCGACATAATGCTTGTGCGAGTGCACCTGATAAATAGGGTGATGCTTTCGCTATTTTGTGCACTGCTATATGCTTAACGCTTATTAAACATTTATTTATATATTTACATAATTATATTTATTTATATTTTATATTTACACTTTATATTTATTTATATATAGCATGTATTATGTGGCTTATTTGTTTTGTTTGACGTTCTGTCGCCATTTTGGTTGCAGTATATATTTGGGAAGGACGAGCAGAATTTCGAAGATTGTAATCATAATGTAAATCAGTTAGGGAACGATAGGGAAAGCTAGGGATGGATTTAAATTGGTTAGCTAGATTTGGATAGTTTTAAGACGACCCTTCAGGTCGCACTGGTAAGCAGAACCGGCGTCTGCTATCCGGTATTACGGATCCCTCCCTCTCTCATTTTTGCTTGTTGATCGGGTACACTCGAAAGTCAGCGCTAGGGATACCATTATTTACAACCCTGTGTTTAGTTTTTGTTTTGTTTTGTTCCAGTTTTGTCAGATTTTTAGGTTTATTAGATTGTTAGAGTTTGTTAGGTTTGTTAGATTTTTAGGTTTGTTAGATTTTTATTTAGTTTTTATTTAGGGTGAATCAACTATGAAGTAAGAATAAATTAGGAGCACGACTATTTTTCGCGTTTAAACCCAATGTAGTACCTCCGGGTGGAGCATTGGGGACGTGGCCGCAAGTATAGCGGCCCTAATTTAAATTATAATGTGGTAGATGAGGACAATGTAGTACCTTCGGGTGGAGCATTGGGGACGTGGCCGCAAGTATAGCGACCGTTATTCAAATTATAATGTGGTAGGTGAGGGTAGGGAAGAAGTGGTAGTAGGCTATTTGGTTTACATATGATTAACAATAAGGGAGATAGCATGGTAGAATTTTGCGACAAAAACAGTTTAACCATTACGAACACATTATTTCAACATCATGCTAGAAGACGATACACATGGAAGATGCCTGGAGACACGGAAAGATGTCAATTATATTACGTTCTTGTTAGACAACGGTTTAGGAATAAAGTTAAACACTGTAGAAGCTATCCAGGACCAGATATAGACACCGACCACAACGTAGTGAACATCAAAGCTGCGCTTAAATTTAAAAATATGAAAAAACGAAACGGAAAAGGGCACTTGCCTTTGAGAAACTAAAAGATACAGATATGCACAAAGGATTTGAAAAAATGACAAATGGTAATTAAATAGAAGAGTGGATAAATGTGAAAAGTTTCAAACTATAAGTTTGACAGCACACGTGTCAAAATATTAACTAGAATTGCACAAAAACGGATGTAAAAATACTGAAGAAGTAATAGGAGGATCAATTTGGATTAAGGCGAAATAGGAGACACGGAAAGCCATTTTAGCTTTAAGGGTGATAATAGCGAAAACAATAGAAAAAGAAGAAAGTGTGTATATGAGGTTTGTAGATCTGGAAAAAGCATCCGACGATGTAAAATAGGAAAAATTTTCGAAATACTCACAAAATTGGAATGAGCTATAGGGATAGACGGATAGTACATAGCTTATACAAAGAGCAAACAGCAGTAATAGAATATCGAGGTATTAGCATTTAATAAGGAACAGTTAGAAGTCTTAATCAAATGGAAACGGTGCTAACAGTGAGATAGGGTATGAAAATCAACAAAAATAAAACTAGCATGTAAAGGAGGAAAAATAATAAAAAACCAGAATACAAATAGGAAACGAGAACTTGCACAAGGTTATGGAGTTCTGCTACGTAGGAAGTCAAATGATGCAAGATGGAAAAAGTAAAAAGAGATATAAAACAAAGTTTAGCACAAGACCATGCTGCATTTAATAAGAAAAAATAACTATTATGTTCAAAGACAACAAATATAGAAACAAGGAAAAAATTGCTTAAAACATATGTGTGGAGCACAGCACTGTACGGCTGTAAAGCCTGGACAGTAGGAGAAGCGGACAGAAAAAGATAGAAGCCCTTGAAATGTGGTGCTAAAAACATATTGTGAAGACATCATGAACAGACAAAGTTAAGAACAAATAGGTTCTAGAAATGGTAGGGAATAAAGAAATATGTAAAAAACAGTAAAAATAGGTTACGTAGTAAGGCATGTGCGAATAGTGCGGAATAAGAAGCAGAGATAGGATAAAAAAGAGGTAGAGGTAGACCTAGGTTAGACTATTGCACACAGATAGTGAAAGATGTAGGCTGTGAGAATTTCAGAAATGGGTGGGTTAGCTCAGAATAGACATCAATGGAGGGACGCGTCCAATCAGTTCTAAAACGAAAACCTAATGACGAAAAGAATTGTACTTAAACCCGATAATTATTGTAAACAACTACAGGTGTTGGTTTTGCAATACTCTCAGCAAATGTTGATTGTGCGAAAGGACTAAATGGAAAACTTTTAATGAATAATAACAATAATAATAATAACAATAATAATTATTATTATTATAGCAACAAAGATAAATAACTACAAAATGCTATGAAAGTGGGGAGATTGTATCTAGATTCAGCGCCTAATAATTATTAATAAAGGTAAAAAATTGAATAATAATAATAATAACAATATTCGGCAAATGTCTACATGTTGAAGGATCTTGGTAGCCGTCAGGATGCTTAACCTGCTTGACGTACCACTGAGTATCGGTGATACGGGATATATCCTCAATATTGCATTTATCTTTTTTACAATCGGTTAGGCTTTTTGTAAGACGACATCAGTGAGAGCTTCTATAAGTTTCAACCATGATACTTTCTCGTGTTTTTATCGTATTGTTTAATGCTTCCTTAGCTAGTTTGTATTGTCTTACAAAATGTTAAACTTTTTCACGCTGGTCTGCAACTGTTTAGTCCTGCTCAGGTTTCTGCGAAGCTTGATGTACTGCTCTCATAATGACAATATCTCCCTTGTCCACCAGTACATAGGCGTGTACTTTCTTTTATATGGTCGTTTTTGAGGAAGACATTCAATACGGCAGGTTTTTATCGACTCTACCAGGTTGTTAAACTATAGTCTATGTTGTTTTCTATATTAACTCTCGCGATACTGTCCTCTTGAGTAGTTCTGTATAGCCCTGTAGTTGTTAGCTTCCATCCCGTGCAGATATGATCCTGATCTCGACGTATTGTACCGAGTGTGTATCTGATGTACATATGTCTGATTATTATTTCGGAGTCATCGTCCACGTGCCAATTAGGTATATTGCAGGATATCTGCAGTTGTCCTAGTTCTGTCGATGATGGATTGCCTGGAAGCATTGCCAAAAGTGGGAGTATCGCCTACCTTCATAGTGATGAGATGATTCGCCTCAATTCACTGCTCTATTAGTTTTCCTTTATTGTTTGTTGTCTTTGAGTTAAACAGCTATTTTTCACATTTAAATCCCCGCTTATGATGTAGGAGCGTTTCGCGATTTTAAGGTGCCCGGCGAGGTTGCCTAAGAAGACTTTAAATTCTCAAGAACTTTTGTTAGGCAAAAAGTAGTATGGGAAAAACCTTTCCCCGTCCATTTCTATATACACAGAGTCCGTGTCATAATAGGACCTCGTTATTTGTTTTCCACTACTTGTGCATATTGCAAAGTCGCAGAATTGGTATACAATTGTCTCCGGTCAATTGCCTGTTAAATTCCTGTATCAGGGCGACATCGGTTTTCGTTTTACTAATTTTTTGTTTAAGTAGATCATGGACGCTTCTGTGTCTGTTTAAGTTAATTTGTATAATATTTATTGCTTTTTTGTTGCATGTTTTTTATATTTATTATTGAAGTCCATTAATTTCGGGTGTTTGTGGCAGTCAATGGTGCTTGGAAATGTTGCAGCCAGTATTGTGTTAAAGAGTCGGTTGTCTCAACTGCTTTCTTCGCATTTGCAAGAGCCCTTCTAAAAGAAGCATATTTCCCACGCCAGTTCGTTGATTTTCTTGGTCATACGTGACAAGTACTCCCTGTTCTTGCATACCCTTTTGCTGTATCCTTGTTGCCCGCACTTCTGAAAGTCATTCTTTCTATTTGGCCCTATGCATTTTGTAGCTCTGTGTTCGTAAGACCAACATCTGAAACATCTTTTCACGCCTACTCTCGTTTCTACTTGACAATTAGATAAACCTATACGTAGGTTATCCTCTATAAGAACACAATAGAAAAGAAGCCGTGATGTATCTAACAAGAAAGTGCAGCGCCATGTTCAAAGACAATAAACATAGGAACAAGTAAAAAAATTGTTGAAAGCGCATATGTGGAGTACAGCACTATACGAGTGTGAAACGTGGACAATAAGAGAAGCAGAGAGAAAATAGGGAGAAGCATTTGAAATATGGTGCTGCAGATGTAGGACGATGATAGCATGAACAGACATAATAGGGAAAGCAAGATCTCTGTGGAAAATAAAAAACTAGAAGGATAAGACACATTCTAAAGCATTGCGGAATAGTGCGAGATATAATACAAGCAGATGTAGGAAAAAAGAGAGGTAGACGTAGACCTAGATTATACTATTGCACGCAGATAGTGAAATATGTAGGCTGTGGAAATTTCAGGGAAATGTATAGGTTAGCTCAGAATATGAATCAATGGAAGTACTCATCTAACAAGTTCCAGAACGGAAAGCCTAATGAAGATGATGAGTATGATGTAGCACTCGCTAAGGCGTGAGGGAATAACGCGGCATATATTAGAAGCACAGAAGGAAGCAGAAAAGGTAGAGGCAGACCTAGACTACACTATCATACACGATAGTGAAAGATTTGGACTGTGGGAATTTCAGGGAAAGATGTAGGTTAGCCCAAAATAGGAAACAATAGAAGTACGCCTCCAATCAGTTCTAGGACTGAAGACCTAATAATGATGATGATGGTGACTCTACTTATGTAACTAGACATCTTCACGCAAGCGCAGGGGAAGGATTTCCGTGGCCATTCAATTCTGCTACTGAAAAGACCAAGGTACAAGAAGAAAGTAAAGAAGTCCACTTCTGCACACCTCCACTTCGAGGTACAAGTAAAAGGTGCTCAGTTCATTAATGGGATCATCCCGGAAAGGATATCCAACTCCTGCTTTCGCTAAGCACCTTTTTTCTATTTGCACACGAACATCAGGTATTCGTTACCAGTCACCCGCACAATCTCCAACAGGGAGTTACGTAAATATCAGAAAAAGGTGCTTGATTTAAGCTTAAAGTAATAATGAAGATACATATAAGAATTACATACTAAAAGAAATGTAATACGCATTAAAGACACGTAACAGTATTACAGATCAACTGATAAGGGCTTTATATACCTGGATCTGTCATGATTGATACTTTTGCAATTCATTTATTTTTCTGTTATTTTCAGTTCAGTTGCTAGTAGTGACAAGTACATGACAAGATGGCTGGGGACGTTTCCTTTAAGCATCGGAAGCCTTTTGTGTATAGAATTGCAGAGAGGAAAAAATACTTTTGTAAGGTTATCACTAACTGCAATTGATAGAATCCAACTCTGCCTATAGCAGTATTCAGAAATCTTAAATCTTATGGGAGAAAAAAGTGGCAAATGCAAAAACCTGAAAGTCCAAGTGCGCTTCTACTCTAAACAAATGACAGGAAAATCCTTGAATTATCAAATTTTGGAAAATCAGATTTAGATACTTGCAGCAAAAACGCAACTTTACTCAAGAAATCACCAAATTAGAAAATGACTTCTAGATATGAAAATTTTTTCCTGTTATTTTATATCTTGTATTATTAATTCGATGATGATGATGAAGCAACAAGATTTACAGAATGAAAGAATACTGAGGGTTTCTAATCTAACCTCAACAACTGCAAGAAGCAAAAAAGTTATGGTTCTTGTTGTATCACCTCTTACGAATAAGAATGCGCAAAGAAATCACTGGCTTTACCCCTACCAAAATTAATCCATACACGTGTGTGGGCACCCCATGTGATTGGAGCGTTCAGAAAAGTCTGTAATTGATATATGAGAAAGCGCTTTATTTTTCTACTCTATAGTTTCAATAAAATTCACTACTGACAGTCTTCTGGAAAGGATATCCAACTCCCGCTCACGCTAAATAGCACTTTTTCATCGGCAATCGAACATCAGGTAATCATTAATGGTCAATCGCACACTCTCCAACAGGAAGTCACGTAAATATTTAGCAAAATGCACTTAATATAAGCTTAAAGTAATGAGGAAGATACATACAAAAGTCAAGTACTAAAAGGAACTTGATACGCGTCAAAATGACGCGTAACAGTAACACAGATAACCTGATGGAATTTTTTGTATCTGTTTAGTTGCTAATGATGATAAGTCTAGAAACCATTTATGTATAGAACTGTAGAGAGGAAATATACTGTTGTAATTTCTCACCAACTACAACGTATAGAATTTAACTTCGTACCGTAGCAGTATTCAAATTCCTTAAATCCCATTGGAAAGAATAAAAGCATATTTAAAGATCCGAGAGCCCGCACGTGTTTCTACTCAAAACAAATCACAATAAAATTCTAGAATTACTTCATTATCAAATTTCGATGGAGCAAAAGTGAACTTTACTCAAGAAATCGTGAATTAGAATATGATTTCTTGATGTAAAAGTCGTTTTTTATAGTTTTATGTCTTGTATTATTAGTTTGATGATGCTGATGAAGAAATAACAATTATGTAAAGAGTTTTTAGAGAATACTGAGGGTTTATAACCAGCTACAACTACTGAAAGATATTGTAACACAAGAAGCAGAAAAAGTATAATTGTTTCTGTATCACCTCTTACGAATGAACATGTGCAGAGAAAACGCTGCCTTTATCCCCTATAAAGATTAATTCCTACACGTGTGTGGGAATCCTACGTGATTGAAGCATTCCGGAAAGCCTGTAGCACTTATATGAAAAAACGCATTATTTTCCTATTCGATAGTTTCAACAAAATTCCCTACAAAGATTCTTCTTAGGAACGATATCAAACCGTCGCTCACGGTAAACAGTTATTTCAGATGGACCGACAGACATAAGACAACCGCACAATTCCCAACAGGAAAAACGTAAATGTTCAGACAAAGGCGCATAATTTAAACTTAAAATAATAATGACGATACGTGCAAAAGTTAAATACCAAAAGCAATTTGATACGCATAAAAATGACGCGAGAAGCATTACAGATAACCTGATGAACATTTTTGTATCGAAATCTGTCATTATTAGACTTGTTGATATTCATTTCTTTTTATATTCAGTTCAGTTGCTAGAAAAGTAATTGACAAGATGGCGGAAACCATGCTTTTAAGCAACGGAAGTGAACCTTAAGGGGTTTGGAAATATGAGAACATAAAAGAAGTGCAGAAACGATGGCGAGCAAAATTTGATACGACGCACCGTCATGTGTAACAATTATGAAATTACAGAGGACGTGTAGTCCGCCAACTGTGGGTTCTGGGTATATTCGACACAACAATTAAAAAGGGTTATGCCGTACATGTTGATGATAGATGTGCTACTACATTATAGATCATAGAAGCGCATATGCTACCCAGTTCCACTGTTTGGACAGACGAATGGCGTGCTTATAGAACTTTAGGAAAAATGTGGAAGAGTTCCGCAGTGCATATACCAGGTAGTAAACCACCAAAAAAGTTTTGTTGATCCGAAACTGGTGTAATGCACCGACGAAATTAAAGGCTTCTGGAGCTGCTTCAAACCTTTTTTTTGGGATACTAGAGGCACTGTCGTCAACATTTCTACCAGAATGCATAGGAACGAATATATGTGGAGGCAGCACTTTGGCCAAGGTCCGGCAGTACCCACATTCAATATTTATCTCGGTCATCTTTGGGAGCGATACCCCTGTAAGCCAATACCTCGTAATTTCTGTGTGGTAGTTTAGTAATATTATGTTATTTTACTTGATCGATCCTGCACTCATTGCAAATAATCACACTGCTGCTTTCGTTTGCACATAACTGGTGTACGAGGGCCTTTTGAAAAGTTTCTTGCCTCATCGACATAAAGTAACAGTAGAAAAATTTTCTTTTGTCGTCCAACAGATAGCCATGGCATATGTAAACACTAAAAATTTCAAGCCATACTGATCAATACCTTGTCTATGGCACTCTTCTAAATTTGCCAGTTAAAATTGTCTGTCAACAATGGAGAAAATTAGTATCGCCAATGATAAAATTCCTTCATTCGAAAGGGGGGACAAAGGAAATATAAGATGAATCAGACTCTGTATACGGTTAAGCCTCCCATTCATTTACATGTTATGAGTAATAGAATTTTGAACAATTTTTCGTTTTCTTGGCATGAAGGGTGGGCTATTTTTGCACATGTAAACGTATAAAGAAATTATATCCGGATTGGTGCATGTTTTACCACAACTATACTCGTTAGATTATTTTGTCTTAGTAGTAAAACATTTCGACTCTTAACTTACAACTTAGAAACCTAAACATTATTTTCGTCCCTACACCATTTTCGCACATGCACCCGTTCGATTGTTTTGTCTTAGTAGTAAAACATTTCGACTACTAACCTAAATTGAAACTTCAAAACTATAATCTTCTCGGCAGTATTTTCGTCCCAACACTAATTTCGCACATGTACTCGTTCGATTATTTTGTCTTAATAGTAAAACATTTCGACTACTAACCTAAGTCGAAACCTCAACACTATTATTGCTTCGATTTGTTTCAACATCTTCGCACATGTATCCGTTCAATTGTTTTGTGTTAGTAGTAAAACATTTCCACTAGTACCCTGCGTTGAAACATCAACACTATTATCGTCTCGGCATTATTTTCGTCCCAACACTAATTTCGCATATGTACTCACTCGATTGTTTTGTCTTAGTAGTAAAACATTTCGACTACTAACCTAAGTTGAAACCTCAAGACTACTTTTCCCTCAACACTATTTTCGTTTTGACGCCATTTTCGTCTCGGCACTATTTTCGTTGTAACAAAAATTTCGCACATGTACCTGTTTGATTTTTAATCTTAGTAGTTAAACATTTCGAGTTGAAGCTTCAACATTATTTTTGCCACAACACTATTTCGCAAATATACCCGTTCGATTATTTTGCCGTAGTAGTAAAACATTTCGACTACACTATTTTCACCTCAACACTATTTTCGTCCCAACACTATTTTCGCAAATATACTTATACGATTATTTTGTCTTAGTAACAAAACATTTCGTCTACTAACAACATAAGTTGAATCCTGAACATTATTTTCACCTCAACACTATTTTCGCCCCAACAGCATTTTCGCAAATATACCCCTTCGATTATTTTCTTTTAGTAGTAAAACACTTCGATTACTAACCTAAGTTCAAACCTCAACACTATTTTGCCTCGATCCTATTTTCGTTTCGAAACCATTTTCGTCTCGGCACTATTTTCGTTGTAACAAAATTTTCGCATATGTACCCGTTCGATTTTTTAATCTTAGTAGTTAAACATTTCGAGTATTAACCTAAGTTGAAGTTTCAACATTATTTTTGCCACAACACTATTTTCGCAAATATACCCGTTCAATTATTTTGTCTTAGTAATAAAACATTTCAGCTACTAACATAAGTTGAATTCTGAACATTATTTTCGCCTCAACACTATTTTCGCCCCAACAGCATTTTCGCAAATATACCTCTTCGATTATTTTGTTTTAGTAGTAAAACAATTCGATTACTAACCTAAGTTGAAACCGCAACACTATTTTGCCTCAATCCTATTTTCGTTTCGAAACCATTTTCGTCTCGGCACTTTTTTCGTTCCAACCCCATTTTTCGCACATGTACCCGTTTGATTATTTAATGTTAGTAGTAAAAGATTTCGAGTACTAACCTAAGTTGATACCTCAACACTATTTTCGCCCCAACACTATTTTCGCAAATATACCCGTACGATTATTTTGTCTAGGTAGTAAAACATTTTGACTACTAACGTAAGTTGAATCCTCAACATTATTTTCACCTATTTTCGCCCCAACACCATTTTCGCAAATGCATCCGTTCGACTACTGACCCAAGTTGAAACCTCAACACTATTTTCGATTCATCCATATTTTCGTTTCGACACTATTTTCATTCCAACACTATTTTCGCACTTGTACCCGTTCGATTTTTAATCTTAGTAATAAAACACTTAGACTGTTAACCTAAGTTGAAACCTCAACAATATTTTCACCACGACAATATTTTCGCCCTAACACCATTTTCGCAAATATACTTGTTCGATTCTTTTGTCGTAGTAGTAAACACTTCGGTTACTAGCCTGAGTTGAAACGTCAACACTTTTTTCACCTCAACACTATTTCGTACCAACACCATTTTTGCAAATATATCCCTTCGACCAATAACGTTGTTACTGTATTGGATACAATCTAAAATGCAATCAAATTAGTTAAATCTTTCTATGGGTGTATAGATTTATCATTATGAATAATCGTTTCATATAGTACCTTTACCTGTGTTGACTGTGCTTATTAAAACCGAGATCTGTCAAATGCAAAAATTGCATAGACCTTTACTCATCTACAACAATATATTCTAAAACTTCGCGCAAAATAAATGGGAAATCGATTTTTTTTTTTGAAAATTGGGAAGTTTTCCGCAGATTTTTGTATGGTATTTAAAAAAAGCCTTTTCGAGTGGTTTTTATATTTTTTCGATAATTTTTGGCAGGTTCCCGAAAGATTAGCGTAACCCATATTTTTCTTATTTTTATTTGAGTTATTTAAGTTTAGATAATGTTAATAAACCCCTTTGGGGAAGGAAATTCAAGCTGAAATATTACAAACGGATGATTTTTCATACATAGCCCCTTTCCTATTTGTCAGAATATTGAAAATGAGGCACGCTTATAAACTTCATCATTAGTGTTACCTACATTTTGCTTAGTAAGACGATGATGATTATAAACAATTGAGTTACATATCTACAATTCTTAGACACCCAGTGAGAATCACACAATATTGAAATCAAAACCTTGTTCATTATTGTAAAATGATAGCAATCATAGCATTTCCAAATCGCACAAACAATTTTTAACTTTCAGTTACACACAATGTACATTTTCAAAAAAGATTTCATGTTCAGCTGCTTTTATGTAGCAAAATAATAATATGACCGTGTCAGCGAAAAGCTCTCATTTAGGACTAGTAATAAACAGAGCAGCAAAACATTGTTTTGAACTTTATATAACATGACCTGGATAGTTTACCCAATTAGCATTATCATTATAACTCATGTATGCATTTCCTCGGGTCTGGACTTTGATGCAAACCGCTGTCCGTGGACATGTAAATTCAGCAAGTCTAGAAAGGTTATCGTCATCTGGCCGTAAGTAATATCTCAATTTCATTTTATATTCCTACAATCTTCTCCAGCAAATTCAGCGTTTCTACATTTATTTTAGGATGTTGGACGGGATCTTGAATGGTAGCAATGAAACAGATACTTTGTAAAACAGCGGGATAGTTATGAAGACGATAGATATTGTGAACCGGACATCAAAAGATGTTTGCGGAGTTGTATGACGATTTAATTAAAAAAATAACAATACTAGTTCAAGTAGCACTTTTGATAGTTCTATAGTTTCTGATACGAGAAAAAAATTCCGCATTTATAATGCCAAAGAAAGGAAAATGAAACAATTTTCAACTTCGCGTTCCAACACGCAACAGTCTCCTGTAAAGAACGTGAAGCAAATGCGTTAAATACCATTCGACGAAAATTCTCTTTAGTACTACACTCATTCCATAATAATGAACCATCTAAGAACAAAACTCCAATAATTAATAGATGAGCATAGTACGCCTCCCAATTTCGGTTTTTAATTTTTTTCCTCGCCAATTGTGCTCATTTTGTGCTCCATTGTGCCAGTATTTGCTTCAATTGTGCTCATTTGCTTATAGCGAAAAACGGGGAGTGGGGGGGTGGGATCGCTGGCACCCCTCTTTGAGTTTTTCAAATTTTTTAGTCCATTGAATTGTGCTCGTTTTGTGCTCAATTGTGCCATTGTTTGTTTCAATTGTGCTCATTTGCTTACAGCGAAAAAATTGAAAACAGATGCGGGGGCACGTTGATCGCCAGTTCCCCGCTTTGTTTTAGTTTTTCAATTTTTGCTAGTCCGTTGTGTTCGTTTTGTGCTGAATTTGTTTCTATTGTGCTCATCTGCTTATATTGAAAAAATTGAAAACAGATGGGGAAAGGACAGATTGACCGCTAGCCCCGCTTTTTTGGAATTTTTTTATTTTTTTTATTGTTCCGTTTGTCTATGGTTGCTATAAATTTCTCAAAAGCAGTTGAATAATTAACTAATATGTAGGAAATTTAATACAAGCAGATTAGTAAAATACATATTCAATGAACATACACGTATATAACCGAAATACCTATAGTATACAGAAGTAAAAAGTCTATTTTCAATGTATAATTCAGTTCATAACACACATGCAACAAAGCTTTATACAAGGTTACTGGAAATTCCAGGTATTTCTGTTAAGGTATTATAGTTGAGGTCATGAGCAATTAATTTAGCCAGGTACTGCCGTATGCAAAAATGAACAGTTTCCGAGATATTTACAATTTTATTATTTTTTTGTAAAAATAGGGTACGCAACTTGTTACGTTTATTTTTCAACATAAATTAAATATCCTTTTTCCCCTGGTTAAGTCATTACCCGCTCGAATAAATTCCTTTTCTATTCTTAAATTCTCCAACATTACACTATATAGTGGACCTGTTCAGAATAAGCCCGCTTTAACATAATTTTAACTCAAATCCATTTTGCTTGTTAAAACGACAATTTATTCGACAAATTAAATAGTCAATACCTTGTTTTAAGTATTCGTTAATTTGTCAAACATTCCGATAATATCTTGTGTCTCCCATCTAAATAATGGATCCTACTATTATTTGATAGCGTGTTTTCCAGTTTGCTAATCACGATTTGATAACGCGAGGATTGAAGTTCGAACTCGTGTTATATGAACCAATTTTAATTTGATTCTGCAGCTTGTGCGTTGAAGCACTTCAAGAGCGATGCACGTTTTTTTTTGTTCGACAAGTAGGAGATATCTTGCGTGTATCGGTGAGTTTCTTCGCGATTACCCATCCTAATCAGATTCTCTTTTTAGCTCTAAGCTGGAGGCCAAATTTGTTCTTTCTTTATGTAGGCCCAACTGTTCTTTGCCACAGTTCAATTATCGTTGCCTGTAGATCGATGGTGCCGTAATGGTAACAGGGTAAATAGATCTCGACGACCGTCCGTGGCGATGCGGTGCTGATTCACTCCCGATGGCGTACAAGCTAAGTATCCCGACACATACAGGTTTACAACTTGTTTTCTTTTGTGTATACCAAGGGCATATTCCTGATCAGCGATTGGTGTAGTTACTTGATAAGCAACGTGACAATATAGGACTATTGTTTGTTACTGTGAATCGATTTTATCGCTCTACGGGTGTGATGTACCATTGTTAAAAATGTTTGACAAAAGTTTCCACACGCTTATTCTTTTCTACGGATTAGTTTATTTTACAAACGTTATTATGTACAATTTAAAAGAATGTTTGACAAAAGCTCTCACACGTTAATTCTTTTCTACTGATTAGTTGATTTTATAAAAGGTATTATGTGCAATTTTAAAATCGCTTGACAAAAGCTCTCACATGTTTATTTTCTACTGATTAGTTTTATTTTGTGTAAAATGCGAGATGTGCACTTCGTATCTAAAGTACTAAATTGTTCGTATCATATAATTGTTTGCTTTGAAATAGTAATGCTTAATTTATTTCGTTATCTTGTTTGTACAGAATCCTTTATTTAGCTTTATTGTCAATAGATAATCGTGGGCGACGTGCTTTTTTTTTGTTTTTTTGGTATGTAAGTGAATCACCCAATCTCCGCGGTTGGTAGTCAGCTTAGTATTTAATTTTCTTCCGGCTACGTCTAGGTACGTAGCAAGCTTTAAAAATTCATAAGAAAATACCAATAATCATAATCAAACTTTTTTTATCTATTGAACACTCAGGATATCATACTAAAACATTATCAACACTTAAATTGAAATTACTTGTACACGCATTAAAATAGGAAGCACAAATATTTCAAACTTTGTTGATTTTCATTTATTTCTTTCACTGAGATTAGTGTTTTTTCAAAAAATCACTAATATATTTGGCGTGCAGATTACTGTAAAAACTTGCACAGTTCCTTAGCTTTCGATTGAGGTATTCAAATTTGGAGTCGGTCAACAAGTTGCACAGAAATCGAGATTAGAAAGGGATCATGAACAAATCGTATAAAGATAAAACATTAACTTAAATAACTAAATCATATCGGTAGCGAAGGTTTTGAAATGAAACAAAAAGTGCATTGATGCTGTCATCATAGTATGCTGTCAAAGTAGATCTTTAGTTGGTTTGTACAGTTCGTATCGTTTAAATGCTCTCTACTGTGTGCTCTGCGGGTGTATGCTGAGAGAGATGAAGAAGAAATTCTTCAACAGCTTGAAGCGGACCCAACCGTCTCAACTAAAACTGTGGCCTGACGTCTAGGTATATCACAATGGAAAGTGTGGCACATCGTGCATAACGTGAGCTTTCATTCCTATCATTATACTCCGGTGCAAACCATTGAGGAAGGAGAAAATGCAAAAAGTTAGATTTCAGTAGATTCAATGTTGAACGTGGATTTAGAATCCGGCACCTGCACGTGAAATTGTACTTCTCGTATAAATATTGATATAGAAAAGGTTCATTTTTTAGACAAAGATCTAATCAATTTATTAAAATAGTAGGTATGATGATCGCTGACATTAATAATTATAAATTATTACCTGTAAAGGAACCATTACCGCAGAATTATTTCCTTTCAGAATGTCACTTCCATTTTTAGTTACGACTTCATGATCTTCACTTTCTTCGTTACAGTTGTCCTGTACCATACCATCATTGAAATCATCTTGAATTCCCAAGTGGTATAATAATATGTACGCATAGACAATACATAGGAAGTATGTGATTCGAAATTAATTTGTTTATTAGTATATAGGTAGGTACATACTCGTATATTCTTACCTGATGGCAATAAATTCGGTACCCTCACTGTTTCAAATGGCTATATTTTCATCATCTTTACTTTTGTTTCTTGCTTCAAGTTCATCCGAATTCAATTTAGAAAATATTGTAGTATCCAACCGTTCCGAATGGACCTACACCTTGAAGAAGTTCTAGATTACTACAACGGGCGGAATGGCTGGCGTGTTCCAGTGATCAAAAGTGCCAAACTAAGGGTTCAACCGAATTAGTACGGTCTTTAGTGAGAAACCAAACTAAGACAGGTCCGCTCTTTCGGTGCTTAGAGTGGCAAAGACGTTGGGGGTCGATATGGAACTCAAACTGCGATATGGAAGGCAACGGGAAACCATCACATTATCTCACACGCACACAGCGTACTCAAATTGTTTTAAAATGATGGCAACCACTGGGGTAAAAGATTCAAGAGTTAAAATAGTCTCCCATTCAGGTCTTCGGGAAGGGAATACTTTGGAGGATGTGATCGAAAAGTTTAGAAAAAAAGTCTGGAACATTTTGCGAGTCGGTGCCAGGAATGATAGAAGTATGAAGCAAGTAGGTAAACTAGAGAACTTGAAAATTGAAATAGATAGGTTAGCACTTGTCAATCAACTCGATCACCAGCAAAGGTATATCAGTCATCTTTGGTGCACAAACGTCTTATATTACAATGTAATTAATACGGTCAGATGTAGACTAAACGGCGCTACACTGCCCCCTTCTTAAAGCTGTTCTGTTCCAGAATAATCTCTGCCACAGACGTTGGAAGTCTCTGTGGCGGTAAGGACAGACAAAACCATTTCTACAGCTTCCATGTTGATAAAAGTAGTAATCAACATTCTCCATAGCAGGCGCCGTACCGTGTGGATTGTAATCACACACCAAGATATAGACTCCTGTTTTCTGGAACAGTACCTTTGGCATATTTCGCACCATCCCCCTCTCCAAGCCATAGAGCCCACAACGGATCTTAGGTACAGCTAACTTCTTGTTTTTAAACTTGATCATCTGGCCATTGGAGTTCACGAACGCTATCCACAGATCCTGGTAAATCAGATTACTAGAAGCCTGTTACTGAATCGCGAGGTAATAGATGCCACGATGTCGGTTGTTTAGCTGTATGACCTTTCCAACCTGTGGTTGTGGTCGGCGAAGTTCATCCAGACCACCAAATTTATTTTTAAACACACCAGCAAGTCCTCGGGACATATCAAGGTTCGCTACTACGCAATGTGACAGGGAGTATTCCAATCGTACATCAAAAAGGTCACCGTGAATCTCTTACAGGACCCCAAATCTCACTTTGCCGGTGCCGTGATAAAAAGACATGAACCAATCATACTTCAGTCTAGACTTTCGTTCACCTTCACGGCTGTAACAGTTTGTTCGTTTCACTGCTTGCCGTTGTTCGGTATTACAGACGTCATCACTTTCGCATGGTGCCAGTTAATGTGCACCACTACTGTCTTCCCTTTGAGAGCTAACGATTCCGACATACCACGTCGTTGATTCTTTTACAACTTCGAACGGACCCTCACAATGTCTTTGCAACTTTGGCGACAATCCACGCCTTTGTCTGGTATTGTATAGCCATGTGGTCGCCCTCTTAATAACCAAAATCCAGCGCTTTAATGTCATACCTAGTCCTCATCAGATCGCTGGCAATCTAGATCCTAACGTCACCATGGATGTCATACATTTTGCGCTTGAGCTTCTCGACGTAGCTCTCGCCCATGATGTTATCCCCGGGTTTACACACAAACTCAAAATAACATGATAGGCGCATCTCGCATCCTAGCATAAAACATGCAAGGTGTCCAGTATCCAGTGCGCTCACGAACCGAAGACCAATAGGCCAATACAAATAAATGTAAATATTGGTCCTAGTCTATTTAATGTTGAGAGACCATCTAGGAAAGGTACTTCTCCAAGGGTACTACCATGTCATCTGATTGTGGGTGCAATGGTGTTGTTTGGGTCTTTCTCATCTCCAGCAACCGGTAAACTTCTTGGTACAAAGCTGACTCATATTTTCTACCCTGATCGACGTGCAACTCCATATGAACTCTAAAAGGGGAGAACAGTTCCTTACCATCACGTAAGCGACGGTTGCAGCATCGTGATTTAATATAGCATGCTCTTTGGTCCACTTCTTAAGATAGTCAGTCCATGGATACCAAGAAGTACTTATTCTCGGGGCCCGTCTCAGGGAATAGACCGGCAAAATCAGTTGCCACTCTCTCCGTTATATTGTCCCATTGGAGCCTTATGGTTTCCCAATGGTGCAAACAGCCGGCACTCGCCGCACCACTATTTAACATCGTCTTTGCAACGTGCCCAGTAAAATCTTGCTCGGATTTTCTACATAGTTCTCAACGCCAAAGTGTTTTCCCGAAGTCCCATTATATAAGATGTCCTAAAGCTTTCGGCGTCCGGCTTTTAGGAACCGCCACCTGAAGCGTATTCACGGACTCGTCTCTATTCTCGGGCTTTCCAACTCGGAATGACACCTAGATCTTTGTAATTCTCCTGTTTGGTTCACAACAGTACAGGCTGCCAATCATCATTGAGCACGGTAGTCCGACCAAGTAAATCACATTTACCCGCACGACGCGGACGACCATTTTCGGGGCAGAGTCTGTGCAAATCGAATTTTCGGGGCAGAGTCTGTGCAAATCGACTTTCACCCGTTCCGTCCACCCCATCTTTCTTAAGCCTGTGCTTAAATCCGATGGCTTGGCGCCGTGGTCCTTCGTTCTCGGACTGCTGCACACATAGTATCCACATAATTTTCTCCTCCACGTTCTCTTAGCTTCACTCCTCTTCAAAGCGTCTTACCTTGCCACAAATTAAATGCTTTGCTTGCTTTGACGCTTCGAACTCTAAGCCACGAGCCAACGCGAGTTATGTATCCCCCAATGTAATACAAGGCTAACCCAGAGAGGTTATTAGCAGTTCATGAGAACGGATATGCAACTTTGCATCCGAGAGGGCAGTGATACTGCAGGTGGCAGGTCACAGGCGGTTAACATACCGCAATTACTTAAAAATAAGATTGTTACAATGTAATAAAGTGTAGAATTAGGAGCAAAGCAGACATGAGATCTGCAAGTTCCCACAGCCGTGTGAGGGGCAGGTTATTATAAAAAGCCCGGGAGCTCAAGGCCCGGCAGTCAGTCTTCGAACTCCATACTTCGTTGTCCAAGCTACTCACCTTATTACAATTAATTAAATGTTTTTGAATTAAAGTTATTTTACAAGTTATTCAAAATTCCATGTTAATTTCTGTTCTAAGTTAAAATAAAATTGTTAAGAGTTTGGAATTGTTTTTAAAAACACCGCTCCAAGGGCCCGCACCTTAACTCGCGTCACGTGAAGTCGTTGGCCAAGTGCTTGACCGATTTCCTCCTCGCGTATTCCATCAATGAGGGCCTGCACTGCAAGCTGTTTTAAGAAGCTGATCATGTTGGGTAGACTACTCTCACACAGCGAGCAATATCTGCTCAAACTCTTGCAACTTTTCGTTAACCTTTTGGTAACGGTTCGTCCCTTAAACGTGGTATACTTGCTGCAGATGAGAGTCGCCGTACGCGATAATCAATGCGGTTGCCCTGTAACCATCGTTCCAGTCGTTAGCTTTCGCGGCAGCATGAAATTGTTTAAAATATTTCCCAGGGTGACTTTCCAGCAAATGTAGACGGTTTTACTTTGAGCCTTACGTTAGTTCGCATTCCCCGACACTCCTGAATTCTGAGGCGGGCTGCTGTATCACCAGCACTGGAGGTTCTGGTGTTCACACTGTTAGGGAATTCTTTCATATTCCGCACCTGTCTTCCATTTTTCGCGAGTTTTCGGAGAACTTTGCATCCAATGTCTATAAGCCGTCAAAAAATTGGCTTCCAACTTTACCACGGTTTTTGCAGTTTACTGTAAAAATTCCTCTCTCAATTGTGTGTAATTTTCAAATAATTTCTGTTTAAATGCTTTTGAGTTCTGATCTAATTTTCCTGTGAGATCTTCGGCGATTTCCTGTAATTTTTCTGAAAAACTAGTGTTACTTGCTTTTAATTTTGCTGCCAGATGTTGCAGGGTTTCGGTCCTGTTTCTCCACATTTTCCTGTAAATTGACGGTGGTTTGGTTCAGTTTTTCTGTAAAGCTTTCCTGTAGTTTACGAAATTTTCAGCACACTGGACTTGAACTCCGTCAAGAAAAAGAATTTCGCTGTCCGGTTCCCTTTTTACTACGAGTGACAGGCATGGAAATAGAAATCGTTCAACAGTCTTTCTCCCACTACTTGACACCAGTGTAACAAAACTCTATTTGCCCAAACCGCACTTATTTATTTCAAACTGACTATACAAGCCTTTTTAGCAACTTGTAGGTATAATGGAATTCGAAAAGTTCTCACAACGCTTTATTTTCCGCTAATCACTAACAATACAAATACTAACTTCTAAAACTACGATGTTACCTTCTTAATTAATTTACTATCGGAACAGTACAATTAAATATCGAAGTCCTAATAATTAATTTATATACGAAGAAACTGTAATTAATTTATATCGAATAGGGCGATTTCTATCAACAGAATTTGCAACACACCTTTTAAAGCTTTAAACTAGAACATATTGTTATAAAAGCTTCAATCGGAACTCATTGCGACAATGTATATTTAACCTAATCGTTCGGGAGAACACGCCAGAATATTCGAATAATATCTCGAATGTACTTATCGTAGTCTTCGTAAAGTTCTTAAATGCAAAACTCTCGTACCTGTCAATCAAATACATCGCCCGCAGGAGGTCCATCAATCATCTTTTGTGCACAAACAACTCCCTTACATTCCAATGTAATTATTCTAGTCAGAGATAGCTTAAATGTCGCCACAATGTGTGTGTTACGTGCGTGTGTGTGTGTGTGCGTGCCTGCGCGTGTGTGTTTGTGTGTGCATGTGTGTGTATATGGAGGGGGCGTGCGCGTGAGTGCGTGCGTGCGCGTGTGTCTGCGCGCGCGTGTGCGCGCGCGTGTATGCGTGTGTTCGTGTGCGCGCGCGTGGGTGTGTTAAAATTGGCCCGTGTATTTCTTATGGGAAAAAGAAAAGAATTTGCAATAGGAATTATTAAAAAATATATATGTGCTAATACTATGAAAGGACATGTCCAGTAGACAACTAAACTTACATGAATTATTTCTTGTTAGGATTAAAGCGTATACTAAGGTGTTTGCACTGATTCAGTTGGTAACTATACAATGACTATATAGTATTCCTATTTTTGTTACACTAGTTATATTACATGTCTGTCTCTCTCTGATATACGGGTGCTGAATGGACGGATTCTAGATGGGAATTAACAGCGAGTTTGATAATTTCCCACTATTTTAACGCCCTGCATTACCCTACTAAATTCCTTTAGGTTTCCAGCTTTACCACAACTTTTACGTGTACAGTATGCATTATAGAAATAAATTATGTAAATTCAGTTTAGAGCAAAGTAAGGTACTAGAAAACGTTAGGTTGGAATAGCAAGTCTTATTTCAAAGAGTTACTTTTTAAAAAACAAACGAAGTAACTAGCTTTGTACAAGATATTAAATAACACCAAAAGTCTTAATTATCCTGACCCCTCTGCCTCTCGGAATTATGATAAAAAGCAACGTCCAAAACTGCGCTGGTTTTATCAATCTTCTTCTACTAATGAATTTGCAGTCGTATTACTGGCGGAGGCTTTTTGCATCCAGTCGAGGATGTCTCTGTGGTTGTAGAATTCTATACATTTAAGCTACATTGCAAACGGTGATTGTTAATTCTGAAATCCTTAAAATTTGTTCATGTCGGAAATCTAAAAGTAATTTTAGTAAACTTGGATCTACCTTTATACCTCCTTTTTGATGTAAGTTATCACGATAAATAAGAAGTTGATGTAAATTGTAGGATGTAAGCTGTAAACCATTCAGGACTCTTTCACATTTACTGAAATTTCTTAATGACAGGAGGAGGTTTCAATCTTCTCTAAATCACAGTAGTGTTGACAACAAACTTCTATTTCACACCCACAGATGTTGATGCTAAATAACAAACTCGGTGTGTACTAGAAATATCTTATGAAAGAAAAACCGCCTGCTTTACCAAAATCACTTGTGATGTATGTTTTGTCACTTCTGAACCGTGCAGTGTAAAATTTCTAAGACAGTTTAGATTATTTACGAGGTAGAAATAAATACACGTCCACATTTAAGTTCTTTGTTTGATTTCAGTGAATGGTGCCTGAGTAAAGAAGATGGGATTATAATGAAGATGTTAAACTTAACGGAACATTTTTCATAGGTTTATGTACTTTAGATGACAGTTCTTTTTTGTGATCCAATGTTTGTTTGGTAAATATAGTTTCCGTGTATATATACCATAAAAAATATCTTACAATTCAGGATGTCATGTGCGACATTTAATAAGATGAGAAATGACTTTTATAATTAAAGTAGTGATCAGAGCGCGCTATATTTTTATACCTTAGACGCGGATAATTTACGATAGGCTGCTTTATCTACAACATTCTTTGAAAAAATAATGACCATTGTGAGCTACAATTACAATTACAGTTTAATGAATAAAATTCATAGTGAACTCAAGGGATCAGTTCTGAAATTATTAGCGATATACTATCTTCGTCCGTTTATCGCAAATTATACCTAAAGACACTAATGAATCAATGGCTCTACAAGAAGAGTAAATTAGGAAGACTAGTTGATAAATCCATTTCGAATGGATCTGCACGTTGCCGAAGTTCTAGATTACTAGAACAGGTGAAATGGCTTGCGTGTTCTAATGAGCTAAACAGCCAAACTACAGGTCCAACTAAAGTAGTAGGGTCGTTAGTGAGGAACCGGACTAAAACGGTCCCCGAAAGAAGGCAGCGGCTCTTTCGGTACATAGATTGGCAGAGACTATAGGGGTCGGTATGGCAGACTAAGACACACTACTGCGATGTGAAGGAACAACGGGAAACCAGCTAGAGAACTTAAAATTGGAAATGAATAGGTTAGCACTAAACATAGTAGGGATCAGCGAAGTTCGGTGTCCAGAGGCGGGGGATTTTTGGAGTGGAGACTTTAGGGTAATTCATACAGGAGCAGAGAAAGAAAATTTGGGTGTGGAGATAGTTATGCGAAAAAAGATAGAATACTGTGTAGAAAATTACTTACAAAAGAACGAAAGAGTACTCATGGTTAGATTAGAATCTAAACCGGTAAACACAGTAATAAAACAAGTATACATGCCCACCTCTAGCTACAGTGACGAAGAGGTAGAAGCGATCTACAAAGATAACGAAGTCATATTAAGATTCGTAAAAGGACATGAAAATCTAATAATTACGATAAATTTTAATGCAGTGGTAGGTGAGGATAGCGAAGGAGCGGAAGTAGGAACACAATGGAATCACATTAAATCCAGCCTAGACATGGCGGCCAGAGATATCCTGGGGTATACACAAAAAGAAAATAAGAAACCACGAATAACAACGGATATCCTAAATTTAATAGAAGAAAGACGAAAATACAAAAATAAATCAAACGAAACAGGAAAACAGAAATACAAAACCATAAAATGGGAAATTATTCGCAAATGCAGGAAAGCTAAAGAGCAATGGATTGTTGAAAAGTGCAAAGAGGAACCAACTAAGATGGAAATAACAAAGACGCACAAAACATACAAAACAATTAGAGTGAATTTTAGGGATATAAAACCGTATTGTAAAAATATAAGGGACGCGGGAGAAAGCGTCATTATAGAAAAGGTAGAGAAAGGGAATAGATGGCAAGAATATATGGAGAATTTATATGCAGTGGAGGAAATAACAGCACTAGAACAGGAATCAGACATTGAAAATGATGACTTGGGATATCCTATACTTAGAGATGAGTTCGAATTAGCATTAAAGGGTCTGTAAAATGGTAAGGCGCCGGGTACAGATAAGGTGCAAGCAGAAACTCTAAAAGCCGCTGGACAAGCAGTAACAGAACGTCTCATCTAACTTGTAAGCTATATGTATGAGAGGCGAGATACCTAAAGATTTCAAACGTAGCATCATAGTAACTATACCAAAAAGAAAGGCGCGGATAGATGTGAAAATTTTCGAACAATAAGTTTGACAGTACACATGTCAAAAATATTAACTAGCATTGTACAAAGACGAATGGAAAAACGAGCTGAAGAAATACTAGGAGAAGATCAATTTGGGTTTAGGTGAAACAGGGGAACACGGGAGGCTATTTTAGCTCTGAGAGTGATAATGGAGAAAACAATAGTAAAAGGGGAAAGCGTGTATACAAGGTTTGTAGATCTGGAAAAAGCATTCGTCAATGTAAAATGGAAAAAAATGTTTGAAATAGAAACAAGAAGAAAATTGTTGAAAGCATGTTTGGAGCACAACACAGTATACCTATGAAATACGGGCAGTAGGAAAAGCAGACAGAAAACGGTTGCAGCCTTTTGTGCGTCAGATGTATGAGGATGATAGCATGTACAGACAAAGTTAGTAACAGATAGGTTATAGAAATAGTATGGGAACAAGGATATCTGTGGAAAAAATAGGAGATATAAAAGGGCTGAATACGTTCTAAAGCATTTTTGGGGAATTGTATGGGATATATTACAAGCAGATATAGGAAAAAGGAGGTAGATGTAGACCTAGATCAGATAGTGATAGATGCAGACTGTGCAAATTTCAGGGAAATGTGTAGGTTAGTTGAGAATAGGAAACAATGAGGGTACGCGTCTAGCCAGTTCCAGGACTGAAGACCTGATAATGATGAGTTCATAAATGTGTGAAGCTTGCATTTGAAATCGGCGTGACCTTCAACTTTAGAAAGCAATAACAACTAATAAGTGACAAAAACGTCAAAATTACTACTGCTATGGAATTTAAAGGAACCAATGTTCCACCTGTATTTTGAACAATTTCAAACACAACAATTCCAATGAACCTTAAGTAGTTGCCAATGGAACTATCCATTTGAGTTAAACCTTATTGCGTAGTCGTATAAATTGATATCGTCTCTGGTTATTTACGTAAAAGACTCGCTAATTTGAAGTTAAAAGTGGCGGGAAAAACTTGAATTTTGCGCCGTCCGTTAACGCGTTTAATAGGACCTACTTCCTGTTTGAAGGCATCAGGCGTTGGTGAGAACGCTTACCGGAGCTAGACGTAGGGCTTTTAGACCGACACTTAAGTGTTATCACTCTAGAGATTATACCGCCAATATTTGTAAAGCAAATTTGGTTTTAATAGACAGCAATATAGGAAATTGCTCCAATTTAAATAGTAAACCAATGCACGCCCTTCCAAAATTTACTCAAGTGCCGCCAGCTCATAAAATTATCGAAAGTCCGCCAACAATTAATGTCTACCATTCAGAATACGTATAATAAATGAAATATAGTTATTGTTAGACTTTTGAACTCTTGAAGGGGATTCCCTTGGTTGAATTTAAATTTAAATTCGGGGTTTGAATTTAGAGTAGGTAAATAAACAGGGTTGTCGACGGTTCATGTTATAATTATGTAAGGTGGTTTTTATTAATATAGTACGGTTTTATTTATTGGATTCGCTGTTAATCGGGAGGCGGTTAAGTGTTTTAGCTTTGCGTCGTTTGAGCGTCGCCAAGGTTGCAGGTCCTTTATTGAGCTTACCGCATAGTTTGTGTATCGTGTTGGCTTTTACTCTTGTTGGTTCCTGTACTCTTGTAAAGGCACAGTGTTATAAGAATTATGAAATGATCCATCGAAATGACGAGCCGCTGCCGAGAAGAAATAGGAGGTTGTACTGTCGGAAATAGGGCCTGTGCCAGCGGGGATCGAGTCGGTAGAGTCGCGGTCCCTTGTAGATATTGTTGTGTCGGAATTGCACTCAACAACAAGATCACAGCAAAAGACCTCGAATAGCAGTAAAGGAAGCGCTGCTGCTTGTGACTCTTGATTTTCAGGACAAAAAACGTGAACACCATCATCTACAAGAGAGTATCGACGACTTCCAGTACGATCGTCGTAGATGACAGGAAGGGGATTCGGAACGCCGCAAACAAGATCCGCGATGTTGCAAACCAACTGACTGGTAAGGTTCGGACGATGTAGTTTTGTGTTGAGGGTGCTGAGAAGTCAATAGCTGCACCAGCACGGTGCAGCGGAGGTGGCGGTCATTGGAGGACATCAGGGGATGATGGTGCCGGGGAAGGCATCGTACGCTGCAGCAACTGCAGGGGCTATATCGACGTTCGTGGTCCGTGTTGATGCCAAGCCGGGCCAGAAAGAGGATATGATGAATATCCTAAAGAAGAAGATTGATCATGCTCGAAAGGGGTTTGTTGTTGCTGAAACGCGTAGGACTTGCAAAGGGGATATAATAGTGGTGTGTGCTGGATGAGAAGACGTTAGGAAGTTGCAGGCTAAGGTCGGGGGCGACTGAAAAGAACTTGCGGCGAAACAAATCGAGAAGTGGCAGCCTGCATCATTCTCCCCGGGGTCGAAAAAGGATTGAAGACGGAAAAGTTTATCCGAGTGTTTTGCCAGCCAGAACTCAAAAAGATATACCAAAAAACAAAAAAAAAGCATTTAAATATCTTAATGGTAGCCAAAGCTGGGCCTGTAAACAATTAAGTGAAATGAACTAAAATTTTCAAGTTCGAAACTACGATAAGTAGTTCTTAGTTGTTTCGATTGCTAAAATTTATATCTACAACCAAGCAACCAAGAGATGTTCATTGTAATTAAGTTCTGAAAGGCAATTTTGTTATTCTAAATTTATTTATTTGTAAAGGAGTTGCAGTTTCTGCTCTGGAGTAATGAAACAGCACAACAATTTAAAGTAAAGAATACTGTTCCTATCAAGTACCAAATCTAATTCAAAATTGAAATATTTACATATTAACTAGAAGTATTATACTTAGTATGGCTCCCTTAGCTCCATATTGCTACATTTAAGTGCAGCGACATCTAAGAATTATCGGTGTACAAGTAAATAACTATTTCTTGAAATAATTAAAAGATTCTACAACCATGCTATATTCGTATCTTGCAAGCGGTGCATTTGGGTTTTGTTAATTTAATCTTCTGTTCTAAACGGACCTTCAACCTTAAAGAAGTTTTAGAATACTAGAACAGATAGAAAGGCTTGCGTGTTTCAACGAGCTATAGAGCCGAACTATAGGTTTAACCAAATTAGCGGAGTCTTTAGTAAGAAATTAAATAGGTCTACGAAAGAATGCCTTTGGTACTTAAAGTGGCAGAGACCAAAGGGGTCGGCATGGTATTCTAAGACACACTACTACGATGTGCAAAGCAACGAGAATCACCATATTACCTACCAGGTATACAGCGTATCAAAAACGTCTTAAAAAATGATGGTATCCTCTTGGGGAAAAAATTTCTTGAGTCAAAATAGTACCTTATTCGGATCTTCGGAAGGGGACTACTTCAGAGGATGTAATCGGCGAGTTCAATAAGAAGAAAAGGGGAACTGTGAACGTCTTAGGATGAGGACATGAATCAAGTAGATAAGCTAGAAAATTTGAAAATTGAAATAGATAGTTTAGCATTATGCATAGTATGGATTGGCGTTAGCCAGAGACGGAGAGGAGGGGAAGCAAATTCGGAGGTGGGAATAAGTATGCGGAAAAAAACATTGTGCAAAAAAACCACTTACTAAAGAACAAAAATACTCATGGTTAGATTAGATTCTAAACCGGAAAATACGGTAATAACACAAGTTTAGATGCTTATATCTAGATACTGTGAGGAAGATGTAGAAGCGATATCGAGAACATACTAAGATTCGCAAAAAGCATAAAAATTTTATAGTTATAGGAGATTTTAATGCAGCGAGGATAAGGAAGGGTCTGTAGTAGGTTTATTTGGTTTGGGCACAAGAAACAAAAGGGAAAATAGCTAGTAGAATTTTGCGACAAAAACAATTTAATTGACACACATTATTTAAAGATCATGCTAGAAGACAATACACATTGAAGATGCCAGGAGACAGGGGTATATCAAATGGATTACATTTTTGTTACACAATCTGTAGGAGTCAACTAGAAGACTGTAGAAGCTTCCCGGAAATAGACAGACACTGACCACAACAAAGTAGTTATGAAGAACGCGATTAAATTTAAAAATTTGCAAAAAGAACGGAAAAAGGCATTCGACTTTGAGAACTAAAATAATCTTACAAAAAAGTCAAACGAATTCTTGAAAGATATCTGGAGAATTTCTGATATTAAGGAAGTAGGGGTAGAATGGAATTACGTTACATCCAGATTAGACATTGGAGCCGGAGATCATCTAGAGTATAAACAAAAAAAAAATTAAGAAGCAATGGGTGGCAAAGGACATTTAATACTAAACAGACCAGACGAAGCAGAGAAACAGAGATAAATATGCAAAATTATTCGTTAATGCAGAAAACCTAAGAACAATGGATTGAGGAAAAGTGTAAAGCGGTACAAACTAAGATGGAAATGGGAAAGACAGACGAAGCATTCAAACAAATTACAATCAATTTTAGGCATATAGAGCCGAATAGCAAAAATAAGGGACCCGGAAGAAGACATCATTATAGAAAATGTAGAGAAAGTGAATAGACGACAAGGACATACAGAGAATTTATATGCATGACAGGAACTAGAAGCTCTACAGAAAAGAGACACTGAAGAGGATTACATGGGACATGCTATACTTAGAGACGGGTTCAAAGAGTTTGAACTAGCATTAAAGAAGCTGAAAAATAATAAGGTGCCTGGTATGGATAAGATTTTCGAACAATAAGTTTAACAGCACCAGTATCAAAAATATTAACTAGAATTGTACAAAGACGGATGGAAAAACGGGCTGAAGCAATATTACGAGAACATCAGTTTGGGTTTATGCAAAATAGAGGAACACGGGAGGCTATTTTAGCTGTCAGGGTGATAATGGAGAAAACAATAGAAAAAGGAAAAAGTGTGTATATAGGACTTATAGATCTCGAAAAAGATTCAACAATGTAAAATGGAAAAAATGTTCAAAATACTCAAAGTGATAATAAGGATAGACGGGCAGTACATAGCTTATACAAAGAGAAAATAGCTGTAATAGAATTAGAACAAGAACATGGAGAAGTAAATATTGAGAAAGGGGCGAGGGAGGGATGTGCGCTATCCTCATTAATTTTAACTTATATATCAAGGAGGCAATGAAAACTGCCAAATGCAGGAAGACATTTGGAATTATTATGCATGGACAAACGATTAAAATGTTCAGATTTGCAGACGATATAGTAGTATAAGCGCCTAACAAGGAGTTGGAAGTAGCTCCTAGTGAAATGGAAATAGTACTAACAGAGAGATACGGTACGAAAATTAGCAAAAAGAAAACTGAAGTCTAGAGAAGAAAAAAATTTGTCAAGTACCAGAATTTACAAAAGGTTAAGGATTTTGACTGCCTAAGAAGCAAAATAATGTAAGATGGGAAAAATGCAAATAATATAAAAGAAAGATTAGCATAAGGCTCTTCTGCACTTAACAAGAAAAAGCAACTACCATGTTCGAAGACAACCAACCCAGAAAAAAGGAAAATATTGCTGAAAACTTATGTGTGAATCACAGCACCATACCGCTGCGAAACGTGGACAATAGAAGGAAGCGGACAGAAATAAACCTTTTAAATGTGGTACAGACGTATGATGAGGATATCATGAAGAAGCAAAGTTAAGAACAAAAAGGTACTAGAAGAAAGAAATATTTAAAAATAAAAAAATACAAGAGATAATATGATACGTTCTGATACATGAGGGAATAGTGCGGAATGCATTAGAAGCAGGGAAAGGAAAAAAGAGAGGTACAGGTAGACCTAGATTAGACTATCGCACACAGATAGTTAGAAATGTAACTTGTGGGAATTTTCCGGACATATGTAGGTTAGCTCAAAATAGGAAACAATGGAGGTACGCGTCCAACCAGTTCCAGAAATGAAAACTTGATGATTGATAGTATCTTGCAACTCGTTGAAGCATCGCTGACGATTGCTCTTTATCATTTTTAGAAGCTTCTTGTTGCCTATTTTGCGTGTGTCGTTAAAGTTGCTCGATCTTTATCAATTGCAGTTATGCAAAGCACTTTCTAAAATATATATTTCTAGTAGTAGTTTGTGTTCCGTGTTATTGATGTATCAGCTTTACATTACATGTGATTTTCCAATGCTCCACCCGAAGGTACTACATTGGCCAGGAATCGAGTCTTTTTTACCTGGAAAATTTCGAGTATTGCCAAACTCTTGCTATTCCAAGCAAGGTAGGAATATTTAACGTGCGTGACAACACTCACACACGGGACCTGCATTTTACTTCTCAACCAAACGAGGGTGTATTTTTGTGAAAAATGCTCGCCTAACATTTTTCAAGCGGACCGTGTCGGGATTCAAACCCAGGACCTTGGGCGTAGTAGTCACACACATGTACCAGCTTTACATGTGATTTTTTTTTCCAATGCTCCATTCGAAGGTACTACATTGGCCAGGAAGCGAGTTTTTTTTTACCTGGAAAATTTTGAATTTTGCTGAACCCTTGCTGTTCCAAGCAAGGTAGGCATATTTAACGTGCGTGACAACACTCACATACGGGACCTCCATTTTACATTTCATCCGAACGAAGGTGAAAGTGGATGAAATGCAAAATATACTAATAACGCGATTTTCAGCTTTGAGCAGAAACAATTAAATGACTAAAAAATTTTTAAAGCTAATGCCCGAAAAATAGTAACTATTGAGGGTTTCAACAAGCGTGTTTTTGACTTATTTGATATAAAGATAAATCTTCAAATGGACTTTCTACCTAAATCATTATAACCTACTTACTTTTACGTTTTGGTTAAATATTTTTATAAATTTGACATTTGTGCTCTATGTAATTTTACAGTGCTATAAATAGATGCCAAACTAACACAGTCAAAGATTTTTACAGAAACTGTACGAAATTTACGTCTACAATTTTACAAAACTAAAGTTTTGGGTGTTTATTAAGTCGGAAGTCCAATGCATATATTCCTTGAGTTATACCCTCAAAGCACAAAATAAAAGTAGTGCCGATATCTAACATACGATCGATGACACTGAAAAAGTATTTTAGTTATTATCCTTCAGCAGATTAAAACTATCAACTAAAGTGTCAGAGCAAAGCACTTATCCCTTCCCATTCAACATACAGCTTCAATAATGTTATTAATAACCAAAGAAAATCTAACAAAAAAAAACTATTTGAAATGTGGGAAAGATCTAAACATAAATTAAAAGGCAGTAAGTGCCAAATTATTATGCTTTGGTGTTTTAATGAAGGCGACAAAAATATATTAATCTTGAGAGTGGAATGAAAGACGACATGCATATGTTATCCTGCCGTTAGGTGACAATCTAAACGAGGAAAAGAATCAATTAAATTTTAGCACAAGCGTAAACTACTTAGTTTTATAAACTGCAGACAGTTTTGATGGGTGCTTCCGGTAATCATTTATGCTTTGTAAAAGTTCGTGAATAGAAAGGAAGTATATTGAAAATAAGCGTGTGCAAGGATTGTATAAAATGCTCACCAATATTTGATGAATAATACGAAGTACTCAAAAATCGTTGTATGTACAAATTAAATCCAAATGCCTTTACCTATTTTGGATGAATCGCACACACATCTACCTAATTAAGGTGAAGATTTAACAGATGTCAAGCAGAGATGAGGAGCAAGAAATGAACGAACACTAATTACAGTAAAAACGCAGTAGTTACAATTTGTAAAGTAATTTCTACAAGCAGAATAAACATCTGTCGCCATGGCGTTTGTGAAATCTTTAGATAGTTTATTTGCTGCAGCAAGCAATTGAACAACAAGGGGTGGTAGAAATACTAGACCTTTTTATGCTGGTGGTAATAATAATTTTGTTAAATAAATCTATTAATAAGCAAAGGATTTTTGTGTTAAAACCACGTGTTCAAATTATCAAGGAAGGATCGTCTTTATTACCAGAGTCTTAAATTATTATAAAAGAGTAACGTAGAGCTATAGCATTGTTATTTTCGTCGTTTTAAAAACCTTTCAGAATTTTCAGTTTTATTTTTGTTTTATAATTACCTGAGCTTCAAAATTATTCAATTCTGTGCTATAAATCTCCTCATTTCTTCAATGAGCATTCCTGCTGTCATAATAATGACCATGTTCACCGTCTCGACTACTGTCTCGTTTCTCATCTTTTCTCCAATGTGGCGACAGAAACTTGATGTTTCATTTTTGTTATGATGTCCTCAAGGTCGAAATGGCTTCTTAGATTGCTAAAGTACGAGTGCACTGAAGTATAATGAGGTAGTTTAATATTAATTTCCGAAATTGTTGAATTTGCTGTAAGAGTTAAGGGCCAACTGTTTCTTCGCTAGAAGAAATTTGAAGCTCAATTCCTATTTGAATTTTCTGTAGTTATTTACTTTATCGCTATTCAACAATTTAAATTACCTACCTTTAAAACGCATTGGGTCCACGATTTGACGAACTTTGCTCAAACATAAAATTTGCAATATAGTTATATAGCTAGACTTAGTTATTACTGTAGTGCTGTTTAGTCTACCTCTGACCACAATAATTACATTGAAAAATAAGCGAGGCGTTTGTACACAAAAGATGATTGATAGGCCTCTGCGAGCGATGAACTTGATTGACAGGTACAAGAGTTTGCATCTAAAAGCTTTATTAAACTTACAATAGGTGCATTCGAGATATTATTTGCATAATTCTGGTACGTTTTAAAATAGTCTAGAGGTTTTGAATATGTATACAAATTGCCGCCTTAGATATTACAATTCAGTTCTAATCGAAGCGTTGAGTACCATATGAATTCTAACTTAAAGCTAAAACCACAAATTGGCACCTTTTGTTATTTGCAGTAAAGGTATGATAATAACTCGCGTGCATGCAAAGAGGACGCGCTAGGTTTCACATAATTTACAAATAAGATAGCATAGTTTACGTTTCAAATTACCAATGTAAACTATTAATAACTCTTCTTGTTTTCTAAATTAGTGCATATTAAAAAACGGGGTTATACGTTGTGAATGTCCATTGCCACTTCTAGATATTTTTTTTGAGAAGTTCGTTGCTTTACCTAAAATGTATACAGGAACTCAAATAATATATGAAAAGTAACTGGTATCGGGAACAATAAGTAACAGTTCACTACATTGTCAATAATGCACTACCCTGCAAAGATAAGGTGGTCACGTCAAGAATGAATCTTGGCGGCTGACTTCCCAATACCTTAATAAACCATCAATTCTTTTCGTTTGATTAATCGGAGAGATGACATATATGTATTACGAGCCGTCGGAAATTCTATTTAAGAATCTCTTCTCAAAGTATTACACGCTATTTCTAAAAAAAAATAGAAAATAATTCGCATAACCTATTTTCTAACAATATTACATAAACATATGTACTATGCCTAAATTAATTATATAAAAAATTCCCTACAAATAATTACTTCCCAAAATCCTTTGTAAAGACTTTTTGCGAGTAACAAGTGTAACAAAATTCTTTGGATTATTTAATCTTAACTATATAGGTATATATGTATATATATATATATATATATATATATATATATATTGCTGTGATAAGGGTATGTTTAAGGGTGTATTTTATAGCAATGGTCATGTAGTAATCAAAAATTATAATAGGAAGCAGAAAACTGCATTTATTTAATAGAAAATTGAGTAATTGGAATAGTTTGTAAATAGTAAACATTGAACACCCTGTATATAGAGTATAAGTAGTTTTAAGCGACGCAAATAGACAATAAATCTAAGTTGGACGACGATAAATCTAAGTTGGACGACAGTAAATCTAAGTTTGACGACAATAATTCGAGGGAGATGTAATAAATCTAAGTGATGTTAACGATCCAAAGGTGTGCATGATTTTGAGGCTGGTGTAGAATAATTCTAAGTTGGACGACAATAAATCTAAGTTGAATGGCAATGTTCTAAGTTTGGTGAGAATAAACTCTAAGTCTGACAATAATAATCCAGAGGGTGATGACAATAATTTAAATGTGATAATTCAAGCGTGTGGATAGATAATATTTAAATGGGTATATAATAATTCCGAATTGGTGGAGAATAATCTCGAATACGAATGGATAGTATAATAATGCATGGAAAATTCTAAGTGATGTTAGTTGATAATGGATGCGTCGATAATTTTGGTTGCGAGAAGGAAATAAAGAAGCACACAGACCAGGTTAGATCTTTCTAGTTTTAAGGCATATTTTTTTATTTGAATTTGAATATTGAATTGCTTAATTAATATAAAATAGTGTAACAGAGTCAGCAACGAACTTTTGCATACGTTGAAAGTACATAATATAATAAAGAGGTTTTGAACGTTCCAGGCTTCTTTTGATAAAAAGAATAGTTTTTGGTGACTTTAGATTGATAGCTGAACATATGATTTTGAGATAAATATGACTTATAATATTGATTGATTGAAAAGTGTATTTTATTAATTTTCAAAAACCTGTATATAATATTTCTTTTTATTATATGGAATTGAATTAACTTCATTTTATAATTCAAAATAAAAGCTAGTCGAGGCAGAATAATAACCTTAGTAGGAGTGTAACTTGATTGAGATACACACAGAGAGGTGGAGTTATAAGTAGAATACGCCATATATATATATATATATATATATATATATATATATATATATGTAGATCGCTTCTACCTCCTTACTGTAGTTAGTGGTGGGCATGTATACTTCCATTAGTACTGTATTTACCGGTTTAGATTTTAATTTAACCTTGACTACTCTTTCGTTCTTTTGTAAGTAGTTTTCTACACAGTGGCCTTCGTTGTTCCGCATTGCCATAAGGTCTCCGCTCCAAAAATCCCTCGCCTCTGGCTACCGAACTTCGCTAATCCCTACTTTGTATAATGCTAACCTGGCTCCCAAGCATCTATAAAGTAGACAAGGGTTCGATTCCCAACACGATAAGAACTTGTAACGCGAAGACGTTGTGGTAAATAAAAGACAGATGCAAAAGAAGAAAAATTAATATTGAACACACAACATAATATTCAACTACCTTGTATATTCTGATTTCATACATATTAGTGTTCACCAAACAAGACATCTCAATAAATTGTTAATTCATTAAAATTATAAACTTGAAAGTACAAAAGCATCGTTTTTCTCTGTTAAATACATATTGGAACGGAACTTAGAATCATAAATTATTTTAAAAGGTAAAAACTACAAATAAGATACTTATTACGGTAAATTTTCATAGAGCAATCATGTCATGTTAAGAAAGCTTTAGAATCATGAAGTACATTACAGTGATTTCATTAACATGCATCTCAAAAATAGGAGAGCATTTTCCAAATTTTAGTTAATTAAATTCAATATACAGTGAAACACAGATCATGTCAAAATCGGATTTATACAATGTAAAAACGCCGACACTGAGTAGTAAAATTCACGAATATCAGATTGCAGATATAATTTAATCAACTCAATACAATACAATGTATTCGTTTATATTGCTGGAGACAGAGGGAAACATAGGACGTTAACCTAAGTAAATCACATAATACCAAAGTACTTTGCCAGGATTCAGTCTATAAACCCAATAGCAAGACTGTACCATGACAACCCTTCTCCCCTAACTGAATATAAAAAATAGGAGGAATTAAATGATAATAATTACATCTGACAGAAAAATGAATTAATTATTCGCGGGTCAATCCGAAAACATCACAATGTAGTAATACGAACAAGCAGTAAAACAAATGGGAGGTTGGAGTGTATGAGGATTAGTTAAAGTTAATGTAAAAGTACAGAACTCTGAGATGGAAATATAGATTTCACGCAGAAAAAATAAAACGAGTGACTTATTTGATGAAGTATACTTGCAAAGGAAAGTTAGATTTCAAATCATGGGTTAGTGGAAGTAATGTCCTTACCATCGATTAAAGAAAAGGGGTTAAAAGTCTGGAGAGTTCATGCTTTGCATAATTGGGATTTTGTGGTATGTAGTGTTTATGGACTTTCCGTTGATGGATAATCTAAGAAATGGTTGCAAAAAAAAACGATAGTGTATTTCGATAACCTGAAATTAAACAGTGAGTAGAATGAGCTTTTATGTTTATAAATATTAATTATAACTTGTGGAATGTAAATGTCTATTCTTTGTATTTATGTAATAAGAGATTAATTAAAGTGAAAGTGCTTATTTTATTGATAGATGATTTACCGACAGAACGAGTGTTGATTAAATATAAGCATAATGTTATCCTTTTAAAATATTAAAGATTTTGTACGTATCGATTTTAAATTATTTGGAATGAGCAATGGAATGACATAATGAAAAAGTTTTTTGAGGCACTGGTATAGTGAGCATTTCCATAACTTGAGATTAAATATATCGATATATCAGTCTTGAAAACTAATGGCACGCATGGTAGGATTAATTATGGATTGTTGTTTTTTTTAGGTTTTTTGTTAATAATATCTCGCCAGTTGAATGTTTGTTTGTCTTTAAAATTAATGTATCTGTAATTACATTTCAGGAATTTATTGTTAATAGAATTTAAGTTTAGGTTAAATTTAATTTGCATTGATAAAAACTTAATCATTGTAAAAGATATCCAGCTACCACAGTAACGAAGTCGTACTTAGGAGAAGCCTAGATTTATAGAAGTTATTTAATTATGACAATAATTTAATAAGGGTTTTAAGGTATTTTAGAGAACGATAAAGTATAATGTAAAAAATTTAGGAAACTTAAACAAGGGAGGCCTATGCGGAATAACTGTCTTCCGGATAGGGAATAGTATCGAAGAGATTGCTGGGAAAGACGGTTTAGCGCCTTTCAATTATAATAAAAGAAAAACCTTTCAGGGTAAGTGATTAGTGTAACGTAATTGTTTTCATTCTAGCCATTTTATTATTTTTTATTTCAAATTTTTCTACTGTTCTTTTATAATTTTTACCTTAGGAACCCACTCTCACACCACTGCAGTTATCCGACGCACCCTTATATTGCTAGGGAATCCCCGCCCTTTAAGGCAACTCAAAATTTGTGAACGTAAGTACAAAAATTGTTGCCTGGCTTTGAGGGTCTTGGCGTTCTTGCAAATTGGATGAGACCATTTGGTTTTGGCATTTGGTGCTCCGTAGTGTGTCATAATAAAAAAAGCTCATCCACAAGCACCCCTAGCTTCGAAATGATTCATGGCAAAGATGAAGGAGCAATTCGTCTACAATTTACATATAAGCACCTCGATACGCGACACTTTTAATGAACACGTGGTTGAAACGTATGTCAATGACAACGAATTTACGTACACGAACTGAAATGGTAGGCTCCAGTTGCTAATGGGGAGGAAATTAAGAATGCGAATAAACATTTATGAAATCGTATTAGTGATGGATGATAACACGTTTTAAAATATAAAGTTATAAAAGTATTTAAAATAAATTGCGATCAAATGCGCATGCAGTAAAGACTCGTAAGATGATTGAAACCGCATTTCTTTAGAACGTCAAATTTTTAATGGCTTCGTCTTGCGTTTTCACAGCGTATGCTTCACGTTGAAATATTTGAAAAATTTACATTCCCCACAAATTACTTTTTAAGTAAATACTACTGGAAAACTAGCCAATTAATTCAGCAAGATAAAATATAAACATGTAGTTAATGCTAATTTTCTGTAATGATAAAATGCAGCATGCAACAGCACTAAATATTGTCAACATGTTCATTATTAATTCCTACGGATTTCATATTCTGGCCACGAATTTCGACTCCCAAACCAAATTAAAAACGTGAATTTTTTTTAAAGTAAAAAACAATAAATTGTAATAAATAGCAACAGAGACTGGTAATCTATAACCTCCGTCTTATATTAAGTGCAAATGTCACACTGCGACCGCTGTTAGTTTGACGTGACACCCTCTCATGAATATGTATGACTTGTTTTATTTATGTCTTGCTCCACCTAATGATACACTTTGGGATGCGTAAAACCGACAACTTGAGTAATTTTTCGAGACACGGCTATGAAAAGATAGTGAAATTTTGAATTAAAATTTTACTCTTGCTCTTGAAAGTTGTATTTCACTACCCTCAAACCAGACGGATACTAAATTTTGTTAAACAAGTTACCATCAGTCGAACTTGTATTACTAAGAATTACGGTATTAGAAAAGTATTATGCCAAACTTACTTAATATGAAACAAGTTTATGCAATTATTTTTTGGATAATAAAAGTATTTCAAGCACTGCTTAAATATTTATTGGGGGCTGGTTGTATATAATAGAAATTTATACATAAAATTGAGTTTGGGTATTTAACAGCTAACATTTTACGGACAATCGATTACTATCTTACTTACTCTGACGTCGTCAATGGTAGAAATTGTAATCGGTCTAAACCTTGTATACGGGTATGAATGCAACCTCCATATGACGTTAGTATAACGTCGGAACCCAACTAATGTACTAGCAAGTTATACACGAACGTCCGTTTGAAGATTGAATCCGACTTATAAGCCATGTCGGTTTTAGTGAGATCTGAAAACGTTGATTGTTGGTCGTCAGTCAATTAAATGGCTCAAATAATGTCTTCTAGGAGTTGGGTGACTGACCGTATTTGTTAAATTAAATATATTATTCCGTTTTCTTTTTGCATAAACTATGAACAAAACTACCTGTACAAGTATGCAAACTTTTAAGAATCGCTTAGAGTCGTCCGTTGAAAACCAGGTGTGTATGTGTGCGATAATTTCGAACAAACATTCGTTTGAAAACACATGCCACTAAGAGACCAGCCAGACAAACTAAGGTCAACAACTTCAAACAAATCAACAATACTGACAGTGCCGTTAACACCCCCACCACCTCCATCAACGGTGGAAGCGTTAACACCCTTCAAGATGTTACACTTACCACCTCCGCGATCTCGAACACCCTCAGTGGGATCTAACGCCTCTGAACAACTGGAACAACTGTAAACATCAACTTTAAAGAGAATCAGTGACATTAAAATAGACCTTACTGAGTTCGTATTAAAAGACAGCAATAAGATCAGCAAACCGAATGCTTCATACTTCATCGCTAAATTCGAAGAACTGGCCCATGTCGCCACAGAAAATTCACACCTACACGACATTGTCATTACCAAATTACAGTCAGCTGAAAAATCAATAGGAGATCTAACAAAGGTAAAGCTCAGTTCAACACTTACACACACTGACACACAACCATCTACCTCTGCCTCCACCCCCATTTCATACGCTGCCGCAACATCTTCCAAAACAATTTCCAAACACGCTCGCCCAACAACCACCTTCTAAATTAATTACCCTAAAACCGACCACATCAGATACGTCCCCCTCAGCTCTCCTAAAAATCATAAAAACTAACCTTCAACCGTTCCTTCCCAATCTCAACATAAGAAACATCCGACCTACTAAAACCGCCGTCAACATTCTAACAGACAAGGCCTCAGATATTAAATTTATTACAACCTTGAACCAACAGTCTTTTTCCGTCCACGTCCCGGCCCCAAGACAACCTCAGCTCATAATCTTCGACCTAGAACGATTTTGACAAACCACACGCACCTGTTTATAGGATACAAGACCTGCCGAACCCGAGACCTGGTATCCGTCAGCAGGTGCTACAACTGTCAGAGGTTCGGCTACTCGGTCCCAGGTATTCTGTGGCAGGTGTTCCGAACAACACACAATACGAGACTGCACCAGACCAACAACAGCCGCCGGCCCGCACTTGCACAAACTGTTTTAGAATAAACAAACCACACGATCACCCTGTGATTAGCCCGGATTGTCGAGTTTATAAACAAGCCCTAGACATCTGTAAAGACGCATAGACTATGGACTTTAAACCTTTACATAGAAAACGGAGGTATAACTCACCCCACAGACCTCTATCTCTTAATGTCATACAGATTAACCTCCAATATTGCCGAGCAGCCACCCTTGAATTCATCAAATCTCTTACTGAAAATCATATTTCCATAGCCTTAGTGCAAGAACCTCATCTGATTAATAACAAAATCCCATTACTTCCCCCATATGCTAGATTATACAACCAATCTGCCCCCATCAGATCATAACCTTACCTCAGCCATTATTATCACATATCCGACAATAGATGTCTCCTACCGTCCTTTTCCATAAACCAGACAACCGCAATAAAAATCCATTAGAAAACCGGCTCCCTGTTCCTAATTTCCTCCTACTTTCAATACGGACAAGACGTTAACATACACTTACAACAAATCGACAACGCACTTAACACAATAGGACACCGACCCACAATCATCTGTACGGACGCCAACGCCAGATCGACTCTGTGGTTTAACGACAGCACAGACGAACGAGGCACCCTACGTGAAGATCTTATCCTCCAACACAACCTGCAAATCCTAAACACCCCCTCCCACATCCCAACATGGGAATCCTATACTCAAGAATCCAATATAGACGTCACACTAGCCACCCCATTCGTCGCCAATATCATCACCACCTGGAAAGTGTCCTATATTATCCAAATCAGTGATCACAATCCTATCACATTCAAAATACTACCAAATCTCCCACAACGAACCTTCTTCAAAACCTCATCTTACAATATACAGAAAGCCAACTGGCAAGAACTCCTAGCAAACCTATATAAAATTACCCTAGCTTCCCTTCCAACACATACAAAAAAACCGACCCCAACTCCCTCGCTACCACCATTGTCACAAATATCCACACCGCCGCCAAAGACACCATCCCGCACAAATACTACACGCAAAGATCGAACGCACCATGGACATCTGAACTAAACACTAAAAGACAAGCACTAGGCCAAATGCGACACCAACTACAGAACGCTAAACGTAGACATTACAACAACGTAGACATACTCACACAAGAATACTAAACAGCACGGAACGAGTAGAAAGCTCTAATCACAACAACCAAAAAACAACACTACATGGACATAATCAAAGACATACCGGAAACTGTTAAAACCACCTCCTAACCAGACACTATCTACACTCTCCAACCAAACTGACCCCTCATTTCAAAATAACTTAAACATCCTCCTAAACAGTCATCCCCTCCACTATCCCAGACGTATCTACACAAGAACAACAAAGAGTAATAAACTACGCTAATACACCACCAGATAACACATCTGACTATGACTTAGACAAAGACTCACTAGACCTAATAGTTAAAAACCTCGATCCTAAAAAAAGCTCCTGGACCACATCAAATTTCCAATATTATTATCAAAAAATCCTGGCCTCTCATAAAAGACTCCATGATCCAACTTATCCTTAAATGCCTTAAATCAGGTACATTCACAAACGTCCTTAAAAAAGCATCCATCACTCTCATATTAAAATCCGGTAAACCCCCGGAAGATCCTAAATCATACCGTCCAATAGCACTGCTCCCGACAATTAGTAAAATCCTAGAACGCATCCTTATTCAGAAGATTACCTCCCATATAAACAAAAACTCCCTCGTTTCTGAAAATCAATATGGTTTCCTCCCCGGACACAGTGCCGAAGATATTATGCGATCACTTATCACCACTGTTCAAACATCCCCCTCCAAATATGTAATAGCCATTTTCCTTGACTTCCAAGCTGCCTTTGATCTCCTCTGGTGGCCGAATATCCTATCACAAATTAAAAAATCCAACTTTCCTCGTAATATATACCAAATCCTAAAATCCTATTTACATTCACGAACTGAAACCCTTAGCTCCAATTATGTCTCCGTCACAAAGTCCCTATCCCAGGACTGTCCGCAAGGATCAATCCTCTCACCTACATTATGGAACCTCTCCATAAATTCCTCCTAGACCTAGAAATTCCTAGTATCTCAACATTTGCCTATGCCGACGACCTTACCTACCTTATACACGGAAACTCCCGAAGATCCTTAGAAAACACCGCCCGCATTCTAAACCAACGTATTTAATCCTGGTCCCTACTGATTAAACAACCCTTATCACCAGCCAAATAAAAAATCTTCCTATTATTTCATTCACCACTAACCCTCTCCGAATCAACCAAGTATCTTGGCATCCAAATAGAATTCCGACTCAAAATGCACGCTCCAAACCGATTCAAAACAAAATCAATACTAAACAATATATATCAATCCATACTAAAATCCATAGAACTGACTCTTCCCACTCGTAAATTAATCGTTCAGCAAATAATTATACCTATCGTAAGCGTTGCAATTGAGTCCTGGTACCCGTTAACATCCCATTCCCGCAGAAACTTAAATCCAATTATAAGACATTTCCTATTATTTTCTACAAGAGCATTCAGAACCTACCCCACCTCTGCAATAATACACTATCCTGAAACAACCACCTCTAAATATCCTGCTCCAATCCAAAGTCCAAATCCGCAACCTTAAGAACAAAAAACCAATACAACTACATGACCGCTTTCTTCTACCCGTAGAATACGAAACAATAACAAAGACAAACATAATAAACCTAATAAATGATTCACTAACATACACATGGCGAAACCAACGGAACAACGACACCACCGGCAGACACACATACGACATTTTTCCGAAAATCACGGACATTCCCGACCATATCTCCTACTCTAACCGATCCACGATTCAATTACTGTTAGGCCACAACAAATTCCGACAAAAATTACATTTCTTCCAATTAATCCCTTCTACTTACTGTCCTGCTCTAATCAAAATATTCCTGAAACCCCCCACCACCTAATATACTTATGCCCCAACTCCGTCCCCCACCAAACCCACTTAAAACACGCGATCCCACTAGATCCTTTTACCTCACTACCCAGTATACATTTTCTAGTAACAAACTATCCCCTTCAATTTGACCACTTCCTTAACGAAATCCTAATTACTAAACCTCCCGTACAATAAAATAGCTCAAATCCCCTCCAAAATCCTTCTCTAAAACTATTACCCTCTACACCATCATCCCCACCCCCACAACATTACACTACACTACAGATTCTCCACCACCAGCTACACCTCAGATAGAACCCGCGATAAGGACAAAATTTCCATCAGCAAGATCGACCTACATAGGAAAACTGTATATATTGTAAACTTGTTTATGATTTTATGATTTTGTAAATTAGAATTTATGCATCGATTCACTAGGATAGGCCTTTGGACTAAGTTTAGTGTCAAACAATAAACGAACAAACAAACAAACAAACAAACAAGGTGATTTAACTTACCGCAAATGTTAAGTTTTCGAACGACGTCGGATCAATGTTTGTGGTAGTAACATTTTAATTACCAAATTCTAACCTTCAAATCAATCTTGTTTTGGTTATGTTTTTTATACATATACAAATAAATTTGGAAAAGTTGCGTATCTGTCAGTAGGCGCCCGATCCTAAGTCTAAATTAGTAGTTATTCCTGTAACTTATATCTAATATAAACCATTAAAAAGCATAGAATATGTCGGTTAGTAGCAAGGCGATTGAACTTACTACTACCACAAGTCGGTTTTGGTGTACAAGTTTATTCTAGAATTCTTATGCAGTGCAGTTTGCGGTACGTATTTGGGGCGGCTCCTAGCCGTAGTTGGTATGCGTGTGACTACTACGCCCAAGGTTCTGAGTTCGAATCCCGACAGGTCCGCTTGAAAAATGTTAGGCGAGAATTTTTCACAAAAATACGCCCTCGTTCGGAACAGCAAGGGTTAGGCAAAATTCAAAATTTTTCAGGTAAAAAAAACTCGATTCCTGGCTAATGTAATACCTTTGGGCGGAGCATTGGAAAATCACATGTAAGGTACGAATTTGGACTTAATGCCGGAATCGGTAAAAGTGTTGTGTAAACTTTGTAGCTAATAGTAGGGTTAGGTTTGTATAAGGTTTTGCAATATTTTATTTATGCAAAGGAGTAAATGTTAAAATTCATACACTTACTATTATTATAAATCTTAGAGAAATATTTAATGATTTGATGATGAATGATTTTAATTTTTTCAACATATCTCGCATAGTATTATCGCTAAAGTGTCCTTCGTTTACATTTTCACCTTTGTCCGGAAACAAATTTCATTTTGAATAATACGCATAGTCACCCCATTAATAAAAATCAAAAAGTATATATCATAGTAAAGTAAATAGACTTGTTAGAATAGGTAAAGATTTATTTACTATTACAAATTATTACACAGTTCAACACGATTAGTGTCTAATCGGTGTTTTTGTGTATTATTGGTCGCTAAATCCGAATCTGCTCTCGGAATTTTCGTATCACACTCAGAATTAAGATTTTCATCAAAGACGGTTTACATTGTATAACATATATTAAAACGAACGTAATCCGGCAGATGACCAATGATTGGAATGTAAATAGCGTCACAATGACTGCCAAAGGTCTAGAAGTCCCTGGAAATAGCAGTTGATATCCTAAACGTGTCTATAAATACATTAAAATATAAATAAAAAAAATTAAATTTTACAGTACAGTGTATGTTCCTAGTAACTACATAGAATGTAGCGAAAGTGTGTAAATCAATCGCACACGTTTGTTACGTATAAGGCGAGTTTATGATTAAACCTCACAAAAAGGCTACGTTAATGCGAAAAGCTTATGCGCTTTATTTTGAATACAAAGTAGGAGATCAGAATATATCTTGGCGCCGTAAACCACTTGCACGTGTACTGTATATTTAAAAAAATTACTCAACTGTACCCTTTTTGCAGTTCCTACGGTGTGGAAAGAACCGAAAGATCATGTTACAAATTGTTATTTTTGCTTGACGAATCTATCTAGAATTTCACTAAAGTCGAAGCATACTGTGCAGTACCCAAACTGCAATCAACTATCGAACCAGTTTTTCACAGCCATAATTTACCTGACACCAAACGTATGATTTGAACGCTACTGAAGATAGAATTGATGAACCTATGGAAGAAGACAAGACAACAATCCTAATTCCTAACAATTTGATATAGGTACTCACAATTACTTTCAGTTGGGCTTAAGGACTTATTTGCAGTATTTAAATTTGTCAAAAGCTCATGCCGAACTGTTAGGATCCAGATTGCAAGATTGGAATCTATCACAGAGTGGTACGCATATTTCCACATATTGGAGACGTGAACAAGATTTTCTTCATTTTTTTACATTGTGTGATCAGTTGGAATAATGTAGATGTTCCTCGACTAATGTAAGCATTAGGATCTAAATACAAAACTAATGAGTGGATATTATTTATTGATTCATCTACTCTAAGCTTGAAGGGATATCTCCTCAACAACGGAAATTGGTACTCGTCTGTTTCTAATGACTACGCAGTACATATGAAAGAAAACTACAACAATACAAAACTTGACTTGAAAACTAAATATACAGAACATGATTTAAAAGTCATAGCACTTTTGTTAGGTATGCCATTCGGTTACACCAAGTACTGCTGTATTCTCTGCGAATGGGACAGCAGAGCAAAAGATGAACACTACTTTGTAAAAGATCTGAAAATGCGAAAAACCTTAGTACTCTAGAAAAAATGTTGCAAATTCTCCTTTCCTTGGTACAAAGAAAGTTCTGCTACCACCTCTGCACATAAAACTGGAACTTATGAAAAACTTTATCAAAGCTTTAAATAAAGATGGTGAAGGATTCCAATATTTGAAACAGAAGTTTCCAAAGACTACACGAGGCAAAAATAAAAGAAAGGGATTTTGATTGGGCCGCAAATTTGTCACATCATAAAGGACAGTGTATTCCATTCAAAACTGACCGAGCTTGCAACTGCTGCACGTATATCATTTAAAGAGGAATATTCCAAAATCTTGGGTAATACAAAATGCAAAAATGTCGAACAAATTGTGAATCCTTTAATTTCCACCTACAGCGATATGGGTTGCAGCATGTCTTTGAAGCTTCATTTTCTCCTCTCGCATTTGGACCTTTTGTCGGCAAATTTAGGGTCTGTGACTCACGAACATGGTGAAAGGTTTCATCAAGACATTATGTACTGTGAAAACCGATACTAAGGGAAGTGGAACCATACAATGCCCACAGATTATTGATGGAACCTAATCAAGGATGCTCCGAAGGTATCCTACAAATAAAAATCACATGCAAAAAACAATTTTAGATTGGGTAATGACGTTGTATGCATAACTTGTATTATAACAATGTAAACATTACATAATAAAACGTTCCACTATATAAATATGAATAACTTTTGATTGGAGGATGATAGAAAAATTCTGTTAACACATTCATAATTAGAGGGAAAAATCCTACAAGAAATACCCATAGCAGATTAGGAAACAAAACAATGCAGTTTGTTGTTCAGCGTTCCAATAGAAATAATTCTGAAATTTTTACACACGCCGACTTAAATATCATATTGTGAGCTACATAGTTATGTAAAATAACCCATATTTGTATATCTGTCAGACCAATTCGGTCGAGTGCTAACATCAAACCGATTCAAAATTGATTCACCAAATATGTATAGAAATGGGTTGCTTGAGTTCGTGCCACCGTTGCAATCCGACGTCAGATGTGAAATACCAACGTCGGTGCAACGTTAAAATGCTGCTGAGGAGAAGCTAGTCTTTCGAAATTGACAACACTTTCTGTCATAGTCGTAATCCCAAAATGGGTTTAATATAGTTCTCGCAGATTTCTATTCCGAGCTAGCTGTTCAGCGCTCTGTCAGAGGAACTGAAACAGCTGAATAAAAATTCAGTACATTTCTGTATTTTTCAGTACACTAAATAAAAAATCAATATTTTTGTTGCAGGAAAACAAAAAATCTTGATAAAACAAATGAATACTTTAATTAGTTCGGAATGTATATATAAAAACAAAAACTTAGGTAATAATACATAGAAGACGAAAGTGTACAGAAAATATCATTTATTTTTATGAACGGACCTACATGACTACATTGGCCAGGAGGCGAGTTTTTGTTGTCTGGAAATTTAGAATTTTGCCGAACCCTTGCCGTTCCAGGCAAGGTAGGGATCTTTAACGTGCGTGAAAACACTCACACGTTACCTCCATTTAACCTCTCAACCGAACGAGGGCGTAATTTTGTGAAAATGATCACCTGCCATTTTCAAGCAGTCGGCCGTGTCGGGATTTGAACCCAGGCCCTTGGAATCCGTAGTCTTTCGCTTACTACATTGATCCACGGCAACGCCGATAAAATAGTCCCCCATTCGGATCTCCGGGAGGGGACAACTTCGTGGGATGCGATCCGAAAGTATAAAAAAAAGAGATCCATGAACATTCTGCGAGTCGGAGCGTGGAATGTCAGAAATGGATAGGTTATCACTAGACATGGTAGGGATCAGCGAAGTCCACTGGCCAGAGGCGGGGGATTTTGGAGTGGAGACTTAAGGGTAATTCATACGGGATCAGAGGAAGGAAATTCGGGTGTGGGGATAGTTATGTGAAAAAAATACGACAACGTGTGAAAACTACTTACAAAAAAAACAAAAGAGTATTCGTGGTTAAATTAGAATCTAAACCGGTAAATACAGTAATAATACAAGTATACATGCCCACCTCAAGCTACAGTGAGGAAGAGGTAGAAGCGATCTACAAAGATATCGAAGACTTACTAAGATACGTAAAAGGACATGAAAATTTAACAATTACGGGAAATTTTAATACAGTGGTAGGTGAGGGTAGGAAAGGAGCAGTAGTAAGTTTATTTGGTTTAGGTAGGAGAAATGACAGGAAATAGGCTGGTAAAATTTTGCGACACGAACAATTTAACCATCATAAATACATTATTTCAACATCATGCTAGAAGACGATACACGTGGAAGATTCCCGGAGATGCAGGAAGGTATCGAATAGATTACATTATTGTTAAACAACGGTTTAGGAATCAAGTAAAAGGCTGTAGAAGCTACCCAGAAGCAGATATAGACACTGACCACAACATCGTAATTATGAAGGCCGCTCTTAAACTTCGGCAAAATTTCCAGGTTAAATGAACTCGCTTCCTGGCCAATATAGTACCTTCGGGTGGAGAATTGGAAAATAAAATGTAAGGTATTGTAAGTACGCGACTTTAAATCTGGAAGGTCGTCTATTTAAAGGCCTTCGTTTATTTCGTTGTACTATTCTTTTCCTTATTATTTTGATTTTTCTTCAGTTAGTCATATTTTATTAGGCTTATATCTTTATTAGTGGGTTAACTGGATTTATTTATCTTACCATTTTTTGACAGAGTTTTGCGACCAGTAATGGTAATAGCAAAGTTACGTAACGACACTATCTTGTACTGAATCTGCAGTTGATGTACTGCATATCTAAATTTGTTTTGGCGAAACAATAAATATAACCGAGTCGGACAAACAAGGGTATATAAACACACGCTCTCAGCACAGACTTAAGTCTATTTTACTGAGTATCCCATTTTTTTACTGTGCCCATAGCCAGCATTTAGATGTTTTATGTTTCAACCCCTATGTCCATAACCACCGTTAAGCACTCTTGTATCGTACCTACAGCCGACACTCTTACAACAGTATAAAAACGTTGTTCCCACCGTCGGCGTTGGTATACTTTTGTTCACCTTACCTTCATTATTATATTAGTTATCGATTCAGATTGCGTTGATATACAAAGACAGGTGCGCAAGGAGTGGATAAGTCTAGTAACAGCTAGATCACAGTAGCATCACGTAGGATACAAGTTGGTGATTACAGTCATACGTCATTAAATGCGAGTTATTGCGGACTTTCGATAGTGTAACTACAATTGGTGACCAGGGTGGAATGAAGAACACTGTCATTACAATTGATTACTCCGACGAGAGGAAAGCTATCACTACTTGATAACATTGATTGAGAACACCACTACAATTGGTGACCCTAACCAAGAAGAACACTGTCACCCCAATTGATGATCACAGCCGAAAAGAATAATGTCATTACTATTGGTGCGGCCTAGAAGAACATTGGCACTGCAATCGGACCGACCGACCGAGAACACTGTCACTACAATGATGACCCCGAACGAGAAGAGCATTGTCGCAACACCTGGTAACCACGACCAAGAAGACCACGGACCCTGAGGCAATAAAGCAATTGCATTGATTTCCCCAAATAATAAAAAAAAAAGATATTGGAAAACTAACATGGAAGAAAGCTGAACAAAGACCACAAGCTCCGGTTTCCATCGAAACAATCAAGAACCATATGGATTCACGGAGTTTTGAAGAACGGCATTGGAACTATGGTTTCTACGAGCTGAAGTCTCCTTCGCAATACACGATATTCGTTCCAAACAAGCTAAATATCAACTATTAGTAGCAAACTTATCCGCTGGTCTGTTATAATAAGTAGCAGCTAAAATCGTAGCGTAATTGAAAAGTTAAAACAAGCATATACAGACCTAAAAGTAGACATACTGCGCATATATGGCTACAAAGAAGCGAAATTACAAACAGCAAACCGTTTGGTGATCAAAAGCCATCGCAGCTATCAGCAATGCTACCACATCTAGTTAGGTCGAGCACAATACTCAAATAATGGGACTTAAGTAGAAGGGGGCACCGTCTCAAAGCGTGCAAAGAACTATAGTTGCAATCGATTTCAGCCCGCTAAACAAGTTGGAGTTGTTAGCCGATAATATGATAGACTACAAGGAAACGGATATCCTGTCAGTAGCATACGACTCGATTAAGAAGTTCAAGCGCTAATAAATCAATTTACACATGTACAAAAGTAATGCTATCATATGCCAATCAAACCGGGAATAAGACCAGAATCTGCTCTTCAAATACAAGAGAACGATGTAATTCATCCGTGCAAACGTGCTATTACACTCTAGCTTTGGATAAAACGCTAAACGCAGCAGGTCGCTGTGTTCGAGAAGTATACAGAAATTTACATACGCAAACTCTTCACCAATGACTAACGATCAACAATCAACGTACTACCGGTAGCAATACATAGGCTAACCCAGCTTTTTGTAGGCAAACAATTAAAGAAGAGTATTTGTAATGACATGATCTTGTATTGAATCAGGTGCTGATGTATCATTATGTAATTGTCTGCATATCTATATTCTGCATATTTATATTCATACTTTCTGTTACAATAAATAGAACCAAGACGGCCAAGCAAGGGTACATAAACACGCGCACTTAGCACATGCCCCAGTCTGCTTTGCCAACTCGCTCTGAAAGATGAAAAATTCTTTTTTTTTTTGCTGTGTCCATAGCCGGCGTTCTGCAACCATGTGTCGTGCTTATAGTGGGCAGGCTTACTACACTTATAAAGACGTTGGCCAATAGTCGGCGTTTTGATACTCGGGTTCAACTTGTTTTCATTATTATATAAGTTATCAATTTAGAGCATCGGTATATAAAGAAAGGTGCGGGATTTACATATCCCCCAAATTAATATATATGTATATTTAGAGGCAACTATTAAAGCTTAAGCAATAGATTGTTACATTGTATAATTGAAGGACACATTATAAAAAGTTAATGAAAGTTCATAATCAGACGTGAGAAAGGAAGCAACTACTTTGTATTCCAGACGTAACATTATATTGCAGGTGCAGGTCACAATAGACTATAAGAACGCATTTGTTAGAATTAAGATTATTAACAAGTAATCCAATGTATTTTATCAAGAAGTAGCAGACATGAGATCTGCACTTTCCACAAGACAATGCGAAGGCAGGGATAGAATAAATACCCTGAGGAGCCCACGATGGCCAGTCCATCTCCAACTTCATAACTTTAACATTGTTGGTTGTTCAGCTACTCATTAGTAATTACGAACTTTGAATATTTGTTAATTAAAACGTTAGTGAACATAACGTCCAAGTTGTCAAATCATATTTGTAATTACTGTATAAATACAATACACTTGTAAGGAGTATTTTGTTGGAAATAAAGACTGTTTTAAAAGAAGCTCCCAAAGGTCCAAAACCTCTCTGGCGCAGTCGATTGTAGGATTCCAGAAGGGCACTAGCGAATCAAAAATCGAGGAAATGGTGGTCGTGAATCTTAATTCTTTAACTGGAACAAAAACCAACCAATTAGACAAAGTACAAAATCGACCGTGTCTATTAAAGAAGGAAGACGAATGGAACTGACAATCAAAGTACCAAAGTACCAAAAGTTCATTTTCCTAACCATTTTCAATTGCATATTGATATTAGCTAATAAGAAACAATAGAATTTTATATATACATTTAATCGTACAATTTTATTATCACAATTTATTAATATTATCGAAAGAATTTACTCAGCAAAAGTCTGAAACTTATTATAATAACGGTGTATAATTATACAACAGTTCTTGTACCATTTTATTAGAGCAATTATTACTAAAATAAATTATTCAGAAAAATCTGAAAAGCTTGATTCTCATCACATTTATAATCTCTTACAAAGGTTTATTAATTGCACATATTTATGTACTTTATTATTGCAACAATTATTTAATGAAACAATTATTCAGCAGAAGTCTGAAACCGATGGTTATTATAAATACAATCAATATACGTAATGATAACTTAATACAAACTCGACTGAAAGTAACTGAGAATCAATCTATAGAGATAAATACTGAAAATATAAAACTATATTTATACTCAATTCCAATGTACGACGGTAATCAAGCATTATTAAGTATTTTCATTACTGTTGTGAAACAATTTTAAAGTCTTTTTATAAATAAGGTGACGTCAAACTCAATGTCTGGCTTTTACTCTTAATACTGAGCAAGTTAACAGGTAGAGCTTTGACCTTTATTGCAAGCCGCAATGACCTCACAGAATGGGACGATTACAAACGGATAATGGTAACGTATTTCGGAGACCAACGTAATATAAAATTCCTTATCAGAGGTTTAATAAATTTAGAAATGGAAACTAACCAATCACCATATCAATTCGGTATAAGATGTCAGGACCTGCGAAGCTAAATTCTAACCAAACTAAAACTCGAGGAACCCGACCAAAACATACGATTAATAAAGACCAAGATGTACGCCAAAATGGCATTAGACACCTACATAAACGCGTCACCCGAACGATTATCGGATAAAATAAGGTTTCAACATCCCAAGAACTTAGAAGAAGCAATGAACTTAATTGTAGAAGAAAAAAACGTAATGTACTACAGAAACAGAATCTATAATCCTAACGCAAATAAAACCATTCACCGATGAAAGCGATACAAGTCGCGAAACAAATACCAACACAAATTTACACCATTTAACGCACCAATGAATCATCCACGAATTAACAATACAAACTTTAATAACACAAATAACACAACCAATTTCGACAATTACCAAGACCAACATTTAATTCAACTTTTACAAAACCTACATTTACACCAAAATTCAATCAGAACGCGAATCGAACATGGCAACCTTTCGGTGCAAATCCGAGCAAAAACACGCCGATGACGAGTAACAACCAACCCCAATAATTATTACAAACCAACCCCTATGGATACGTCATCTGGTAACATCAGACAAAACACAAAAATATCGCAAATCAGACCAGACTATAACCAAAAACAAAACTTCACTTTCGAGGAACTATTCCACCAAAAAGTAGAAGGTTTTAACAATCAAGATACAGATAATTATGCGAATCCAAGTAGAGACGATGAAACAAATCATTCGGGAAACTATAACGTAACGATGTTAGGAATGTTAGGAAAGATTTAATAAGATTTAACACGATATTTAATCAAATGATATCGACCCTTACTGTAATTGAACAAATTTTAGCTACCTTAGGAAATACTCTAACATTTGCAAAATTAAATACTTTACATGCTGGAATAATAGAACTACATATATTATTAAATGAATTATTAGGAATCAAATCACTTATAACTCATAGTAAACTAGCCTTTAAAGTAACAGAATCTAACATATTCATATTTGAAAAAATAGCCATAGTAAAGGGTTAAGTAAAAATCATGAAATTACGTTTTAATAAAAATCCCCCATTGTAGAAATTAACAATTACAATTATTATCATTTGTTTGCTTTCCCCATGAAAGTTATTAGTCAATACCAAATTATTATACCCAAAACCAAGTTCCCTTCCATAGATGAACTTAGGTATGGATTCACCAATGAAAAATGCAAAGAAGTGGCACCCAGACAATATTTATGTCGATCAATAACGACAACAGCTATTCAAACAGGTAGCCCTTGTGAAGTACAATTATTAAGATTCTCTAATCAGAATGAGAATTGTGAACCAAAACCAGTACAAATTACGGACATGAAAATTCAAAAAGTTACGGACAACAAATGGATTGCTATATTTCTTCAAGAAGTAATAGCAACCGCCAAGTGCAACCAAGACAAAAACAGTTTCGCTCTAATTGGAAGCAAAGTGATCACCATAAAAGAAGATTACTATTTAAAATTAAAAAGTGAAATTATTCGAGTACATCAGAACCCAACAGTAACCACGAAATTTGCAAATTTACCCGAACTACAGTTCAAGATTCCTCAAACCGAAGACAACAAAATCATCAAGAAACCGATGCAACTAGAACACCTAGACCTAGACGATCTCAACCACACCGTAAAATTAATGGACAATTATAAAGAACACTTAAGTGAGTTAAAAGTGCCAGAATTACATTATGAACATATCAGTGTTTGGACAATTTTATTGAACATTGTAATAATTTTATTAACTGTGTAATTATTGTATAAAATGTATCTTAGATATAAGAACAAAGAAACAAATGTAAGCAAAGAGACTACAAATGAAATCTTAGAGACAATGAGTTTTAAAAATTAAGTACAACCCTTAATTTTCATCTAAGTCGGGAAGAGCTACATATCACCCAAATTAATATATATGTATATTTAAATGCAACTATTAAATCTTAAGAAATAGATTGTTACATTGTATAATTGAAGGACACATTATAAAAGGTTAATGAAAATTCTTAGTCAGACGTGAGAAAGGAAGCAACTACTTTGTATCCCAGACGTAACATGATACTGCAGGTGCAGATCACAGTAGACTATAAGAAAGCAATTGTTAGAATTAAGATTACTAAAAAGTAATACAATGTATTTTATCGAGAAGTAGCAGACATGAGAGCTACACTTCCCACAAGACGATGCGAAGGCAGGGAGCGCATAAATACCCTGAGGAGCCCATGATGGCCAGTCAGTCTTGAACTTCATAACTTTAACATTGTTGGTTGTTCAGATACTCATTGGTAATTGGTAACTTTGAATATTTGTTAACTAAAACGTTAACGAATATAACGTCCAAGTTGTCAAATCATTATTGTAATTACTGTATAAATAAAATACACTTCATAGGAGTGTTTTTTTTTGTTTGAAATAAAGACTTTTAAAAAAGCTCCTAAAGGCCCAAAACCCATATCGCGTAGGAGTTGATAGGTCTAGCAACAGAACGGTAGTATTACGTAAGACATAAGTTGGTGATAAGTGTCATACGTCTATAATTGCTAGAATTGTTTATCTATAGAAGAAAAAAGCAATCTAGTGAATCTCTTTTTCAGTGTTTTTAGGTTTTCAAATGCGTAGTCCGACAAGCTGCCATCGATGTACAGTTTACAACGCAATATTACTTAAGATTACAGGCGCTAAAAAAACTGCAGAACAATCGAATAAGGTTCTGTAACAAAATGGATACAGAATAAAGTCTTCAAATTATGTCAATCAAATTAGTAAAATATTTTTCTATCAACATACGGACACACAAACTTCTTAGTTGTTTTCGTAAGTGTTAACGTATGTCTTTAATTAGAACACGTTCAAATCGTATTGCTATCTATATCGTATGCATTAGTTAAGCTTTTCCAGAATCTTGAAGGCGTGTTTGGAATTAGGTCAAAAACCTACGATGTATTTGTATCCTTTATGATTCCTGTTTCAGTTTTGTTTATCTGTTCACTACTTTAAATATCCTGTAAATGAATTTTTCTCAATTGCTTATTTGTGTACACAACTATGGGCACTGTTGTCCCTCAAATAGCTCTGAAGATTTTTATTAACGTAAAGGATATGGGTTTCATTTAACATTGAATAATAATACTCAACAGGGATCCCCGAAGTACTTTATATTATGCAAATCAGTCGGCACGTGGTCGTTTCATTTTCATATGATAGAGGTCGATAAATTCTAGACGGGTTATTTTATGCAGTACTAGATTATTACTGATATCGAATGTTTGCGGTTGATATTCTATTACTGTTACTGATTACACCCATATTGAACACAACTCGAGTTTGGTGTTCTATATGCATTGAAATTATTAATTATAGTACGAACAATTCGTTTATTATTACATAGCTCAGTTCAACACTTACACACACTGACACACAACCATCTACCTCTGCCTCCACCCCCATTTCATACGCTGCCGCAACATCTTCCAAAACAATTTCCAAACACGCTCGCCCAACAACCACCTTCTAAATTAATTACCCTAAAACCGACCACATCAGATACGTCCCCCTCAGCTCTCCTAAAAATCATAAAAACTAACCTTCAACCGTTCCTTCCCAATCTCAACATAAGAAACATCCGACCTACTAAAACCGCCGTCAACATTCTAACAGACAAGGCCTCAGATATTAAATTTATTACAACCTTGAACCAACAGTCTTTTTCCGTCCACGTCCCGGCCCCAAGACAACCTCAGCTCATAATCTTCGACCTAGAACGATTTTGACAAACCACACGCACCTGTTTATAGGATACAAGACCTGCCGAACCCGAGACCTGGTATCCGTCAGCAGGTGCTACAACTGTCAGAGGTTCGGCTACTCGGTCCCAGGTATTCTGTGGCAGGTGTTCCGAACAACACACAATACGAGACTGCACCAGACCAACAACAGCCGCCGGCCCGCACTTGCACAAACTGTTTTAGAATAAACAAACCACACGATCACCCTGTGATTAGCCCGGATTGTCGAGTTTATAAACAAGCCCTAGACATCTGTAAAAGACGCATAGACTATGGACTTTAAACCTTTACATAGAAAACGGAGGTATAACTCACCCCACAGACCTCTATCTCTTAATGTCATACAGATTAACCTCCAATATTGCCGAGCAGCCACCCTTGAATTCATCAAATCTCTTACTGAAAATCATATTTCCATAGCCTTAGTGCAAGAACCTCATCTGATTAATAACAAAATCCCATTACTTCCCCCATATGCTAGATTATACAACCAATCTGCCCCATCAGATCATAACCTTACCTCAGCCATTATTATCACATATCCGACAATAGATGTCTCCTACCGTCCTTTTCCATAAACCAGACAACCGCAATAAAAATCCATTAGAAAACCGGCTCCCTGTTCCTAATTTCCTCCTACTTTCAATACGGACAAGACGTTAACATACACTTACAACAAATCGACAACGCACTTAACACAATAGGACACCGACCCACAATCATCTGTACGGACGCCAACGCCAGATCGACTCTGTGGTTTAACGACAGCACAGACGAACGAGGCACCCTACGTGAAGATCTTATCCTCCAACACAACCTGCAAATCCTAAACACCCCCTCCCACATCCCAACATGGGAATCCTATACTCAAGAATCCAATATAGACGTCACACTAGCCACCCCATTCGTCGCCAATATCATCACCACCTGGAAAGTGTCCTATATTATCCAAATCAGTGATCACAATCCTATCACATTCAAAATACTACCAAATCTCCCACAACGAACCTTCTTCAAAACCTCATCTTACAATATACAGAAAGCCAACTGGCAAGAACTCCTAGCAAACCTATATAAAATTACCCTAGCTTCCTTCCAACACATACAAAAAACCGACCCCAACTCCTCGCTACCACCATTGTCACAAATATCCACACCGCCGCCAAAGACACCATCCCGCACAAATACTACACGCAAAGATCGAACGCACCATGGACATCTGAACTAAACACTAAAAGACAAGCACTAGGCCAAATGCGACACCAACTACAGAACGCTAAACGTAGACATTACAACAACGTAGACATACTCACACAAGAATACTAAACAGCACGGAACGAGTATAAAGCTCTAATCACAACAACCAAAAAACAACACTACATGGACATAATCAAAGACATACCGGAAACTGTTAAAACCACCTCCTAACCAGACACTATCTACACTCTCCAACCAAACTGACCCCTCATTTCAAAATAACTTAAACATCCTCCTAAACAGTCATCCCCTCCACTATCCCAGACGTATCTACACAAGAACAACAAAGAGTAATAAACTACGCTAATACACCACCAGATAACACATCTGACTATGACTTAGACAAAGACTCACTAGACCTAATAGTTAAAAACCTCGATCCTAAAAAGCTCCTGGACCACATCAAATTTCCAATATTATTATCAAAAATCCTGGCCTCTCATAAAGACTCCATGATCCAACTTATCCTTAAATGCCTTAAATCAGGTACATTCACAAACGTCCTTAAAAAGCATCCATCACTCTCATATTAAAATCCGGTAAACCCCCGGAAGATCCTAAATCATACCGTCCAATAGCACTGCTCCCGACAATTAGTAAAATCCTAGAACGCATCCTTATTCAGAAGATTACCTCCCATATAAACAAAAACTCCCTCGTTTCTGAAAATCAATATGGTTTCCTCCCCGGACACAGTGCCGAAGATATTATGCGATCACTTATCACCACTGTTCAAACATCCCCCTCCAAATATGTAATAGCCATTTTCCTTGACTTCCAAGCTGCCTTTGATCTCCTCTGGTGGCCGAATATCCTATCACAAATTAAAAAATCCAACTTTCCTCGTAATATATACCAAATCCTAAAATCCTATTTACATTCACGAACTGAAACCCTTAGCTCCAATTACGTCTCCGTCACAAAGTCCCTATCCCAGGACTGTCCGCAAGGATCAATCCTCTCACCTACATTATGGAACCTCTCCATAAATTCCCTCCTAGACCTAGAAATTCCTAGTATCTCAACATTTGCCTATGCCGACGACCTTACCTACCTTATACACGGAAACTCCCGAAGATCCTTAGAAAACACCGCCCGCATTCTAAACCAACGTATTTAATCCTGGTCCCTACTGATTAAACAACCCTTATCACCAGCCAAATAAAAAATCTTCCTATTATTTCATTCACCACTAACCCTCTCCGAATCAACCAAGTATCTTGGCATCCAAATAGAATCCCGACTCAAAATGCACGCTCCAAACCGATTCAAAACAAAATCAATACTAAACAATATATATCAATCCATACTAAAATCCATAGAACTGACTCTTCCCACTCGTAAATTAATCGTTCAGCAAATAATTATACCTATCGTAAGCGTTGCAATTGAGTCCTGGTACCCGTTAACATCCCATTCCCGCAGAAACTTAAATCCAATTATAAGACATTTCCTATTATTTTCTACAAGAGCATTCAGAACCTACCCCACCTCTGCAATAATACACTATCCTGAAACAACCACCTCTAAATATCCTGCTCCAATCCAAAGTCCAAATCCGCAACCTTAAGAACAAAAAACCAATACAACTACATGACCGCTTTCTTCTACCCGTAGAATACGAAACAATAACAAAGACAAACATAATAAACCTAATAAATGATTCACTAACATACACATGGCGAAACCAACGGAACAACGACACCACCGGCAGACACACATACGACATTTTTCCGAAAATCACGGACATTCCCGACCATATCTCCTACTCTAACCGATCCACGATTCAATTACTGTTAGGCCACAACAAATTCCGACAAAAATTACATTTCTTCCAATTAATCCCTTCTACTTACTGTCCTGCTCTAATCAAAATATTCCTGAAACCCCCCACCACCTAATATACTTATGCCCCAACTCCGTCCCCCACCAAACCCACTTAAAACACGCGATCCCACTAGATCCTTTTACCTCACTACCCAGTATACATTTTCTAGTAACAAACTATCCCCTTCAATTTGACCACTTCCTTAACGAAATCCTAATTACTAAACCTCCCGTACAATAAAATAGCTCAAATCCCCTCCAAAATCCTTCTCTAAAACTATTACCCTCTACACCATCATCCCCACCCCCACAACATTACACTACACTACAGATTCTCCACCACCAGCTACACCTCAGATAGAACCCGCGATAAGGACAAAATTTCCATCAGCAAGATCGACCTACATAGGAAAACTGTATATATTGTAAACTTGTTTATGATTTTATGATTTTGTAAATTAGAATTTATGCATCGATTCACTAGGATAGGCCTTTGGACTAAGTTTAGTGTCAAACAATAAACGAACAAACAAACAAACAAACAAACAAGGTGATTTAACTTACCGCAAATGTTAAGTTTTCGAACGACGTCGGATCAATGTTTGTGGTAGTAACATTTTAATTACCAAATTCCTAACCTTCAAATCAATCTTGTTTTGGTTATGTTTTTTATACATATACAAATAAATTTGGAAAAGTTGCGTATCTGTCAGTAGGCGCCCGATCCTAAGTCTAAATTAGTAGTTATTCCTGTAACTTATATCTAATATAAACCATTAAAAAGCATAGAATATGTCGGTTAGTAGCAAGGCGATTGAACTTACTACTACCACAAGTCGGTTTTGGTGTACAAGTTTATTCTAGAATTCTTATGCAGTGCAGTTTGCGGTACGTATTTGGGGCGGCTCCTAGCCGTAGTTGGTATGCGTGTGACTACTACGCCCAAGGTTCTGAGTTCGAATCCCGACAGGTCCGCTTGAAAAATGTTAGGCGAGAATTTTTCACAAAAATACGCCCTCGTTCGGAACAGCAAGGGTTAGGCAAAATTCAAAATTTTCAGGTAAAAACTCGATTCCTGGCTAATGTAATACCTTTGGGCGGAGCATTGGAAAATCACATGTAAGGTACGAATTTGGACTTAATGCCGGAATCGGTAAAAGTGTTGTGTAAACTTTGTAGCTAATAGTAGGGTTAGGTTTGTATAAGGTTTTGCAATATTTTATTTATGCAAAGGAGTAAATGTTAAAATTCATACACTTACTATTATTATAAATCTTAGAGAAATATTTAATGATTTGATGATGAATGATTTTAATTTTTTCAACATATCTCGCATAGTATTATCGCTAAAGTGTCCTTCGTTTACATTTTCACCTTTGTCCGGAAACAAATTTCATTTTGAATAATACGCATAGTCACCCCATTAATAAAAATCAAAAAGTATATATCATAGTAAAGTAAATAGACTTGTTAGAATAGGTAAAGATTTATTTACTATTACAAATTATTACACAGTTCAACACGATTAGTGTCTAATCGGTGTTTTTGTGTATTATTGGTCGCTAAATCCGAATCTGCTCTCGGAATTTTCGTATCACACTCAGAATTAAGATTTTCATCAAAGACGGTTTACATTGTATAACATATATTAAAACGAACGTAATCCGGCAGATGACCAATGATTGGAATGTAAATAGCGTCACAATGACTGCCAAAGGTCTAGAAGTCCCTGGAAATAGCAGTTGATATCCTAAACGTGTCTATAAATACATTAAAATATAAATAAAAAAAATTAAATTTTACAGTACAGTGTATGTTCCTAGTAACTACATAGAATGTAGCGAAAGTGTGTAAATCAATCGCACACGTTTGTTACGTATAAGGCGAGTTTATGATTAAACCTCACAAAAAGGCTACGTTAATGCGAAAAGCTTATGCGCTTTATTTTGAATACAAAGTAGGAGATCAGAATATATCTTGGCGCCGTAAACCACTTGCACGTGTACTGTATATTTAAAAAAATTACTCAACTGTACCCTTTTTGCAGTTCCTACGGTGTGGAAAGAACCGAAAGATCATGTTACAAATTGTTATTTTTGCTTGACGAATCTATCTAGAATTTCACTAAAGTCGAAGCATACTGTGCAGTACCCAAACTGCAATCAACTATCGAACCAGTTTTTCACAGCCATAATTTACCTGACACCAAACGTATGATTTGAACGCTACTGAAGATAGAATTGATGAACCTATGGAAGAAGACAAGACAACAATCCTAATTCCTAACAATTTGATATAGGTACTCCACAATTACTTTCAGTTGGGCTTAAGGACTTATTTGCAGTATTTAAATTTGTCAAAAGCTCATGCCGAACTGTTAGGATCCAGATTGCAAGATTGGAATCTATCACAGAGTGGTACGCATATTTCCACATATTGGAGACGTGAACAAGATTTTCTTCATTTTTTTACATTGTGTGATCAGTTGGAATAATGTAGATGTTCCTCGACTAATGTAAGCATTAGGATCTAAATACAAAACTAATGAGTGGATATTATTTATTGATTCATCTACTCTAAGCTTGAAGGGATATCTCCTCAACAACGGAAATTGGTACTCGTCTGTTTCTAATGACTACGCAGTACATATGAAAGAAAACTACAACAATACAAAAACTTGACTTGAAAAACTAAATATACAGAACATGATTTAAAAGTCATAGCACTTTTGTTAGGTATGCCATTCGGTTACACCAAGTACTGCTGTATTCTCTGCGAATGGGACAGCAGAGCAAAAGATGAACACTACTTTGTAAAAGATCTGAAAATGCGAAAAACCTTAGTACTCTAGAAAAAATGTTGCAAATTCTCCTTTCCTTGGTACAAAGAAAGTTCTGCTACCACCTCTGCACATAAAACTGGAACTTATGAAAAACTTTATCAAAGCTTTAAATAAAGATGGTGAAGGATTCCAATATTTGAAACAGAAGTTTCCAAAGACTACACGAGGCAAAAATAAAAGAAAGGGATTTTGATTGGGCCGCAAATTTGTCACATCATAAAGGACAGTGTATTCCATTCAAAACTGACCGAGCTTGCAACTGCTGCACGTATATCATTTAAAGAGGAATATTCCAAAATCTTGGGTAATACAAAATGCAAAAAAATGTCGAACAAATTGTGAATCCTTTAATTTCCACCTACAGCGATATGGGTTGCAGCATGTCTTTGAAGCTTCATTTTCTCCTCTCGCATTTGGACCTTTTGTCGGCAAATTTAGGGTCTGTGACTCACGAACATGGTGAAAGGTTTCATCAAGACATTATGTACTGTGAAAACCGATACTAAGGGAAGTGGAACCATACAATGCCCACAGATTATTGATGGAACCTAATCAAGGATGCTCCGGAGGTATCCTACAAATAAAAATCACATGCAAAAAACAATTTTAGATTGGGTAATGACGTTGTATGCATAACTTGTATTATAACAATGTAAACATTACATAATAAAACGTTCCACTATATAAATATGAATAACTTTTGATTGGAGGATGATAGAAAAATTCTGTTAACACATTCATAATTAGAGGGAAAAATCCTACAAGAAATACCCATAGCAGATTAGGAAACAAAACAATGCAGTTTGTTGTTCAGCGTTCCAATAGAAATAATTCTGAAATTTTTACACACGCCGACTTAAATATCATATTGTGAGCTACATAGTTATGTAAAAATAACCCATATTTGTATATCTGTCTAGACCAATTCGGTCGAGTGCTAACATCAAACCGATTCAAAATTGATTCACCAAATATGTATAGAAATGGGTTGCTTGGAGTTCGTGCCACCGTTGCAATCCGACGTCAGATGTGAAATACCAACGTCGGTGCAACGTTAAAATGCTGCTGAGGGAGAAGCTAGTCTTTCGAAATTGACAACACTTTCTGTCATAGTCGTAATCCCAAAATGGGTTTAATATAGTTCTCGCAGATTTCTATTCCGAGCTAGCTGTTCAGCGCTCTGTCAGAGGAACTGAAACAGCTGAATAAAAATTCAGTACATTTCTGTATTTTTCAGTACACTAAATAAAAAAAATCAATATTTTTTGTTGCAGGAAAAACAAAAAAATCTTGATAAAACAAATGAATACTTTAATTAGTTCGGAATGTATATATAAAAAACAAAAACTTAGGTAATAATACATAGAAGACGAAAGTGTACAGAAAATATCATTTATTTTTATGAACGGACCTACATGACTACATTGGCCAGGAGGCGAGTTTTTGTTGTCTGGAAATTTAGAATTTTGCCGAACCCTTGCCGTTCCAGGCAAGGTAGGGATCTTTAACGTGCGTGAAAACACTCACACACGTTACCTCCATTTAACCTCTCAACCGAACGAGGGCGTAATTTTTGTGAAAAATGATCACCTGCCATTTTTCAAGCAGTCGGCCGTGTCGGGATTTGAACCCAGGCCCTTGGAATCCGTAGTCTTTCGCTTACTACATTGATCCACGGCAACGCCGATAAAATAGTCCCCCATTCGGATCTCCGGGAGGGGACAACTTCGTGGGATGCGATCCGAAAGTATAAAAAAAAGAGATCCATGAACATTCTGCGAGTCGGAGCGTGGAATGTCAGAAATGGATAGGTTATCACTAGACATGGTAGGGATCAGCGAAGTCCACTGGCCAGAGGCGGGGGATTTTGGAGTGGAGACTTAAGGGTAATTCATACGGGATCAGAGGAAGGAAATTCGGGTGTGGGGATAGTTATGTGAAAAAAAAATACGACAACGTGTAGAAAACTACTTACAAAAAAAAACAAAAGAGTATTCGTGGTTAAATTAGAATCTAAACCGGTAAATACAGTAATAATACAAGTATACATGCCCACCTCAAGCTACAGTGAGGAAGAGGTAGAAGCGATCTACAAAGATATCGAAGACTTACTAAGATACGTAAAAGGACATGAAAATTTAACAATTACGGGAAATTTTAATACAGTGGTAGGTGAGGGTAGGAAAGGAGCAGTAGTAAGTTTATTTGGTTTAGGTAGGAGAAATGACAGGGGAAATAGGCTGGTAAAATTTTGCGACACGAACAATTTAACCATCATAAATACATTATTTCAACATCATGCTAGAAGACGATACACGTGGAAGATTCCCGGAGATGCAGGAAGGTATCGAATAGATTACATTATTGTTAAACAACGGTTTAGGAATCAAGTAAAAGACTGTAGAAGCTACCCAGAAGCAGATATAGACACTGACCACAACATCGTAATTATGAAGGCCGCTCTTAAACTTCGGCAAAATTTCCAGGTTAAATGAACTCGCTTCCTGGCCAATATAGTACCTTCGGGTGGAGAATTGGAAAATAAAATGTAAGGTATTGTAAGTACGCGACTTTAAATCTGGAAGGTCGTCTATTTAAAGGCCTTCGTTTATTTCGTTGTACTATTCTTTTCCTTATTATTTTGATTTTTTTCTTCAGTTAGTCATATTTTATTAGGCTTATATCTTTATTAGTGGGTTAACTGGATTTATTTATCTTACCATTTTTTTGACAGAGTTTTGCGACCAGTAATGGTAATAGCAAAAGTTACGTAACGACACTATCTTGTACTGAATCTGCAGTTGATGTACTGCATATCTAAATTTGTTTTTGGCGAAACAATAAATATAACCGAGTCGGACAAACAAGGGTATATAAACACACGCTCTCAGCACAGACTTAAGTCTATTTTACTGACTCGCTTTGAAAGGTTGAGTATCCCATTTTTTTACTGTGCCCATAGCCAGCATTTAGATGTTTTATGTTTCAACCCCTATGTCCATAACCACCGTTAAGCACTCTTGTATCGTACCTACAGCCGACACTCTTACAACAGTATAAAAACGTTGTTCCCACCGTCGGCGTTGGTATACTTTTGTTCACCTTACCTTCATTATTATATTAGTTATCGATTCAGATTGCGTTGATATACAAAGACAGGTGCGCAAGGGAGTGGATAAGTCTAGTAACAGCTAGATCACAGTAGCATCACGTAGGATACAAGTTGGTGATTACAGTCATACGTCATTAAATGCGAGTTATTGCGGACTTTCGATAGTGTAACTACAATTGGTGACCAGGGTGGAATGAAGAACACTGTCATTACAATTGATTACTCCGACGAGAGGAAAGCTATCACTACTTGATAACATTGATTGAGAACACCACTACAATTGGTGACCCTAACCAAGAAGAACACTGTCACCCAATTGATGATCACAGCCGAAAAGAATAATGTCATTACTATTGGTGCGGCCTAGAAGAACATTGGCACTGCAATCGGACCGACCGACCGAGAACACTGTCACTACAATGATGACCCCGAACGAGAAGAGCATTGTCGCAACACCTGGTAACCACGACCAAGAAGACCACGGACCCTGAGGCAATAAAGCAATTGCATTGATTTCCCCAAATAATAAAAAAAAAAAGATATTGGAAAACTAACATGGAAGAAAGCTGAACAAAGACCACAAGCTCCGGTTTCCATCGAAACAATCAAGAACCATATGGATTCACGGAGTTTTGAAGAACGGCATTGGAACTATGGTTTCTACGAGCTGAAGTCTCCTTCGCAATACACGATATTCGTTCCAAACAAGCTAAATATCAACTATTAGTAGCAAACTTATCCGCTGGTCTGTTATAATAAGTAGCAGCTAAAATCGTAGCGTAATTGAAAAGTTAAAACAAGCATATACAGACCTAAAAGTAGACATACTGCGCATATATGGCTACAAAGAAGCGAAATTACAAACAGCAAACCGTTTGGTGATCAAAAGCCATCGCAGCTATCAGCAATGCTACCACATCTAGTTAGGTCGAGCACAATACTCAAATAATGGGACTTAAGTAGAAGGGGGCACCGTCTCAAAGCGTGCAAAGAACTATAGTTGCAATCGATTTCAGCCCGCTAAACAAGTTGGAGTTGTTAGCCGATAATATGATAGACTACAAGGAAACGGATATCCTGTCAGTAGCATACGACTCGATTAAGAAGTTCAAGCGCTAATAAATCAATTTACACATGTACAAAAAGTAATGCTATCATATGCCAATCAAACCGGGAATAAGACCAGAATCTGCTCTTCAAATACAAGAGAACGATGTAATTCATCCGTGCAAACGTGCTATTACACTCTAGCTTTGGATAAAACGCTAAACGCAGCAGGTCGCTGTGTTCGAGAAGTATACAGAAATTTACATACGCAAACTCTTCACCAATGACTAACGATCAACAATCAACGTACTACCGGTAGCAATACATAGGCTAACCCAGCTTTTTGTAGGCAAACAATTAAAGAAGAGTATTTGTAATGACATGATCTTGTATTGAATCAGGTGCTGATGTATCATTATGTAATTGTCTGCATATCTATATTCTGCATATTTATATTCATACTTTCTGTTATAATAAATAGAACCAAGACGGCCAAGCAAGGGTACATAAACACGCGCACTTAGCACATGCCCCAGTCTGCTTTGCCAACTCGCTCTGAAAGATGAAAAATTCTTTTTTTTTGCTGTGTCCATAGCCGGCGTTCTGCAACCATGTGTCGTGCTTATAGTGGGCAGGCTTACTACACTTATAAAGACGTTGGCCAATAGTCGGCGTTTTGATACTCGGGTTCAACTTGTTTTCATTATTATATAAGTTATCAATTTAGAGCATCGGTATATAAAGAAAGGTGCGGGATTTACATATCCCCCAAATTAATATATATGTATATTTAGAGGCAACTATTAAAGCTTAAGCAATAGATTGTTACATTGTATAATTGAAGGACACATTATAAAAGTTAATGAAAGTTCATAATCAGACGTGAGAAAGGAAGCAACTACTTTGTATTCCAGACGTAACATTATATTGCAGGTGCAGGTCACAATAGACTATAAGAACGCATTTGTTAGAATTAAGATTATTAACAAGTAATCCAATGTATTTTATCAAGAAGTAGCAGACATGAGATCTGCACTTTCCACAAGACAATGCGAAGGCAGGGATAGAATAAATACCCTGAGGAGCCCATGATGGCCAGTCCATCTCCAACTTCATAACTTTAACATTGTTGGTTGTTCAGCTACTCATTAGTAATTACGAACTTTGAATATTTGTTAATTAAAACGTTAGTGAACATAACGTCCAAGTTGTCAAATCATATTTGTAATTACTGTATAAATACAATACACTTGTAAGGAGTATTTTGTTGGAAATAAAGACTGTTTTAAAAGAAGCTCCCAAAGGTCCAAAACCTCTCTGGCGCAGTCGATTGTAGGATTCCAGAAGGGCACTAGCGAATCAAAAATCGAGGAAATGGTGGTCGTGAATCTTAATTCTTTAACTGGAACAAAAACCAACCAATTAGACAAAGTACAAAATCGACCGTGTCTATTAAAGAAGGAAGACGAATGGAACTGACAATCAAAGTACCAAAGTACCAAAAGTTCATTTTCCTAACCATTTTCAATTGCATATTGATATTAGCTAATAAGAAACAATAGAATTTTATATATACATTTAATCGTACAATTTTATTATCACAATTTATTAATATTATCGAAAGAATTTACTCAGCAAAAGTCTGAAACTTATTATAATAACGGTGTATAATTATACAACAGTTCTTGTACCATTTTATTAGAGCAATTATTACTAAAATAAATTATTCAGAAAAATCTGAAAAGCTTGATTCTCATCACATTTATAATCTCTTACAAAGGTTTATTAATTGCACATATTTATGTACTTTATTATTGCAACAATTATTTAATGAAACAATTATTCAGCAGAAGTCTGAAACCGATGGTTATTATAAATACAATCAATATACGTAATGATAACTTAATACAAACTCGACTGAAAGTAACTGAGAATCAATCTATAGAGATAAATACTGAAAATATAAAACTATATTTATACTCAATTCCAATGTACGACGGTAATCAAGCATTATTAAGTATTTTCATTACTGTTGTGAAACAATTTTAAAGTCTTTTTATAAATAAGGTGACGTCAAACTCAATGTCTGGCTTTTACTCTTAATACTGAGCAAGTTAACAGGTAGAGCTTTGACCTTTATTGCAAGCCGCAATGACCTCACAGAATGGGACGATTACAAACGGATAATGGTAACGTATTTCGGAGACCAACGTAATATAAAATTCCTTATCAGAGGTTTAATAAATTTAGAAATGGAAACTAACCAATCACCATATCAATTCGGTATAAGATGTCAGGACCTGCGAAGCTAAATTCTAACCAAACTAAAACTCGAGGAACCCGACCAAAACATACGATTAATAAAGACCAAGATGTACGCCAAAATGGCATTAGACACCTACATAAACGCGTCACCCGAACGATTATCGGATAAAATAAGGTTTCAACATCCCAAGAACTTAGAAGAAGCAATGAACTTAATTGTAGAAGAAAAAAACGTAATGTACTACAGAAACAGAATCTATAATCCTAACGCAAATAAAACCATTCACCGATGAAAGCGATACAAGTCGCGAAACAAATACCAACACAAATTTACACCATTTAACGCACCAATGAATCATCCACGAATTAACAATACAAACTTTAATAACACAAATAACACAACCAATTTCGACAATTACCAAGACCAACATTTAATTCAACTTTTACAAAACCTACATTTACACCAAAATTCAATCAGAACGCGAATCGAACATGGCAACCTTTCGGTGCAAATCCGAGCAAAAACACGCCGATGACGAGTAACAACCAACCCCAATAATTATTACAAACCAACCCCTATGGATACGTCATCTGGTAACATCAGACAAAACACAAAATATCGCAAATCAGACCAGACTATAACCAAAAACAAAACTTCACTTTCGAGGAACTATTCCACCAAAAAGTAGAAGGTTTTAACAATCAAGATACAGATAATTATGCGAATCCAAGTAGAGACGATGAAACAAATCATTCGGGAAACTATAACGTAACGATGTTAGGAATGTTAGGAAAGATTTAATAAGATTTAACACGATATTTAATCAAATGATATCGACCCTTACTGTAATTGAACAAATTTTAGCTACCTTAGGAAATACTCTAACATTTGCAAAATTAAATACTTTACATGCTGGAATAATAGAACTACATATATTATTAAATGAATTATTAGGAATCAAATCACTTATAACTCATAGTAAACTAGCCTTTAAAGTAACAGAATCTAACATATTCATATTTGAAAAAATAGCCATAGTAAAGGGTTAAGTAAAAAATCATGAAATTACGTTTTTAATAAAAATCCCCCATTGTAGAAATTAACAATTACAATTATTATCATTTGTTTGCTTTCCCCATGAAAGTTATTAGTCAATACCAAATTATTATACCCAAAACCAAGTTCCCTTCCATAGATGAACTTAGGTATGGATTCACCAATGAAAAATGCAAAGAAGTGGCACCCAGACAATATTTATGTCGATCAATAACGACAACAGCTATTCAAACAGGTAGCCCTTGTGAAGTACAATTATTAAGATTCTCTAATCAGAATGAGAATTGTGAACCAAAACCAGTACAAATTACGGACATGAAAATTCAAAAAGTTACGGACAACAAATGGATTGCTATATTTCTTCAAGAAGTAATAGCAACCGCCAAGTGCAACCAAGACAAAACAGTTTCGCTCTAATTGGAAGCAAAGTGATCACCATAAAAGAAGATTACTATTTAAAATTAAAAAGTGAAATTATTCGAGTACATCAGAACCCAACAGTAACCACGAAATTTGCAAATCTACCCGAACTACAGTTCAAGATTCCTCAAACCGAAGACAACAAAATCATCAAGAAACCGATGCAACTAGAACACCTAGACCTAGACGATCTCAACCACACCGTAAAATTAATGGACAATTATAAAGAACACTTAAGTGAGTTAAAAGTGCCAGAATTACATTATGAACATATCAGTGTTTGGACAATTTTATTGAACATTGTAATAATTTTATTAACTGTGTAATTATTGTATAAAATGTATCTTAGATATAAGAACAAAGAAACAAATGTAAGCAAAGAGACTACAAATGAAATCTTAGAGACAATGAGTTTTAAAAATTAAGTACAACCCTTAATTTTCATCTAAGTCAGGAGGAGCTACATATCCCCCAAATTAATATATATGTATATTCAAATGCAACTATTAAATCTTAAGAAATAGATTGTTACATTGTATAATTGAAGGACACATTATAAAAGGTTAATGAAAGTTCATAGTCAGACGTGAGAAAGGAAGCAACTACTTTGTATCCCAGACGTAACATGATACTGCAGGTGCAGATCACAGTAGACTATAAGAAAGCAATTGTTAGAATTAAGATTACTAAAAAGTAATACAATGTATTTTATCGAGAAGTAGCAGACATGAGAGCTACACTTCCCACAAGACGATGCGAAGGCAGGAGCGCATAAATACCCTGAGGAGCCCATGATGGCCAGTCAGTCTTGAACTTCATAACTTTAACATTGTTGGTTGTTCAGATACTCATTGGTAATTGGTAACTTTGAATATTTGTTAACTAAAACGTTAACGAATATAACGTCCAAGTTGTCAAATCATTATTGTAATTACTGTATAAATAAAATACACTTCATAGGAGTGTTTTTTTGTTTGAAATAAAGACTTTTAAAAAGCTCCTAAAGGCCCAAAACCCATATCGCGTAGGAGTTGATAGGTCTAGCAACAGAACGGTAGTATTACGTAAGACATAAGTTGGTGATAAGTGTCATACGTCTATAATTGCTAGAATTGTTTATCTATAGAAGAAAAAAGCAATCTAGTGAATCTCTTTTCAGTGTTTTAGGTTTTCAAATGCGTAGTCCGACAAGCTGCCATCGATGTACAGTTTACAACGCAATATTACTTAAGATTACAGGCGCTAAAAAAACTGCAGAACAATCGAATAAGGTTCTGTAACAAAATGGATACAGAATAAAGTCTTCAAATTATGTCAATCAAATTAGTAAAATATTTTTCTATCAACATACGGACACACAAACTTCTTAGTTGTTTTCGTAAGTGTTAACGTATGTCTTTAATTAGAACACGTTCAAATCGTATTGCTATCTATATCGTATGCATTAGTTAAGCTTTTCCAGAATCTTGAAGGCGTGTTTGGAATTAGGTCAAAAACCTACGATGTATTTGTATCCTTTATGATTCCTATTTCAGTTTTGTTTATCTGTTCACTACTTTAAATATCCTGTAAATGAATTTTTCTCAATTGCTTATTTGTGTACACAACTATGGGCACTGTTGTCCCTCAAATAGCTCTGAAGATTTTTATTAACGTAAAGGATATGGGTTTCATTTAACATTGAATAATAATACTCAACAGGGATCCCCGAAGTACTTTATATTATGCAAATCAGTCGGCACGTGGTCGTTTCATTTTCATATGATAGAGGTCGATAAATTCTAGACGGGTTATTTTATGCAGTACTAGATTATTACTGATATCGAATGTTTGCGGTTGATATTCTATTACTGTTACTGATTACACCCATATTGAACACAACTCGAGTTTGGTGTTCTATATGCATTGAAATTATTAATTATAGTACGAACAATTCGTTTATTATTACATAGTCACTTTGAACAACCATTACTGAGTTTGGTTTATTACTAGAAAATTAATAATGAATACAGTATTGTTAAAGTCTGTTCACAAACGAGACGCGAAGTAATAAATTAAACTCCCAGCGGGAACTCACGGGCGTCTGGATTTATCTTTTGTATAAGTATCATAAAATGTTAAATACTTTTATGTCTTCCTTACCAAGGAATTATTCTTGAAACCATTATTTTCTGTACAAAATGCACTTTGTATTAGTAATAACACAACATTGTTTTCAAAGAAATGTTAATGCAATACTAATGACTTCCTTAACTGCATAGCTATACAGGATTACCTCTCTTAATATTATACTTTATTTTTAATTGAGTATAGCACTCGTTAAAACAAACAAATTTTCAAATAATTTTCTACTCTTAACTTAAAAATTAAGCGAGCTGGGCCGTTTCTAGTGTTGTAATTGCATAAATTTTTGTACCTACAGTGGTTATTAGAAGACTAGCAAGTTGGTCTTTCTTAAATCCTATGTATTATGTAAACCCCCCATTTCGAATGGACCTGCACCTTGCCGAAGTTCTAGATTACTAGAACAGGTGAAATGGCTTGCGTGTTCTAATGAGCTAAAGAGCCAACCAAAGTAGTAGGGTCGTTAGTAAGGAACAAGACTAAGACATGTCTCCGAAAGAGGGCAGCGGCTCCTATTAGCAGAGACCATTGGGGTCGGTATAACAGTCTAAGACACACTACCGCGATGTGGAAGGCAACGGGAAACCACCACATTACCTCCCAAGTACACAGCGTACCTAAATTATAATAAAATGATGGCATTCTCTGGGGTAAAAGATTCCGGAGTTAAAATAGTCCCCCGTTCGGATGGATCGAAATGGATATATTAGCACTAGACAGAGTAGGGATCAGCGAAGTTCGGTGGCCAGAGGCGGGGGATTTTTGGAGTGGAGACTTCAAGATAATTCATACCGGAGCAGAGGAAGGAAATTTGGATGTGGGTATAGTTATGCGGAAAAAGATAGTATACTGTATAGAAAACTACTTACAAAAGAATGAAAGAGTGCCCATGGTTAGATTAGTATCTAAACCGGTAAACATGGTTATAATACAAGTATACATGCCCACCTCTAGCTACAGTGACGAAAAGGCAGAAGCGATCTACAAAGATCTCGAAGACATATTATGATACGTAGAAGGACATGAAAATTTAATAACTACGGGGGATCTTAATGCGGTGGTAGGTGAGGGTAGGGAAGGAGCAGTAGCAGGTTTATTTGGTTTAGGCACGAGAAACGACAGGGGAAATCGGCTGGTAGAATTTTGCGACAAGAACAAACACATTATTTTAACATCATACTAGAAAAAGATATACGTGGAAGATGCCAGGAGATATAGGAAGGTATCAAATAGATTGCGTTCTTGTTAGAAAATGGTTTAGGAATCAACTAAAAAACTGTAGAAGCTACCCAGAAGTCGATACAGACACTGACCACAACATCGTAATTATGAAGGCCGCACTGAAATTTAAAAATTTGAAAAAAAGAAACGGAAAAAAAAGATTCGAAAAAAATGAAATGAATTGCTGAAAGATATCGGGAAAATATCTGATACTGAGGAAGTAGAAACAAAATGAAATAACATTAAATCCCTCCTAGACATGGCCAGAGATATTCTGGGGTATAAACAAAAAGAAAATAAGAAACCATGGATAAAAAAGGATATCTTGAATTTAATAGAAGAAAGACGAAAATACAAAAGTAAATCAGAACAAACAAGAAAACAGAGGTACAAAGTCATAAAATGAAAAAATTATTCGCAAATGCAGGAAAGCTAAAGAACAATGGATTGATGAGAAGTGCAAAGAGGTACAAACTAAGATGGAAGTAGGAAAGACAAATGAAGCATACAAACTAAGTAGAATCAATTTTGGGGATATAAAACCGTATAGCAAAAAAATAAGAAACACGAAAGGAAAAGTCATTATAGAAAATGTTGAGAAAGTGGGTAGATGGCAAGAATATATAGGGAATTTATATGCAGGAGAGGAACTAACTGCATTAGAACAGGAATCAGACATTGAAAATGATGACTTGGGCTATCCTATACTTAGAGATGAGTTTGAATTAGCATTAAAGGGTCTGAAAAATTATAAGGCGCCGGGAACAGATAAGATGCAAGCAGAAATTCTAGAAGCCGCTGGACAAGCAGTAACAGAACGTCTCTTCCAACTTGTAAGCTATATGTGTGAAACAGGCGAGATACCCAAAAATTTCAAACGTAATATCATAGTAACTATAACAAAAAAGAAAGGCGCAGATAGATGTGAAAATTTTCGAACAATAAGTTTGACGTACCAAAAATATGAACTAGAATTGTACAAAAACAAATGGAAAAACGAGCTGAAGAAATACTAGGAGAAGATCAATTTGAGTTTAGACGAAACAGGGGAACACGGGAGGCTATTTTAGCTGTGAGAGTGATAATGGAGAAAACAATAGAAAAAAGGGAAAGCGTGTGTATAGGGTTTGTGAACTGGAAAAAGCTTTCGACAATGTAAAATGGAAAAAAATGTTCGATATACTCAAAAAAATTGGAATGAGTTATAGGGATAGACGATAACTTACACAAAGAGCAAACAGCAGTAATAGAATTAGAGCAGGAACGTAGAGAAATAAACATTAGTTAAGGGGTGAGACAGGGACGTGCCTTATCCACATTAATCTTTAACTTGTACATTGAAGAAGCAATGAATACTGTCAAATGCAGGAAGACCTTTGGAATTACTATGCAGATGATATAGCGGTATTAGCATCTAGCAAGGAAGAGTTAGAAGCTGCTCCTAATGAAATGGAAACGGTTCCAACAGAGAGATACGGTATGAAAATTAACAAAACTAAAACTAAAGTACTAGTATGCAAAGGAGGGAAAATAAATCAAAAACAAGAATGCAAATATGTAACACGAACTTACAAGAGGTTAAAGATTTTTGCTACCTAGGAAAAGCCAAATAACGCAAGATGGAAAAAGCGCAAAAGATATAAAACAAAGATTAGCACAAGGTCGTGCTACTTTAACAAGAAAAAGCAACTACTGTGTTCAAAGACAACAAACACAGAAACAAGGGAAAGATTGCTTAAAACATATGTGTGGAGCACAGCACTGTATGGCTGTGAAGCCTGAACAGTAGGAGCAGCGGACAAAAAAAGGAAGAAGCCTTTGAAATGTGGTGCTATAGACGTATGATGAAGATATCATGGACAGACAATGTTAAGAACGAAAAGGTATTAAAAATGGTATGGGAAGAAAGACATATGCGAAAAATGGTAAAAAATAGTAGAGTTAGGATAATAGGCCACATACTATGGCATGAGGGAATAGTGCGTAGTATATTAGAAGCAGAGAAAAAGAGAAAGAGAGGTAGACCTAGGTTAAACTACTGCACACAGATAGTGAAAGAAGCAGGCTGTAGGAATTTCATGGAAATGTGGAGCCTAGCTCAGAATAGAAGTCAATGAAGGTACGCATCCAACCAGTTCCAAGATGGATAAATTAATGACGAAAAAAGTAACTGTACTTAAACATGATTATTATTATAAGCAACTACAAGTATTGGTTGGAGAATATTCTCGAATAAGGTTAATTGTGTGAAAGGATTTTCTGGAAAACTATTAATTCGGCAAATGTCTAAGTGTTGGGGAAGCCACAGGCTGCTTAACCTCCTTAACTGAATCTTGGTGAAATAGGGCATAAAATTAGAAAACAATAAAAGGGAAACCGAGCTGTATACAGGCTGTGTGAGAATTTCACGGAACTGTGTAAATTAGCTCAGAATATAGATAAGTACAGGTACCTGTCCAATCAGTTTTGAGACGGAAAACCCAATGACGAAAAAATAAGTGCTCTTAAATCTGATGATTATTACAAACAACTACACGTGTTGATTGTGAAGCATCTGCAACAAATGCTGACTGTGCGAAACGATATATTGGAAAACATTTTAAATCGATAAATGTTCAAGTGCTGGGGGAACTTGGCAGCCACATGCTGCTTACTCCCTTCTCAACCTTACATGCGATTTTCCAATGCTCCACCAAAAGGTACTACATTCAGGAAGCGAATTTTTTTTTAACCTGAAAAATTTGGAAATTTGCCGAACCCTTGCTGTTCCAAGTAAGGTGGGGATCTTTAATGTGCGTGACAACCCTCACACACGAGACCTCCATTTTTGCCTCTCATCCGAACATGGGTGTATTTTTGTGAAAAATGCTCGCCTAACATTTTTCAAGCGGACTGTGTCGGGATCCACCCCTTCTGAATCACTGAATGTCGGAGAATAAGACAACAAACATAGAAACAAGAAGAAAATTGTTGAAAGCATGTGTGAGGAGCGCAGCACAGCATGCCTATAAAATACGGGCAGTAGAAAAAGCAGACAGAAAAACGGTAGCAGTCTTTTTGTATGCTGTGCTTCAGATGTATGAGGATGATAGCATGGACAGTCACAGTTAATAACAAATAGGTTATAGAAATAGTATGGGAACAAGGACATCTGTGGAAAAAAATAGGAGAAATAGAAGGGCAGAATACGTTCTAAAGCATTTTTGGGGAATAGTATGGGATATATTACAAGCAGAGACAGGAAAAAGGAGGTAGATGTAGACCTATATCAGATATAGACAGATGCAGACTGTGCATATTTCAAGAAATGTGTAGGTTAGTTCAGAATAGGAAACAATGATGGTACGAGTCTAACCAGTTCCACGATTGAAAACCTAATGATGATGATGTTGAACCCCCTGTTTATTATCTATTTATGTATTACTAATATAAATACGTATCATAATCCTCTGAAATTTAATAAATAAAAGGTTTTCCAAACAAAATTGATTAGAAAAGTGTGTACGCTTGGTGCTAGTATGAAAAAATGTTACTAAGTTATAGTTATATATAGTTATTGTTATCATAAAAGATACAGTTGAAATATTTTGAAAAGTTCTTTTTCTGTTGTTGTAATTTTAAAGATTGAGTAGGTCGTCCGATTTCAATTATTACATGTTTTTCGTTATATGTTTTTGTATTAAACGTATTCGTTTTTAGTCTCTGAATGCAATTCATATCTGAACTACACTCACAATTTCACAAACAAATGTCACAGAAGCATTCATTATTTTTTATTATGTATATGATATTATATTATTGATAAAATAAATACAACACAAAGAAGTTACTCCGCGGATGCGTCACGACTAGTCAAGTCGTTACCAGTCTGCAACTACCACGGGTTCGTTTAGGAATAATTTCCTGACTAACAGCATATTTGAATTTAGTCTGTCTGTACCACCTGGGTATAATCTAAAGAAGGAACCCAACCACGTCATATATTATCCACCGAGCGTATCCGAAATTGACAACATAACCGTGCGATTTGTTGATCATTGGGGGGGGGCTGAATTTTTCACCGGAAACACACTTGCGTTAGACTGGAAATAAAAAGCATCTAAACAAAAATGCCCATCAATTTTGTATATAAAACAACTTACCACGCACGTCGACAAACAGAAGTGAATACAACGTCAGAGTGTCAAGTCGTCAAGAGACTTACAGCCGAAGAAGAACGTTTCTTAAAATCCTTGGAATTAAAAGTTATAGATGATGGATGGCAGAAATAAGCGCAGCTTAGATCTGCACGGTGATGAAAACGTTAAACATGGAAGACTTAAATATGAGGACGTACCTAAATTGGATGTGTTTGGAAGTTATAAATTAGACGAAACAATAATAAAAGAATATTTTTATACGTATCTACCATTTACCTTAAATGCAGAAAACAACGATCAAATTTCCATAGAAATTCACAGCAGTGATAACATCACATACCCCCATGAAAGTTTCATATTTATTAGGGGTACCTATAAGCTTACGGAAACATTAAGAGAAGTAACAACTGTAGAACCGATTAGGGCAGCAGAACCAGATTATAAAGCATACGAATTTACTAGAAATGCGCCGTATTTTCTGTTTGAGGAAATTCAATACAAATTGGGGAATACTCAAGTAGTAGATGTGTGCAGAAATCCGGGGATTACTCGAACCATCAAGGGATTAATATCACTAGAAGAAGCAGAAACAAAGTTTATTACACACACTGGTTGGAAATCCGATGCCATATTCCAAGATGGACGGTTTAGTTGTGCAATACCGCTAAAAACCATTTTTGGGTTTTTCGAAGATTACAAGAAAGCTATCGTCAACATGCCTCAAGAACTGATTTATATCAAATCCAAATCTGATGTAAACTACTACAAGTCGATTGGAAATACGATGAAGTTCAAAATACAACGTATTTCATGGGAGGTACCTCACATTACATTAAGCGACTATGCCAGAACTCCGTTGCTGTCACAGATGCAGGATCAAGCAAGCATCATGGCAGCATTTAGAAAATGGGATCTGCACGAATTACCATAGCTATCTCAATCAAAGTTGCAAGTGTGGCGAATTAAAATATCGTGCGAAACCGAAAAGGCACGATGGATAATATTATCACTTCAAAATGGAAAATACGACAAGAAGGAAGAAAATGCGACAAGCATTACGAATGCTATGCGACAAGCATTACGAATGCTTTACGTCAAAGTGTATTTGAACTCTCAGACGTTTCCTTAAAATCGCATGAATTAGGACTTTGAACGAATGACTACTTACTGACATACATATCATACGCAACTTTTATGGAAAAATACCACCCAAACATTATATCTAATAAATGTTTAATGGACTACAGCAAGCTCAAGAAATCACTCGTCTTTGTAATCGACTGTCGTCATCGATTTGAAAGCATCAAGGACGCAACGGTCGACGTAAGAATGGAATTAGAAACATCAAGAAATTTTGAAGCGTCAATGAAGGCTTATGCTTTAATTAAACATGACTCTATGTTTAAATATAATCCTTTCACAGAAGTTGTTAACAGATATATTCACAATTAAATATTGTATGTGTATTGCTTTTATTAAAATTGTATATAATGTATGTTGATTTAATTATATCAGAAGTTTTGATGTTCTACCTACATGACAGATGAGTGGGTGAGCAAGTGGCGGGCGGTCGGCGGGCAGGCGGTGGGTAGGCGGGCGGGGAAGGGCTGGCGGGCGGGAATGAACTATTTAGTATAAAAAACGTCTTTTTAAAATTTTGAATTAGTCTCAGCTGTATATTTGAAAGATGTACACCAAGCAATCTTTAGAGAAAGCAATTAGTGAAATCCTGCAAGGTGTGTTAAAGCTAGTAGTTTGTACAATGTACCTAGAACAACGCTACGCGATCACCTCCATAAACTTGGTGCTCGAGATAAAAGTAGACAATTAAATATCCTGGATATGGAAACTGCAAGACAAGAACTTAAAGTACCGGTGCAGAACTTTGAGAAATTCATGGTTTCTACACCTAGCAATATGGGTAAACACGGACTTTTGTTCCCATCTAATATACGAGCAATATTCGTCGGTCCATCTAATTGTGGGAAAACAAACGCCTTAATCACGCTTATTTTGCACGAAAACGGACTTGAATTTCAAAATGTGCATGTGTTTTCAAAAAGCCTGCATCAACCGAAACATGAACTGTTAAGAGGTGTATTTGAACCTTTAAGAGAAGAAATTGGTTACCACGAATTTGGAAACTACAAGGATTTGATTGAACCCGGAGATACCAAAAAACTGTCTTTGATGATACCTGCAAACGAACAAAACAAGATCGCACAGTTTTTCTCGTTCAGTAGACATGTAACGGGCATTTTTACAGCTTAACCTTTTTACGCCTTTTTCCCAATTCGTAATTACATTTCTGCAACTACTAGTTCTATATTGTATGCAATTTAACTCGCGGGTATTACTTTTAAAAGATGGTTTAATTGAAGATTGGTTTTCATTAATAAATACATTCCAATGAATGAATTTTAAATAGAATTATTCGTAAATTGTTTTCCAACTTAGTGAAAATTACAAACCGCTTGGAATTAATAATAAATTGCTATTCGTATAAATGTTGTTCCTTATGTGGATATACGAGTCTAAATATAAACAGATAAGAAGTATAGTTCTGATTACCTTTGAAGGAGGTAGGCTTTCAGATGTAACCTGTTGGATTGACAAGAAGTGCGGTGGTAATAACAACGAGTTGTTATGAACAGATACGTAGTCGGTTTTTGTTCTTGGTTCCGGTATATTAAGTACTTTGAGTGATACGCGTTGCTTTGCTGATTGTGTCTTTAGTTGTTTTTCTTGTAAAATAAAAGGTTTACGGAACATGGACTTAGTGATTACGCGTTGCACGACAAATTGTTTTTGTTGCTTTTCTGTTAGAAATAAAAGTCGTAGAACTTGAAAAACCCGACCGCACGTGGTTGTTTTTACGGAAGATTGACTTAGTGATACCGTCGTTTTACTAATTGTGTTTTTTTGTGGATTTGTCTTGCTATATTTGAACTGTGTGCGATCTAGTTTTCGTGGCCTCCTTTTCTTATCAGAGTAGGGCATACTTTGGTTTATTCAAACACAGTTTTAAAACTTGAGTGTTTCTAAAAAATGGTGATACAGTTGTAGCAGGTTTAGTAGAAAAAAAAAGAGGTTGCTTCTTATGAACAGGTATCTCATTCACTTGTAAAGACAGTTGGTACTGTAGTTCCTGAATTTTCTAACCCCAACGAATCTAAAATAGATCTTTGTTTGCGCGAATTTGGTTATGCAAAAGCATTAGCTTTTCCTTTGTTACCATAGGTAGCAAATAAAACGCTTCACGTTACTGTTAGTTTAATGCATTACGTCGTGCCTTGAAAGCCCGTGACTCTACATTTTTATTACTATTTTTCTATACAATTTGTGTTGCAAAATCTTTCAAAATTATTGTCTCAGGAAATAGAATTAACAAGAGATTTATCGATGTTACGTAGTTCCACCAGCATGATAATGTCTGCTGCTAACACCAGTGAAATACGTAGGCGTGATTAGTGTAAAGTGTCAGAAATTCCATCCACACCCTCACAGTCAAGGGTGCAGTGCTTCGTTAGTGCAGGACATCGGGAATCCCACATTCAATTGCGAGGAAGCGTTGCTGAAGGACTGTTTGTAAGTTGAACTATTTCCTACTTGTTTTTACTTTAAATACCTGTCCGTTGCTTTGCCATACGTTTGGCGTTCTGATACCTTTTACCATAGACTTGCATGCTATTTTAAATAAAAAAAAAAAGAGAAAAATCAATACTACTGGACTACTCATATTAATTGTGTTTACCAATTTATATTTTGTTAAAATTTTGTCTGCTTTATGTCTAATTGGTGTGTGAGGAAACGTTTCTGCTACTTCCCAATATTACCTCACTTTGTACTAAAGATTTTTTATATTGCTTTTAACGTTGTTATATTATATAGATTATCCCAACAGTTTTTTTTATTCTACAAAGTACTGAACAATTTATACTTGACCCGTATGCTATGCTTTTTCTTTGTTTCAGGTTTGCAGGACTAATTTGTTTTTTTCAGGTTTACTATTCTAATTTTTCTATTGCAGGTACTGTTACTAATTCCTTACAGCCGCGTACCTCATATGTTGGTCTGCTTTCTACAACCCCCTACTCTCCGATTGAGCCCGGTCCTTTCTTTGTTTTTCTTTGTGTTACGTACGGCCACGAGCCAACGTAGCATAAATTTGACGAACCAACGTGGCTGCCCCGATAATAACGTCGCATAGATTTTTGGCGTCCAACGTGGCAGCCGCTAATTAACGTCATAGACATAAGAGCATTGATTCCTTTTACTTATGTCAAACGCATGCCAGCGCTGTAAAACATGGGCTTAGAGATAACGCCAATATTATTGCAATCTGGAAGCAGGATGAAACCAACCTCAGACATATAATTATGGATCATATAAGTGGTGATACGACATATCCAAAATTTAAATAAATTTGTCAGCGATGCTGGAATGGTGGTGACTCGAAACATAGTTTTGTTACTATTGTAAAAGATTTTGATGCCGATAGAGGGCGATATAGGAAAAATTTCGATAAAAAATATAAACATAGAAGAAGACGTTAATGGTTAGTCCCAATTGAAAGTTTCATAATGACGGACGTTAAAGATTTTATTGCAAATAAACGTAAGCTTCATCTTATGCAGGATGCCGTACGAAAGAAGTTTGTGGAATACAAAAAAAGATATACTACCTCTCAACAAGAATTCAAAGAAGCTCATAAACAATTGCTTGAGCCTTTGCAAATTACCGCTTCCCTGCTACAAGGAATAACGGAAAAAATACCGAAACCTATAAGAGAGATGAAAGTTGAAAACAGCGACGAACTTTTAAAAAAAATTAAGTTACCAGTTAACGTCTTTATTATACGAACGCGTTGGTTAAAAATGATGACGAAAATATAGACAAGACGGTTTATGGAGTAAAACATAATCCCGAAAAAGACGAATGGAGTTTGGTGAAAAGCGTGCTGGAGATTAATCCAGAAACTAGCGACATCACCTTAAGCAATATGATATACCCTGGTACTAAGGCTCTATACAATCAACTAGTTTATAAAGACAATCGACCTAAAAATTGCGATTTCAATTTGAACGAAGATTTACCGAATTACTTGGATATGATCAAGTCAACTTGGAGTTTTAAAAGAAAATTTAACCCATACACGTCGCAAGATTTAAACGAGTATCCGACAAATAACAAAAAGTTTGAAAATTATGTGCTGTAAAATCTAATGAAATTTCGGAGGAGTTCCAAACGAACATCCTCAAGAAAGAAACAGGGGTTAGGTCTACTCGCTCAGATATATAAAAGTCTAAACTCCAATCGTGTGCAATATGTCTACTGAAACAATGTACATGAATTAATCGATCGGTTAAAATTACTGATCACATCCAACCAAGCTGGAAATACTAGCGAAGAGCACATTAACGAGATGGTGTCCATAATAGAAGAGTTGAGCGAAGAAGGTATAATACAGTGAGCTCTGTAAATAATTACAGTTTTAAAATGCCCATCGACCGCTTCGGACGTTCAGAGCGTAAAGATGCTGATGTTCGACGTAGACCTTCAGGTCTAGGATTTCTGCTAACGTCGAATGGTGATGGATTCGATATGCAGCAAAGAAGGGTAGTGAATTCATCGGATCCGAAAGAAGATTATGATCTAGTTAATCAGAGAAGCAGCGAAGAAACAATTAGTTTTCGTAAAAAAGAGATTAGTTGGTGCCTAAAGACGATAGTGATTGTGTTAATAAGAAATTTGCAATTAAGCTCGTAGATCAAGCCTTTTCATACTGTCTAAAAAGTTCTGATGATATACAACGTAAAGATAAAGCCTTCAATGCAATAAACCAGCGTATCACAATGCTTGCTCACCCAGTTGAACCCGCTGATGCAGTTAATAAACAATATGTAAATGAAAAATTGGATAAACTTATATCTGATTTTAAAACGTTTATACACTTTTTTTATGAACTTGACTACGGCTTCTGATACAAACGATAAGGAGCTCGGTCTCGCATTATCATCGATTTACGAGGCGGTACCAGAAGCAACGAAAAACAAGTGCTACAAACCAACGCTTCAGTTTATACCAAAGGCGCAACTAGATAATGTAGCTCTATTAGTTTAACATCAGTGTTAATCAAAAATATGTAAAACAGCTGCAAAAGAAGAACGATGGTTTAAGTCATTTTCTACAGCACAATTTAACATGCGACAGAATGCTGTTATTATTCGAAATGAATTTTGTTGTTAGATTAAATGTCTGTATTAAATATATGTATTGTTTTAATAAAGTTGCATATAAATTATGTTGCATCATCGGTGCTGACCCACCCTATCAATTTTTTTCTGCTATCTAACCTAAGTCCATGTGGAGTGATGTAGTGGGATGTGAAAGGATGTGGCGGGACGTGGAGGGATATGAAGTGATGTGGAGTGACGTAGCGGGATGTGGAAGTTAAAGTAATGTGGGTGATGTGGAGGTAAGAGGGATGTGGAGTGATATGGAGTGATGTGGTGGGATGTGGAGGGATGTGGAGTGATGTGGATGGATGTGGAGTGATGTGGAGGGATGTGGACTGATGTGGAGGTGCGAGTGATGTGGAGAGATGTGGAAGGATGTGGAGTGATATGGAGTGAGGTGGAGGGATGTGGAGTGATGTGGAGTGATGTGGTGGGATATGGAGGGGTCAAGAGGTGGGTGGAGGGGACGGGAGGTAGCACCAGAACCGGTGTTCTGCGTCTATAGGGTGAATGACCCTTGGAACTCACAAAAATGGTTTGGACCTTAGAATTGGTCCATAAGAAGTACATGGGAAAAATGGTTTTTTATCCAGAACGAAAATAGCTTATCTACTAAGGTCACCACTGCTATTAAAAGAAACTGCAGCAACTTCACATCCCGTTTGGTGTGAGCGTTTAAAAAAAGGTTATTCTTTTTCCAATAAACAATTGAATTGTATTGCTCAGCCAGGCTGCTTGTCATATTTCAAATTAAACTATAGCCATTGTCAATTAATCTCCTACATCAATTTTGAATATAATGCAGATATAACAGGTACATCAACAAACACCTTCTATAACGCTCACCTATTTAGAATCAATGTGACAGTGATCGAACATCTTTAACCGGATTCGAATGTTAGCATTTATTCAAACCATTATTGTTTGAAAAAAGTTTGTTGCACAAAATTACGCACTATTCCCGCGGTGCTACGTTACGGGTCCGTACTTCTAAAAACACTAATTTACAATTGATTCGATTAATAAAAGGACTTGTAGATAGTATTGATGAAAATCCATAAAAATTATTCACGCATTTGGGAATGCTACTAGTTTTATTTAAATCGCTCAAGCAGGAAAATGTTTCTTGCAAAAAAAATTTAAATGACTTCCCACATTGAAAATTATTTTATAAGTATATTTTACTAAAACCGCTTTTCATTTGGATGCTTATAAAAAAGAAATTCGCGTCTTTATAAACTTCCAGATGGTCGCTAATGTGATGGGTTCTTAACATTACTATTTCTTTTAATTTTCATGTACAACTTCTGTATAGTTTGTGAATTTACTATAAGCAGAAATTTCAACCTTCATGGGCTTAGTTTAGACTACTCCATCAAGGTATTAATCCTGAACCAGGGTTAGTGACTAAACGCATTTAATCGCTACAGAGTAGATAAATCTGAACCTGCAGACAATACAATGAATCATTGTGTCGTGAGTAGTTAAAAACAATCACAAAAACTCGTGTTCACAAAGTTTCGGTCATTAATTTTAAACTAATCTGTGACATCCTTTCGAGAACGCAGAATAGATTTCCTACCTTTCGAATGAATACTGGCTGCTGCTTCTACATCACTTACCTGAAACAATGAAAATAATGCTATTATTAGTATGTGCTTGGAATTTAAGGGACTAGTCGTTGTTTCACAAATGCAGAGATAATCAATATTTTGGTTTTGACAAATAACTATATAGCTTTGGAAATTTTAAGATTTGTATTTTGAAATTATAAATCTCAGAAGTTTCTTACAAGAATTGCAAAATACTGCATTAACTAACATTGAGTAATTATTTTGCAGACTATTCCGATATCCTTGAAGCAAGATATACAGAGTGGTCCAAAAGTCATTACACACTCAGAAAAATGATATAAATCAATGTAAATATGAATTATTTATTATTATAATTCAAAACAATCTAAATACACATAGTACAAATGCTCAAGTTGCTTCCGCTCACAATGTATACAATCATCGAGGCGCTGAATGCAATTTGCAAGAACGTGGGGCTTCAAAATTTGTCTTCATTCAAACCATGAATGAAGTGTGGCTTATAACATTTGAATATTAACCTATTATGACCAGAGTTTTTGTTTCTCCTTTATTGAACAAAAATGTGACTAACATCAATAAAAAAATTCAATTAGCAAACAAAATGGAATAAACATTTTTAAAAAATACATTTAATAACACAAAAAAAGGGTTAGGTCATTATAGGGGCGTATAAAAAATTGTGTTCAAATATAAACATATAACAATCTTAAAAATGATATACTCATATATCTAATAAGTCTTGGAGTGATAATTATAATTGTACTCAATACACAACCCCACATCACATTTCGAACACTGTTCTGGTGCTACTAGTACAAACATCCTCTGCACAGCGACGCCGTTTTTTGTCAGGAATAGCTATTAAAAAATGATTGCGTTCGTCATACCTCAAATTATTTGCTACTCTGGTAAAGGATACACTGAACTTTGATATTTTTGGTCGCTCACCACTTTTAGGACTCGTGCCATACGTTTATAAACATGATTGGGCAATATTTTTTCTGAAATCTAATTGAAATATTTGCGGATCGTTGGGCTGCTTGTAGAGTATCCACGCAATGCTGATGCTAACATCAATCAACTAAGTGAACATACACCACCACCACGTTTTAGATACAGATACCAATTCTATATGTGTATATATTTTGATCCATTAGATCAGTGCCCCCATGTATCCATTATATTTCTTTCTTATTGTATCTAGGTACTTGTCCTACAGGTTCGACTCCGTAAGTTGTGGATGCAAGAGCAACAACGCTGTTATCCACCCATTTAACAAAAATAATACCATGGTTACTTTCAATAGAATATTTGTAAGTTCCTCTACTCCACTTGAGCATTGCCTTTTTACTGAGTAGTGGACATGATTTTGGTATACGGTCATCTCTGATAGTGCCGGTTAACGTATTTCAATAAAAGAAAAGTACGAAAATTTGTCAAAAAGTTGGTAAGGATAATCTGTAAGTGGTATTTCTTCTAGCATATTTATAAGTGGAGCACTAGATTTACCAACAAGTTCTTCGACCGTGGAATTGGCATTAAGTTATTTGCCTTGTTAAAAATCAAAACTTATTAAATAACCAGTATAAGTATTGAGCGCCCACAATTTAAATCCAAACCTAATTGGTTTTCCTTTAATATAAATTGTTTACACCCATGCTTATCAAAGTACCGAACCATTGACTCATATGATAGATGATTCTCTAGGACGAGATTTTTAGAAAAATTGATCTTCAACTTGTTAACTAAAGGACGATCCTTGAAAAGCTTGTCATTTATATCTGGTTTGGTATTATCCGCATAATGTATAAATCGAATGATTTGGATAAATCTGTCCCTTCTCATTGCATTCTAAGACGGCTTCGTTTTTCATATATGGTTGAGAATCCCAGAAAAGACGTATACTAGGTTTTGAATCATACCTGCTCACAATCAAGATGACAATGAAACAGCGAATTTCATTCTTTGTTAGTTGAGGGACTGGACAGTTTTTAAAAAGTGCGTACCTCTAAGATTCCTTTAATATAAAATCTAGAATGTTATTATCATAAAACGTCTCAAACACTTCAATTGGGTTTCGGATTTCTCTGTTTAATTATTTTAGGAAACAAATGTGCTTTAGCCTGAACTAAATGCCCATTTCTTTTCCAATTCACCAGATTCTCCAAATCGACCAGTCAAGTTATCCAAAGTTCCTCCATCTTCATCACCAGCCCTCGTCGGTTAATTTACTAACCTCAGGAGGTTCAATATAAATTCTATCTGCATTATCCATATATGCCATCTCAATAACTTCTTCAATCCATCTCCAAAAACCAAAAAGAATTTTCAACGAACTTCGTTCGTTTATGAAATCGATTTGTCGTCCGTCTGTCTGTCCGTCCGAGGCCTTTCTAATGGTCGGACATCAATGTGTGATACATCAATCGATTCAGCTCGGTGTCCTGAGCTTAAGTTTTGATGTCAGTTGAAATCGGGCCACGGGGACGCCGTGCCCCCGCGATATTCCGTCGGGAAAATTAAAATTTCAAATAGGTCCAAAATTAATGTGCGATACATATTTGGACTCCCCTAACATAGCTGAGTCGAAATATGGTACCCCCCACAAAATCTGACCACGGATACCCCAGGAATTAATTTTATTTTATCTGAATACTTATAATTATTACAACATAATAATTTTAATTTCTTTAAATTGTTTTAAAGTAAGTCTACATTTGGAAGTTCGTTGCGACAATGCCTTGCATTTTCAACTTGTTTATACTATTTTCTTTTCTATATACCCCGTAAATCCTAGTGTTACATATACAGAGTGGTAGAAAAGTCCCGGAACGGTCAAATATTTTGGGAAATACTCATCGCATCAAAAAAAAAATACGTGTTCAATATTTTTTTAAAAGCTATCCAATGACACCAAATTTGAACCCCCACCCCACCCCCTGGGGTTAGGGGTGGGACAACTTTAAAAGTTTAAGTGGAATCCCCCATTTGTTATTGCAGATTCGGATTCCGCAGGATAAATTACCCCAAATTGACCTACGATACAAACCATTTTGGATGATAGAAAGCGTTGTAATTGACAAAACCAAAATAGGGTACAAAAACAATTGAAATCGAAAAATGTCAGAATTACATCCATTTTTAGTATTCATTTCGTTACTAGCTTTTGATATTATTTCGTGATGTCTCTGTCTGTAAGAGAAATAATAATTGTCCTGATGATGCGGGGGTATGGAGATAAAGAAAGATCATTGCAGCAAGTCGCAGATTTATTCAATGAAGTCAATGCAGAACGTCAACCGATCTCTAAATCTACTGTGAGTCGAACAGTGAATTGTTTTGAGCGAACTGGTTCGGTGAAGAATGAACCAAGATCTGGAAGACCTAAAAGCGCGACTAGAGGTGGTCAATTTGAACACCTTCGGCGGTAATTTCGTTATGTATGAAATAAATAATTTATTATTTTACTTCTTTTATCATCCAAAATGGCTTGTATCGTAGGTCAATTTGGGGTAATTTATCCTGCGGAATCCGAATCTGCAATAACAAATGGGGGTTTCCACTTCAACTTTTAAAGTTACCCCACCCCAACCCCCTCAATTTTGGTGTCATTGGATAGCTTTTAAAAAAATATTGAACACGTATTTTTCCTTTTTTTGATGCAATGAGTATTTCCCAAAATATTTGACCGTTCCGGGACTTTTCTACCACTCTGTATTTGTATCACTTGTCTTTAGGGTTTAACTGTACAAAAAATACAAGATTATAATTTTCTTTTTGTATGCCAGATCAATAATATAACTATTGACAACAATTATTCACAAATACTGTGGACTTCGAAAACAGTTATATTTTACTTAAGAAATCTAATGCCGTAGTCCATATTGGTAAAATAAAACTGCACACTTTACGCCTTCTTTACTCAGAAGTTCTAACAATACTAAGCATAGGTTATATAAACATAATAGATAAACCACTTTTGGTTAAGTTGTGTGGGCACGAAAATGCCATCTAGTGAAATGTGCGTCCTCGTTTTAGCCTGCGAGGGAAATTTATTAAAACTATTTAAATACTGCAGGGCGGCGGAAATTATAAAATTATTCAAATTGAAATGCATGCAGATTAGTTTCTTGACCTTTCTCTTTTAATATTAAAAGATGTAATTATTTTGTATTGAGAAAAAGTGTTCCGAATTTTTGAAATAGTATAATATTATCAACATTTTCTATGAAAGATGCTGAAATACACAATATCTTTTGATCAAAGAACATTTTAAATTTGCAGCAGTGTTACAGATTGAAGCTGCTGATCAACTTACACCATATCAAATTCAAAATTGAGTATTAGTCAACCACAACATAAGAAATTAAATCTTTTAATTTTAAAACTTATATTGCCCAAGAGCAATAATACAAATACATTAATTAGATGTAACATTTGCCCTCCTGAACACATGTAAACAGAATTAGATTGAAACTGAAAACTGCAAGAAGTTTTTGAGTTTTACAATATTTATTCAAAATTGTTTACATACATTATGTAATAAAAACCACCATCTCATTGAAATACTGATACAACGAAAAGGTTCAACAAAGACCGTTGATTTAATATTATTAATATGAACATATTTCCGAATCTAGTTCAACCTACTTCTTGATCAATATTTTTGTCAACTAAAAATAATCGTGTAAATTACGTTGTACTTTTTAAAACAGTATAATTACCCTTTCAAAACCGAAAAATATGCAGATCACACAAAAACGTTTAGACAAAATACACATGTAATAAATTTACCTTTGAGGTTAGCGTCGTAAGTTATTTGCATAATAAAAACATACATTTAATGTACTTGTCGATGCCTTCCTTTTGCCCCTTCCTTTATGATTCTTGTATGCACTGCTATCTAATGAAATGTGCATTCTCGTTTTACGTACCAACAGTTTTCCTATCAAAGTGTTAAAACCACGGTACTAAACCTGTAGAAGCAACCAACAGCAGTTTGATGTTCATGAAAGACCTAGCAACTGCCATCTATCCCCTGTTTTAGTAAGATTCAACACAATACTGGTTAACGCAGATCCCTGAAAGGGTTACATATGTGTAACACTAGACTATAATGAGTTAACTTATGTCTAGCTCTTATATACGACGATCGAGATATATCAACTTGCAAAACATGTAATTGGATTTTCTACGTGCTGTTCTGCTACGCGTTCTAACTTTTCTTGTGTTCATGCGGCTGATGGCCTTCCTGTTCGTGGTGCATTCGCTACGGTACCGGATCTTTGGAATTTCTGGCGTAAATAATGAATGTTTCGTAGTTTGAGTGGATCACTTTGAAAATTATTTGGCCATTCATTAATTACAGACTGACACCTCTCGAATACAAAGTTTTTGGCATAAAAATCCGTTGTTCTCGGCTGTATTTCATGACGTACACGAACTTTCGTAGAACTTTAGCTCATCTACAATTAGCACGCGTCACGGGTACCGACAGACAAAGGATAGCATGCAATACTAGGGATGTACTGGCGTCATTTCTACAGCTCACGGATAATATTCGAATCATAATACTGTACTTGTAGGAATGGAAACATCCTGTTCTGACAACTCACACAATTCAAGCACATTTTAGGCGCAACACATCATATTGCGAACGTTCAGATATGTACATGCAATTTTTGTTCATTATGACTCATAAAAACCTATATTTTTGTAGACTTAAGCGACTGCACACACACTTTTCTAAAGTGTCCAGGAACTTTTGGACCACCGTATATCTTAAGATGATTAATATTTCTAAATACGAAAATAGTAAAAATAATGAAAAATTAGTAAGCACGCAAGTATTTTATGTTTATTATTTTAAAGAGCATCCAGTTTAATAAACTACGAGTTTTTACATTATTGTAAAAACTAAACGTGTTTTCATTTCGATTCCCTTTTGTACACATTTGGAGTATTTCTAACAAATATCCAACAATAACATGCACGCACGGAAAGGTTTCATTTTCCTGATACCTTAATTCCCATCTCGCAATGCTTTGATGAAAACGCTCACTGTGTTCATCACTTTAGCTGTGCACTTTACTAAGCAAAATCCAGCTGAGAATTGAGAAAAGGACCTATAAAGACACCATGCTGCAGAAGTCCGCTTCGTCGACAACTTTCGTGTGTTGTATCGAATTCCTGGTTCCTGGATATGTGCAGATGAGAATAGATAGGCCAAACTTTCGAAAATGCCTCGTTGACAGTCAAAATACTGTTCCACACAGAAGACACCATTCTTAAAAGATAATAAAAGAATAATATTTTGTTTGCCAAAGGCATTTTCGAAATTCTCGGCTTATCCATTCTCATCTAGACGCGCACAAGAACACCATACAAAAAGAATTAGAACAGTAAACAATACAGAAAAAAGTTACAACGGCCGCACGGAAGAAAATATTCCTCAAAAACTTGTCCAACATGCAAAATACACAGACACCAAAATAAAGCATTTTTCAAAAACTTAAGTGATTCCATTTTCATCTACACACACACACACAGAAACACTATACAAAAAGTATTAAAACAAAGAACAGTATACAAAAAAGTTAGTGTCCGCATGGAAGAAATCAGTTTAATAAAGAATCTTTTCTTCTATGTGGGCGCAATAACTTTTGTGTTTTGTTCTAATGCCTTTTGTATCGCATTCATAGGTGCATGTGGATGAAAATTACAGGCTAAATTTTTGAAAATTCCCCCTTGGTAGCCACAATATTGTTCCTCGCAGCAGAAAGATTTGTCAAAGAACGATAAAAGGACAAAATTTTGCCGACCAAGGGCATTTTCAAAACTCAGCCTGTCTATTCTCATCTGCATACGCACAGGAACACGATACAGAAAGAAGTATAGCAACAGAACACAAAGAAAGTCACAGTGTCCGTTCAGAAAATATTCTAAATTATATTATAAGTTGTTAATACAACCGAGTTCTTGATACAATAACAACATGTCTTTAGTAAATTCAATGTTGTAGAACCTCTGGTTTGATATGAAATTAATGCATACCCAATTTTTTCAATCGTTACCATCACATATATATATATATATATATATATATATATATATATATATATATATATAAACAGCAGTTGTAAGCGTGGACTACGTGAAAAGTCGCCGTTTTATTAGATTCCGCTTGTAAAACAAATCGTTGTATATATTTTATCCCATTAGATAATTATAATGCTCAGAAGTTCAATTCATAACTTACAAGAGGAAAAGAAACAATTCTCTAGACTTATCAAGTCGACTAACTGGAAAATAAAATATATACAAGTTATAAATGACGCTAGTTGGATATTTTATACGATTAAAATTCTCAATAAAGTGTTAAAACAAAATATATTAAACAATTTTATTAGGATACATTCGAGAAATTATTTAATTTAAAAACGCACGGGTTAAAACAAAGCAGGCATATTTAGAACCGGTATCAGTAGATTGTTATAGCAAAAGCAGTTAATCATATTAGAGAGGCCACCAACGTTTGTTTGTGACGTCAAACCATTTCAAATATGAACTAAAGCGAGATTGTGGGCTCACCTTTCTTTTTAAATTCGATCAAGTTTTCTTCAGAGTTATTATGCACTAATAAATTTCTGAGCTCACATATAAATATTATTAGCTTTTGCTACCCGTACAAAAAGTTAAAAGTGAAATTGTAACAACGTAGTGTGCGATATAATAGAATATTATCAATTAAGTGGTTTATTTGAAAACGAAAAGAAAAAGTAGCATATTAATTGGTGCGAATTAACGTTTCTAGTGATGAATTAAATTTTAATGTATGAGTATGGGATGAAACGACGGCTACTGATAATATTGAAATTAAAATTGCAACGCTCCACATTACGAGAATTTCATTTGAAGACCAGTTCAAGTATTTAGTTGATAGCCTCCACGCCTTTTATTTATTTTGTTTGTTAAATTAAGGGCTATTGTTCGGACTTTTACGTTCTAATTAGCTACAAATTTTTTACATAGTAAATAAGGCGTTTTATCTTCAGATGTGGCAATGATAAATTAGTATTTGTCTCAGGGGATATTTCATTATGGTGAGAATTATTAAATTACAGGTGTTATAATTTCTTTTATGCGCTTTATTATAATGATCCATCAATTATATAATGAGCTGCGAGGTTTAAGATTGTAATATTTGTCCTTGAATGAATGCATGTGAAATATTTATTAACAATGTTGAAAGAGAAGAACTTTTGGTTTTGTAAATAAAAATCTTTGATTTTGTAAGTATCAATTTTGGTTTTGTATGCGGTTTAAGAAATTTTCAAAATGTTTTGTTTAGTATGTATTTCATGATGATCCTATTATTTGTATAAAATTGTACAAACATGGTGCATCAAATTAGCTGACTTTGCTTGTAGATAATCCAGAGTTTGATAGATGAAAGAATTTTGTGATAGTTTTCAGATTATCAACTACGGCACTGAAAGTAAACCCGACTTGCCCAAAAAACCCAATGTATACAGTTTTGTTAATAAATATACAAGAAAATGTTCTTTTGTTCGTTTTTCTTAAGCGGCCGACACGTCGGGTGGATTAAGAAAAATTCTCCATCACCTTCCATGTTCATACGTCGTAACGAATGTGACCACAGTTGATGGTTATATGGCCATATGCCAGATCTGTTACTCTAACACACGGTCAATATCGTTTCAGTTGTGTTGCTTTCTTAGAGTTAGGTTAAGTTAGTTTATGTGGCTATTTCGGTTTATTTTAAGTGTCGTTATTGAAGTTATGGCCTTGCCAGAGTGGGATATGACCTGTTTAAAGAAGCATTGCAAAAAGAAAATATAGACTTAAATTTTAAAATAAAAATATGTTAAATTCAATATGTGACAAATTACTCCAAGCGCACATAAAGAATTGGGCATATTTGAGTGTAGAAATATGTTTTCATATTCTGTAAATAACAGTTAAAATTTTAAGTAGATTATTTATTATAACAAAATGAGTAAATCTTAGCTTAAATAGCAGAACTTTAAGATCGACAACAGTCATGAACAGGTATACCTAAATCACTGACTTTGCAAGTAACTGAAAGTATTATAATGTCCTTTCTCACATAATATAAAATGTTAGTATTATACGTGTATGAATATATTTATTTGCTATTCTGTTAATAAAGTTTATAATTAGATGTTGCTTATAAATTAAAACAAATTTACGAAAATCATAGTTTAAATAGGAGAACAGTCACGAACATACTTACACCAATGACCTTGCCAGGTCTTTTTGCCAGTGCCAGTAAAACAAAGAAATGTTACTTTTTGTATCTAGAAATAAATGTATTTTATATTTCGGAAACAAAATTTAAAAACTGATGTTGATGATTAATTACGAAAGTACGAAAGCGAAACAAAAAACACTACACGGTAAACACACTATACATCACACAATTACACATCGATCAAGATGCACAAAACGCGTGGCTCAAGAAGAAAAACACCTTCAACAAAACAAAAAATTTTATGAAAGAAATACAAGAGCAAACAATCAACACACATTACTACAATAAACATATCATCAAGCACCTCAATCAATACAACAACAGACAGATCCAGTTTCAACAAGAATATGTCTGTGTTACAAACTAAAAGTAAAACATCCACCACAAAACGTGTTCGAAAATACATAATATAAACTATACTGGAATAAAAATATCACAACCTACAATACAACGCCATACAACAGGCGAGACATCGCACTCGTATAAAAATAAAAAAGTAACACAAATTTCAAACACATATAATATGAAAAAGTAAGAAAATGCATTCAACTACAAGAGAAATTCAAAAACATGTGGTATCAAGACAAAGAAGACAATACCAATCATAATACATATAAAGTACTGCAGGAATCATACTAAACAAACTATATTGATACAAACACACAACTACAAAAGTCCGTCATATCTGACACTGTTCAATCACCTAAAAATCTCAAAACACCTGGATAAACCATGCAGAAATCAAAACACAATTAAAGAAACAATACAAAAAAACACCTTAGGTATAATTAAATAGACACAAACAGACCTAAAAAATATCCACATCAACACCAGATCCGAGCTCACTAGACACAGAAAACTCCATCATAACTTCGGAAATTTTTCTACAGCAAACAAACATTCCTTCACCAAGCAGCCTGCAAATGAGACAAAACCTACACACCTCTTGATCTAGCCGCCAAGACCAATACTCAGCAGATACATTCGCCCCAACACAAAATATGCAATAAAAATTAACACCTTAACAAGCAAAACAACTACATGGCGAAAACAGGTACAACATACAGCACGACCACATATCAAAAAACCCTCTGATAAATGGTTCGAGGTTGGAAATGTTTTCCAGGAGACGGAAATATTTCTCCTCGCAATACAATACCAGGTCACAACGACACAAAATTACCAAAAACATATTGTAGAAGACCAAAACATACACACCGGTACATGTAGAAAACGTCATCATTTCAAAGAAACAACAGACCACATAATTAGCAGATTCACTGAAAGACACAATATAGCACGAAAAAGCATCCAACAATCACTGGCAAGCACATATAAACTCACCACATATGAAATAGCATACTATAATACACCTCAACCACCATCATAGACACCAGCAAATACAAATTATACTGGGACGTAAAAATCCACACTGATAAAACAATGATAAGCAATAGACCTGGCATCGTCTTCCAAGAGAACAATAGATATACCCAGACCCAATGACCCCAACATCAGAATAACATAAAATGAAAAGTATACAGAATGGGCATAAAAGTTCAGAGACAGTAGAACTAGAAAAAAAATCATATCATTCATCATCTCAACTACTGGCATCACCTCATACACTTTCGACACACATCTAAATCAACTTGGTCTCAACTAAATCATCCACACAATCTGAAATTCTCAAAACATGCAATATAGTACGATCATTCCTCAACTCAAGCAATATACTATGAGACGACTTGGTATAACCAGTCATCTCAGAATAAAATACCACTTTATACAAAAGTGAGAAAAAGAAAATAATAATATTAACATATATACTGCTAAAAAGAATTTTTGTTTTTCTCTTTATTGTTTAATTTTAGTATTGATCACCATTTTGATAAATTTCTAGCTTTTTTGGTTCCTTATGCTTATAGATGACAAGCAAGCCAATAGCCTGTGAACAGGTAATAAATTGTAGGATATTTATAAGAGACCAAGAAAAGGAGATTCAAAATACATCATAATAACAATGCACTACAAATAGATGTCTTTTTTGTAGGTGGGAAAAATGATCATACGCATTTTGAAAAGACTAAACGACCAATTTCTCTATCCGTGGAGAAAATGTTTCAACGTCTGGACATACATGCTATTCTACACCCCAGTTCCTATGTTATTTTAGTTATACCCTGATTTGACATTGTAGTTTACTAAACTCGTTTCTCTTCTCCGCTCTTGTTGCAACTATCAACGTCTTCCCGCTCCGCAATCTACTAAGATCTTCCTCAGCTTCAACCTGTTAGAGACCTCGGAAGGATTTAATGAAATCAGGCAATAGTAAACCCGAGAAAGGACAATATGTGAATAAGAAATCGCGTCAAGTTCATGCTGATCGTCTCGTCGCTCAGGTATCATATATACGCAATCACTCTTAAACATACACACTTGATCTTCTCATCAGCCGCAAACAATAAGACAGTGTGGGACAGTGGAATGGGGAGAAGGAAGAAAATGGTGGTGCTCAATGTAAGAAGGTTTGAGATAACAGAAAATGACTGTGCATCTTCTTTTAATGAAAACGTGAAGTATAATGATTGGTTGGTGGTAATTTTAACGAGGGCATCTTTGCTGAAAAATAGAAGTATGTAAGAACGGCATTTGGCATCGCTCGATGCGCATGTTGTGCCCCAATTTCCCGTATTTATAATAAGTTCAATTAAGAATCAATGCGAATCAGGGCACCAACTCAATATCCAAGGAACGATGTAAAAGTGTTGAACTTTGCGTGTCCCGATAACATAGAGCAGAATTGCTGCTGTGAGGACGTGCAAGAGTCTTGGATGTGATTTCAACTTCTACCCCTAAAAATTCAGACCATTCAGATTATACGCGTGATTATGGTGCGTGTTATAGGAAAGAAATGTCCCTAGCATGAACAGGAGTGAAGAAAAACTCATTTTCTTTGTAACAGCTTTTTTAATACAAAAATTTCACTAGTGACCACATGCCATCCCTTGAGCTCCCCATCAACGACAGACATTTTACATTCAGAACGTTGGCAACGTAGTCACTACGTAAAGATCTTGAACACTTTTCATTCCATAGTCGCCCATTTTCCAAAATATGAAGTTGTTTCACTACGATGCTACGAGTCAGCGTTGCCATGCGTCCTGTAAATTGTATTTTCTACAAAAATTGATTCCAAGAAGCGATGTTGTATGTAGCCTGGCGATTTTCTGACTTTACAGAGTAATATTTTCCTAATGAGAGGAATGTTCGTGAGATTAGGCGAGAAGATCTCTGAACTAAAGAAAGAAATTCAACAAGTAGTAGCTGCAATCATCGGGAACAGGATAAACATCTAGTGTACTGTCTGGAAGAATTCTGTTTGAACTAATGCCACATCTCTGAGGTTATCTTCAAAGATAAACATTATAACTATTCTAACTCTCAGACTTACCATTGTTTTTTTAGAACTTGATTTGTCGTCTTTTCCATTACTTTGAAATCTTCCCCATTTACTGCTTAGCCTATATTATCAACTCACATTTATTACGTGAAATATTTTTAGAAGCTTTTCCTAACAGCTTCATTATGCGTGAGTAGGTAAGACGTAGGCATATCAGACAAAATGCTAATTTTACGTGGATTTCCCATAAGAAAGTTTAAGGTGTAAAAAGACCATTTTTGGTAGATACAAAACATTCAAGAATCACGTGCCGAGGCACCAGCATGACGGTGTCTGGTGAAATGCCGATATCATGTCATGCGATTATTAAAAGTAGGAGTCAAGTGGGGTGAATTCCGTTTGTATCTACCAAAAACGGTGTTTTTATAACTAAGATTTTCTTATGCGAAGATACTTGTAAAATGATACATCTATGGCTTATTTTACTGTCGTGTAAGTCAAAAGAAAAAAGTTTAAGACTTTTAACTATACCAAAAATATGTATTATTTGCAAGTGTGAATGAAAATTTAGTCGACTAGGTGCAAATGATAATATATAATATGCAGTTAACACTAATGTTGTGTGAAAACAAAGAGAAGCATACATAAAGCAGTATAGATTGTTAAAGAGCGTTATATTCTACAAATTTCATTTTCCATCAACGCGATTCAACCTACAAAACAAACTAATGTAATTTTTGTCTAAAGTGAAAATGGAGAATAGAATTAAACAGTAATGGCAACTTTAAAAATTTATAAACGTCTTCCAATATCAATTTAAATGTCCAGGTGTTAGTGTGACACCCTTTTCCACGTATGTAAAATTGTGTATTATTCATGCTTTCGCGGGTTGGACAATTCACACTATAGAACATATAAATGTTATAAGTGAAGTAATTTTCTGAAAAAAAATTATACTGTTGGTTGAGTTATTTTCTCCTTTTTAACGAACTATAATATATCGCTACCTTGCCATAAACATGAGAGCGTTAACGCGGAAAGTCATAAATGAGTCAATACCCGCCCGAAAATAAACTCGCACTAAAACATTATGGGTCCTTGATAGCATAATATTACTCTTTCCAAGCACATTATCTTTATTGATAGGTTCAGAATGGAATAAATGGATGAAGCCATTAACATTAAATATGTAGCTGTACTACTAAAGTTGGAATATTATCTGAAGGATTACCGCTAAATTATTTAAGGTTAGCACCTACGTTAACATTATGAAGCAAACCATTATAGCTGACGAAGTTATAGTTATTTTAAAATAAGTTGTTAGAGGTATCCACTTTAATGTATTCTTCAAATGTTCAAATATACTGTTTTTCTTAAAATTACCTTCACGTAACATGATTCTAGAATTACAAATAAAACTGTCTAGGTATGTTCATGGGTATGAAATGTACTGAATGACTTTTGAAATTAAACACTGCATGATAAAATCCAGGTACTTACATCCCTTCGCAAAAACTGTGTTATCACCTAATTCGCCATCTTCCAGTTCACAATCAATCGTACACATTAACTGAAGTTTCAGTTGCATTTGAATAATCGCTTAATACAATAAATATGTATGTTTGTATGTATGTATGCATGTGTGTATATGAATCTAAGTATATTGAAGAGAAAAAGATGCCATTTTGGTCAATAAGAAAAATACTAATTTGCAATAATTAACTCTTAAAGGGTAAGCTATCATTATTAATGCTCGCTGTATAAGGTAACGTTTTGTATAAGTTAAATGGGTGAATATTTTACGCATATCTTTCATTCTGTATAAAGGAAAAAATTTCAATAAGAAAGAGTTATTTACACTTTACTGAAAAGTTGCACTTTAGCTTAAAGTACTACAAGGAAATAGTTGCATATGCGCTAGTTAATTCATTGAATAAAAGCCAACATTTGCACAATAAAGGAGATATAAAACAAGGAAACATTTAAAAAGTTTTAATAATTCATATGATAAGGATTCACGTCTAGAAAATAAAAGCAATCTTGCATTAATCAGAGTAGCTGACGAATAAAACTTTTGTTGTGAATTGAAAAAATTCTTATTAGTTTAGAGTACCTTGTTGCGGGTTTTAATACTTTAATAGAATGAAATCTTCTAAACAATATGGTTGTTTATAAGCAGAATTACAGAATTAGAGGATGTATATATATATATATATATATATATATATATATATATTGACATGATAAGGGGTTACGAGAGGTCACTGAAACCCAAAGTCTATAAATAAAGTTTACTCATAAAAGAAACCGGAAGAATAGAAATTTCCGAAAATAGGTTGTTTTAGGTGTTATAGGTGCATTAAAGGGTAAAGTAAAACACGCTTCCCATGTACTTAAAAGCCCCAATTTTAAATCAATAATACTGCTGTTTGTACAAATTTAAGCGGTGTATGTAAAAATAGTTTCTCTTGAGATACCTTAAAAAGCATTCGAACTAGATTGAAAGATGTAAAATGAAAACCTATCCACTTCATATGCGTTAGAACGTCCTTTATTACAATTATTAAGATGCAAATCTTTTGCATTTGTAAAGCAATTACAGCTTTAGTTAATTAGATAAATTGACTCCCGTGTGTGTATAACATAAATTCATTTCTAAATAAAGAGTTTTTCTCGAATTTTCGGAATTAAGAAAGAATACGTCAATTAATAAGAAATGTCGTAAAAACTAATTAAATAAACAAAGGTTTATTCCAAGAAACCCCGCGAATATTAGAAATGTCGTAAAATCGATAAGAATTATTTATAGCTTTTCCAATACTATAAGAAGCAATGCCACGCGACCATTAAATTCGTGCGTTGGATAAAGACAATGATTGTGACGCTCGTACATCAATCAGTCACGGCGATTCGACACTAATTAAACCATTAAAACTGTAGAATTCTCAGAAATTTTACTTCATGTAGGTGACTAATCCTTCGAATCGAATCGCGTATAATCTAGAAATAGTAACGTAGTCAAACTAATTAATATAAAAGCACAAATTTTATTAAAGAAATTTCGGTCCTAAACGTAGTAAAATGTAACGTTGATTATGAAGTTAAAATAACATGCAGAGTTTACATATGGAATTTATATGTTCCAATAGTTTGAAATGTGGAAGTTGTTAAATGCAGTTATTTGATTTTGTAATATACAATGAAGATGGAACATTCTTCGATACAAACAGCTATGTCAAAGCTAACTAATTAATTAAATCGAAAATACACTTTTGCTAACTGATGTTTTAAATGGAAATTTCAAATAATATGGAAAATCTTGTAAGCTGAGCTTTTGACATCAATTTAAAATGGAAACAGGAGACGTTTAATACTGTTAATTGCGAATTGCATTAGAGCTTTTTAATTTTGCAAGCTTTGATTTTAGATTGCACTGTTTGTAACTTATATTTCAGTATTTTTATCATTTTCATTTACGGTAGAATAAGTCTTAATCATATAACATTTTTTTGTAAGGATAATCACCAAAAAGTGTTAGAGGGCATAGTTCGAAACATTTTGATCTTTATTAGATTACCTGAAGCATCATTGGTCAATTACACTCTCCCCCCGGTATAGTAAACGACACTGTAGATTATCCACAAGAGAAAAGATTTAAGTTCCGTAAATTTTAACAAAGCTTAGGTAAGGATCATATTTGTAATAATTTAGGAACAATTTTTTGTATATAAGCAGCAAACTGTTTTATGTTCTTTTGTATGTAAGAAAATTGCTTTTTAATGTATATATGATTCATGATGTTGCTGTGCTTGATTTCATTTTGTAAATTACATTACTTCTGTTAAGCTAACCAAGCTAAGAAAAGTTACAAAGGAAGGTAAGTAAATACTTTTAAATTTTCCGTTTTTGTACCTATGTTATAGCACTCTTTTAGTGAAGTTTCTACGTACAGACCTTATCACAGCAATATATATATATATATATATATATATATATATATATATGACTAAAATTACTTTGAAGGGATTATTACTGCTGTTCTGCAAACTAGTAAAGCAATTTAAAATACTGTATCCTATAAAATCTAGTGCAAATACAAATACTATTGTAATAATTTTATTTTTGATTAATAAATCCCTTCATAAAAGTGCGAGAATAATAAAACACTTTTATTAAAATAATGGTAAAATACATTTAACAACTAAGGTAATACGCTAAAGCAGCATCGTCCTTTGGTATTCTATTTGTGGTTAAATATCTGTGTCTTCTACAGCTATTCGCAGGCGCGTTTCGGTTTGACAGTCCCCTCCTCGGACGCCTCGGTCGCCCGAGCTAGTTTTGTAATCAGTCGGCCATACGTGGAAGAAGCGATAAGATGTACCAAAGACTACAGGCCGGCAATTTGCGTATCAACTTTGAGGAGTCGGGACACATCTTTGAATAGCGGTTGGTATCGTATGAAGGTTATTAACTTGTTTAATTTGAGATAATTTATTTAGCACGACGTGAAGAATGCTACAATTAAAAATGCAACTTAGAAAATAGGAAATTTAACCCATTTTATCAAGACCACTTTGTTATACGACGTGAGGAATGCTACAATTAAAAATGCAACTTTGAAAATAGAAAGTTCAACCAATTTTAAGAAGACCACTTTGTTATACAACGTAAAGATGCTACTTTGGTGAGACAGCGTGATTCAACATTCGGATTGCAGCAGCTGCCGAATGTATCGTGACCGTATTTGATTCTACACGTGGAACAACTCCATTTGGTAAAAGTTGTTTAGTATGAGCTTGGTTCACACTACATGCAGTAATCTTCGCATGAAATAACAAGTACCTCATCAAGGCGAGAAAAGCAGTTTTTGGTTCGTAGTTAGCTTTAAGTACTTTTTTGGTGTTTCACATTAGAAACACGTTAATTTGTTCTAATGTGTAAAAGCATGAATATTATAAAAGTTTCAACTATTGCTGAGCTGGATTTCCAGTGTCGAAATTAAAATTCACTGATTTGATGTTTTGAGAAACAACACGCGTGGTTCATTATGAATCGTTAGTAACAACAACAGGTGTTACTGACGTCACATATTTTTCTGTAGTATACTGCTGACAGATGTGTTCTTGAAAGCAAATGCTTCGAACAGCTTTAGCACAAGTTATGTAAACAAGAGTATTTTTGTGATCTGCTTTTTTAGAAACTAAAACTAGTACATGTAATTTAAAAGGAAAAACTTGAGTAGTAACATTTTTAGATGTAACCTGCCTGAACAGATCTGCACGGGTCGGAGTTTTTTTGTGTAACAAGTTTACAATATACTGTAAAATGTTTGATTATGAATAATTTAGATAAACCTGAAATTAAAATTCACGAAGTAATTCAGTTATTAATTAAATTTTGTTGCAATTCATTTTATTTTAAAAGAGATTCTTTTAGTAAATAATTGGTTCAAGATTAAAGTTTTTTATTTTGATCAAATATGATCAAACCTAACCACAGAAAGCTAACATCCTTAAGAGTAGAATTTTGATGCCAACTTTATATTGAAAATATCTTTTTACTACTTCTTTATGTATATTTGCGGGACACAAATAGTGTTCCACCTTTTTTATTAACCTAACTATTATAATTTCTTACAGGAACAGCGTCTTATTTTATTAAGACAGGTTTTGTCATCGAAGGCGATCTTTTTTCTTTGGGTCTCCACGTCCGCCCTTAGAAATATGCCATGCCATTATCCTGAATAAGTCCGGACTTGGTGGCGCCTATTTGTTTTAGATTAAGTTTGACCTACAAACAGATTTCGACTTACCCCCCCATTTCTCATAGCTCTACCCAAGGAATAGACCCCTAGTTATGTCGGAAGACTTCGTCTCACTAGCGCCCATGAGTGGGGCAGGAGCCTCTAAGGAAAAACCGTTGCACTATAATAGAAAGTGTTTGCATTTGGTTTGTTTTTCGCCGATTTTGAAAAATCGCAAGTAGACCAGAATATTTTAAATTAATTTAGGTAATGAGGGTTGTTTATGGCTACAAATATTCCTCTAATTATTACTTCTAATAGTACAGCAAATATTTCTTTGGATATTAGTTCTGCTCAAATACTAGTTTACTCTCCATCAAAATCTATTTGATTTCAATCTGCTGAGATTTAATTCGCTGCAAATTACCTTTCTTTGACCTATACTTGGTGAATGTCATCTATAATTTTATTCAAGAAGCAAACCTAGTTAAAGAAGCGTGTGTTCAAAGTTCATAGCATTAAGAAACTGCAGGGTCTGGAATTCAAGACTCCTGATATCAAAGGTCAGATAGCTTTTAAGATTTGTATTTTTGTGTGTGTAAAAAACTATAAAATATTTAAATCAGCATTTTGTATTTAATAATTTATTGCGAGTAGTTTCTAAGTTTAAGGTTTAATTAATTCAAAACTTCACTTAAGAAATTGTTTATAACAAAGGGCAATTTACACGTATCTTTGATAAAAGGGTATATTTTTAAAGCAGTAAGCACGGTGGTGAAAATATTGTGACACTGCAAGTTCTATTCAACTTTATTCTGAGTGTAAGTTGAAACTTAGATAATTTTTTTTTGTGATTTGTACTGCACTAATTTTCATTTTTATCTATATTATTATTATTATCTGTAAATATTTGTACTCTAAATATTTTAGCAAAGGTTAATATACTCTTCAATTCAAGTACGAGAGCCTTTTTATGTTCTACCAACTGAAATGATCGAGTAAGTGGATTCTTAAATTTAGATTTGAGTTACTGCGTCTTTTCTATAGGAATCTATATATCAGAATCAGGCAATGGTAGACTAGGCGGTAGGAGGATTCAGAAGTTTGCTTTGCGGAGAGGGGATTAGGTTATAGAAATATTGCTTAAACAAAAACCTTCCAATGCCCGTTGGAAGTGAGATTCTAGGCGACTGAATATTACGATATTGTCAGATACTGCTGTTATGATGAAAAATATTTCGTAAGTATATCTACCGGTAGGGAACGGGGTCTAAGATTCCTATCGTAAACGAATTAGGGAATTCAAATTAAAAATGTGTACTTGTGTGAGTGGAAGGATACGATAGGTTTCTGGGAATTAAGTTCATGGAGATGGTGGGTGGGTTATCTTATAAACTGCGGTGTCGGACAGCGGGTTGTAGTTGGATTACAGAAGAAGGAGGGGATTTTCAGTAGGATAGATAAGACGAATGTGGAAGTGTTTTTATAGTACCGTCGGGTTTAAGACTCGTCTTGCATGCATGAAGGTGAGAGAAAACTACGAGTCCATGCCATAGCGGATGGTAGTGACGATTGTCTTTCAGGACCAGTTTGCGAATTCGGAATAGGTAAATGGTTTTTGGTATGAATCGATAGAGGTTACCTAGAACGGATATGGTTTAAATTCGTAGTTTGAACAGGTGTTGGTGCATAGTTATTGATGTAGCTATGATTTCACCAAGATACGAAACGAAAAAAATTAGAAGGGTTCTAAAGACGTGAACTTTTAGGCTTCGTCCTTTCGGCAGAAGTAAATTGAACTTATGTGGGAGAATAAGTTCTTTGTCTAGGATAGACTAGGTTTCAGTTCGCGTATAAAGTTGAATGCAAATGCTTCATGAAAGACTAGTTTTAATGCGTTTGGAAAGGTACCGGATTTCAAACTTTTTGGCTAGTATTTGATTTCATTTCTGTTTGGCCAAGAATTCTGCATTATAGCGTATGGGGTTTTTGGTGCTCTATGCGACTATAACGTTTATACAATGGTATCTAGAAGGTCATTATCAAGGTTGATATCGGGAATATTGGTGGGAGTTTGTGCGTGGATATGAAAAATTGGGGAAGAAATTATCGTGTTGAGAAAAGTGTGTATAGTGTGTTGTAATGCGTGATATTGGATGTCAATGTGGCCATTAAGATTTGGTTAAGAGATGGTTTACTAACCTGCGCTAGGTTTGCCAAGAGTAGTTAATTGCGAAGTGGATTGTAGTTTGAATGAGGATCTTCTTAGAACTAATTATCAGCCTTTTATACCTGGCTATTTCTTCCCGAAAATAGGCTTCTAGGGGGGTTATGATGTCATGATTGTTAATTGTCCGTGAGTGTTGTGTCCTTTAAATAAGACAAGACAGGTTTTACAAGTTGATGAAAGACCCTCTTTAACCAAGTTCATTAAAAAAACCAAACCTTGAATGATTTACTTGACTTCAGGAAGCGTCAATAAATCAAATATTACAATGTGAGTTAGTTACATCAGTTCTATTTAGAGAAAGTTTTTATAATTTAAGGTACAGGTTTAGTTAATCGCTTACCTGAACAGAGAGCGCAATATATTACACAGAATTTACAAATAGAATAATATAATTTATGTTTCAAATTAACAATGTAGATTAATTATTAATTCTGATTATTTTCTAGTTTAATGCATATTGGCAGATCGTATACCAAATAATTAATGTTTATTCCGCATGGATGTGGTTTGCAGCACTAGCTCAAATTCGGTGGCGAAGTTGCTGGTTCCTACAACATAAACGGGAATAAAACAGTTATGGTACGATAAAAGATAGGCATAAGAATCAACGGCTTGAACTTCACCACATTTTATAATGCACTACCGTATAAATCCTCCAAAATAAGTGATCACTTCGAAAATGCCATTACGGTTGCACTTTCAACAACTTGACAATCCACCACCGTATATACGTTGCGTGTACTCATTGATCGAAAAATGTTATGTGTCCGTTCTACGGCCGTGAAAACTGTCTTTACCACAAAATTACACGATGATAAAAAGCAATTCCTCCTAAACATCGCCGGGGAACATCTAGACCACTTTTAGTATACGTAATACCGTAAATAATATTAATTCAATAACTCCTAATATTAACTTTCTACTAAAATAATTTGTGGAGAGTCTTTTAACGAGTAACAAATTCCATAAACGATCCAATCGTTATCGATCTAACATCAAACTGGAGAAGTTGTGAAGTTCATGTCTATAGGGCTTTCTTTGACTAAATCCAGATGACATGAAATGATATCTAGAAGATAACATTTGAATTATAAGCTGGTTTATCAACAGCTTGCGTACTTTTCAACTTATTTTAACCAAAACCAAACGCGTAAAACTACATATCACTTTATATAGTTAGAGTTTTAACTATTTTTTTAACTCCCTATACCGGCGTTCTTTTCTCTGCTCGGTAGTTTTGACGAATATGCGACTAACAAGCCGAAAAGGAAAGGAAAATGTAGACGAGGGCAAAAAATACAAGTTAAATCGAACATTATAACGGAGCTTCTAAGCTGCCACTGTCAAGAAAAATTAATTTTTAGGTTGGAACTTTGTCTGACAAAACGGTTCATTCGCATTTCGACAACAAATAGTTGGCCCCGGAAATTAGAAAGAAAATCCGACTAAAGCTAAAACTTAAGTTATAAATCTTCAGTAAAGGAGGGAAAGCCATATCCGTGTTACAGCTTCCTTCATAAATATCTGTTCCAAAGAAATTATTTGGAATTTTGTCACTTGGAACAGCATAAAGTGTTAAAACGGTGATACTCAAATGGCTTATTTTGCAGCTTTTATTTCTGTTTTCCGTTTACGCAAATACGAATTCGCAGGGAAAAGCATAAGATATCACAAATAACAAAATGTACAGATACTATAGCGCTAATGGCGGTGAAAGGATTTACGAAAACCATTTTCCATTGATCCCAAATACCGCAAGCAATTGAGTAGAGTTGCAAGCATCCCTAAACATGTATACACAAGTGGACGAAACAGAAACTACAACAACTAATATTTTCTGAAGTGTACTAGAACTGGGGTGTAAACATACAATACTGCTTTTCTCTGTAAGATTATACGCCCTTGGCAATGTTATGCAAAGCTATATTTGTTGCGTTGTGTTCCGAGAGACTGTTTATGATAGCTTATTTCCAACAAGGTAGAAGATGATTCAAGAGGCAATTTACTATGGAGATGACTGTGACGTAGTAGTTGCTTTAGATGTTTAGTAACAAAACAACCGTGTTTTCGGTAGATTTGTTGTGTAGGTTTCAGTGTACGTTCCATGCTAATTATTAGGTGTAACTAGGCATTACAGCTAAACAATAAACAACTCGAGCTTGTGAAAAAGACGAGCGCACCGAACTTATCCCTCGATTTTGGAAGCAGAAATCGATAACCTTATGCAAAAATACAGTTAGTCAAAATATTTCACCTGTAGTAAGTTTATAGAATATTTTTTTGTTACTTGAAACCGAACTCTACCAAACAGTAGCACAGCAAATATACCTTGTTGACAACAGGAGTTTGTTAGTGGCCATAATGACCAACAATATTTACCACGACAAGGTCCTCTTTTAAAACGACAGATACGCCATATTTATTACTAATTCAACTGTGTACGTTGTCGGAGATTGATCTCCTTTTAATTTATTTACGAAAATACTAATAGACTAACTGCTATATCATAATTTATATACCAACTTAGCGAATTTATTTTAACAACACGATCAAACAATTTATTTCATACCACCTGTTGATTAGAGCCCCAACTGAATTCCCATGGCATTGCACGGTTTTTATGACACCTCCTCGCTATTCTAGAAGTTATGAGAATATACGAGGGCCATTTTTTTTCGACCTCCGATCGCTCCGTGTAGACGCTACGCGGATAACAGAAAGCGGGCATGCGCTGTAGGCGACTGCGCAGCTCTTGCACTACACACTCCGCCATTGTTGACATTCAGGCGTCAGTCCGCTATTATTGATGCTCCCGCCAAGTGTGAAGTCCAAAGTGTGATTCGTTTTCTACAGGCTGAAAGCCATAGTGCTGCAGAAATCCATCGAAGAATGAGTCGTGTGTATGGGGAAAACTTCATGAGTGATGGTGTTGTGCGTGGAACGACAATGCCCGTTCACACACTGCTGGAGCAACTCAACGGCTTCTCGAACAATTTGGATGGGACATTTTCGATCATCCGCCATACAGTCCTGACTTAGCACCAAGCGATTTTCATCATTTTCCTGACCTGAAGACATGGCTTGGTGGGAAGCGCTTTCAAACCAATGTCAAGGACTACTTGAATTCATTGGCGGCAACTTTCTTTGAACAGGGAATTGAAAAGCTTGTCCACGGATATGACAAGTGTCTTAATCTCTTCGGTGATTATGTCGAAAAGTAATCGTAAGTGTATCAATCTTTTGGTAATAAAATTATTGTTTTATATGAACTTGTCTTTTATTTATAGCCTATCGGAGGTTGAAAAAAAATGGCCCTCGTATTAGTGTTTTCTATTGTATTTAATCATTGTAGCTGTGAATCATACAATGTCAAATTAATGGGTTTTACCACTTGCACTTCTAGACGGTTCATAGATATTGTCACAATACTAATTATTCAGGTTTGGATTTCAAAGTAACGTTCTTAAAAATGTTTTCATGCACAATACTAAATTTTTACATAAGAAATGTAATGCTTGTCTCAAAACTGTTTGTTTCTGGAACCATCCTGTACCTACTCGGAAGTGAATGAAAACGTTGAGACAATGAGAACAATTGAACTTGCAATATACCTATTATATTGATAATAAGGGTTTCGGTTATCTATTAGAATTGTAACTAGAAACGTCGAGATAATGAAGTTTGACTAATTAGAAATAAAGAAGCTGAAATTCACTTAAGTAGTGATGTTGAAAACTGATTAACTAGCACCTACTTGGGTCACTCAACTCAATTGTCAGGTTAGTTATTTGCAACAAATTACGATTTTAATATTACAATTTTAATAAGCAGGTAGACCTTGAAAATGTATACCAACTTCAACATACCATCTGGAACCCTGATAACACAGTCCTTGAGCTAGCTGCCCACTGCAAGCGGCAATTAATTAGTGCGACTGTCCATGCCTTTCCTAAACATCCTTTCTACTCTCTTAGTGGATAATTCATTACTTTAGTTCTTTCTTAGAATCCGTGACTTTAACAAGAGTTTTAACAATAATAAACCCCTGGTGGGTAGGGGCAATTGTTGAATTCACAAAGTGCTTCAGTAAGCCGTCGTTCCTATTGGAATTTTTGAAAAAGACAAATGTTACTAAAGAAGATACAAAAAAGAAACTATAGGAAAGTGACAGAATGCTACACGGATTTATAGAGTGGAACATTGGGAATTTCCTATAGATAAGTTACAAATCATGAAGCAAGAAATTGTTACAGGTAGAATAAGCGTTACGTTACGAATTTAGATTTGCCATGAAGGGATGGGGACCCAGTAACAACTTTAAGTATACGCCGGTTAACTACAGTGTTGCGAAAGTGGGTTCCTATGGAAAATACAATATAAGTAATAAAAAATAAACATTTGAAATGGTCGAAATATAAAAACTGCGTTACAATGACCAGTCACCTCGAAAAATTACTTTTATTGTCATTGTCAAGGAGCGACAAACCGTCTTGTCTCAGCAAACCCTTCAATATTTTCCCTACACGGTAGACGGGTTTTCGGTATAGGTCTCCTTGGCTTTTGGTTTTCTAAATTTACCACATTATACTTTAACTTGGTTCGACTCAATAAAATTTGTCATATCAAGGAAATTTTTAAAATGAAGCACCTCTCTCAAATACGACTTCATCACTGGAGTGGCTGGATATCCATTCACAAATTTATCTATTTTTACCTACTTCATAAATAAGTCCAAATAAAATTCAACCTAAATTTTAACTTCTATTTAAAAAAACTAATTTCCTACATCAAAGCGTTCAGGTACTACTAAAAGAAATCCTAAAGAAAGAAACATTAAATGAATAAATAATACTACCACCCCCATTGTTTCAGTTTCCAACACTAACATGACATTCTAAATCCCATTTCTGGAAATGCCCTAATTAGCAAAACCTAGAAAACAATTCAGTTCCAACTTTTCCTTCTCACCATTCAATTCTCCATTAAAAATACTTTAAAATTAATATATACCTATTTCCTAATTTTTTGACATATTCAAAAACAATTTCCCGATAATATTATGATTAATTTTAAACACATTCTGTTAATTTTCCACTACGTAGATACAGGTTATTTTCAGTACAATCCACACGCGCATAATTATAAATTAAAAAGCTCAGATTTTCTCACGGTTTAATTTCCAGTTTATCTTTAAGATTTAACGATATCCAAGAACACAAGTTTTTCATTTTTTAAGTTTAAAGCAGCTTTAACACAACCAACACCCACTTATTTCAGTTATATCATCAGGTAGCTCTATTATTCCAGTACACACGAGTTTCAAAGTCGCGTGCACGGCTAATATTTCTCGTCAAACTTACAAGCGAGGTTACACTAGCGCCCCGTTTAACTTGTCTCTTCGGAGAAGTGTACGTTACATCTGGAAGCTGTGTTCCGTTCACTAACTTTTAACTTGTCTTTATTCCGCTCACGCCCTGTCAAAATCCACGAATCACGAGCAAAAACTTTCTACACCTGACCGCAATAAAAGTTCCAACAAAAGCAACGCGCCTTCCCTTTCTGCCTATCACATGCTCGTATTACTACATTTCGACGTTTCTAAACAACTTTCTGAACTTAACTTCCAACTTGTGTTGCTTAGTTGTTATATAGCATTTTCCTTCTATAATTTTCGTTCTAACAATGAAGCATATTTTATCTATGCTGAATAAAAGATTTGTGCCGCGTTGATTACGTAAAAGCTACGTACTTTTTAGGTAATTTGTATTATTGTTTTAATATGGTATCATTTTAAGGCCCTTGATGGCCGGGGCGGACGACAACTATGAAATTGTAAATGATCTTTTCATAGGAAGCGCATACGCCCCGCCTTGTATTATTTAGATCTGTTTGCTATGCGGTTTTGAAATGTTTTCGTCCTGTATTATTACGCTAACTACGTATTTAAAAGCAATAATATTATACCTTATTACCTGAATTACCTCTATAAAAACTTTTCAAATGTCATGCTTAATTAACGTTAACTACTTGTAACATCTACTATACAGGGTGCGTTCACATTTAATCCGTACACTCAAATTTAATATTTAGACCTGATTTATATTTAAAGTAACGCAAATGCGTTACAAAATGACTAGGTGACAACTAGTTTCAATAAAACTCTCCAAAGTTACATCATCAACAGTTGGGGAAGTTTTATCACGTCCAATAGGATTATCTACAGAAGCTTAAATAACTTAATACAGGTGCAGGTATTGTTATAACGTGGTGCAGGATTACAATTAACTAATAGACAGTGTTAGTGTGGAAATAAATTCCCACATCACGTCGTGTTGACTTTGATAGAAGATATGATCAAATTAAAGATTTTTTATGAGAGGGGAGAATAAGATTTATGAGCTAAAAGTAACACAACTTTATGGTAATTAAGTTATTAGAAATGAATTAATGACACTTAAAAATAATATTTTATAGAGCTAGCATTTAGCAGAAGAACGCCTAGGGTTTAGAGAGTATAATGGTGTTAGGGATGCAATATCAACACTAAAATTAACACAAAAACGCCAAGCATAAAAATCTGCAGAATATCTGAATCCAAATTTTTGGAACGGTTTCGAACGCGAGCTGTAGGTGCGGCTTTCAGCATTAGCTGTGTCTCGACGCTGAAAACATAAAAACAATACAGAAAATGTCATTTTCGGCGATTTTTCTCACGCTGGCCTGCATTAAAAGAAAAAAACAATTCAACTTAAATAATAATACACGTGGCTCCACCTAGCCAATAAGCTTGAAAAGAGAGTCTGTAATTGACTTAGATTTATGACTACAGACGTTTGGTATAGATTTAACGAAGTGAAAATGCAGAACACAGTAGATCCATTCGTACAATGAATAAAAACAAGCAAGAAATCCCATACAAGAGGGCATTTTTTAAATTAAAGACTGTCAGTTTTATAGTTTACTCGTATATCAACGCCATACGATTCTACCTAAAATTTAAGATTAAGACACTGGAGGAATTCGAGGTACTGCGGTTAACTTTGGAGGGGTTCAAATCCCAACACTTCGCTTGAAAATGTTAGGCGAGCATTTTTCACAAAAATACACCCTCGTTCGGATGAGAGGTAAAACGGAGGTCGCGTGTATGAATGTTGTCACGTACATTAAAGATCCTTACGTTGCTTGGAACAGCAAGGGTTCGGCAAAATTCAAAATTTTTCAGATAGAAAAAAACTCGCTTCCTGGACAATGTAGTACCTTCGGATGGAGCATTGGAAAATCACATGTAGGGTTAATTTTGAAGGCGGCTCCATGGATTAGATAGGTTTGCGTATGGCTACTAACCCCAGGGGCCAGGTACGATTTCTGACATTGACCGCTTGAACATGTTAGGCGAGGATTTTTCACAAAAATACGCCTTCTTTCGAATAAGAGGTAAAATGTAGTTCTCTTGTGTGTGTTGCCACGCTGTTCAAATTCTCTACCTTGTTTGGAACAGTAAAGATTCGGCAAAATTCATAAGTTCCAGGTAAAAAAACTCGCTTCCTTGCCAATGTGGTATTTTCACAAGGAGCATTGGAATATCAAATGCAGGGTTATTTCAGACGGCGGCTCTGTGAATCACACAGGTTTGGGTACGACTGATGAATCCAAGGTCTCTGGTGTGATTCACGTCAAGTACGGTCTCAAAAATGTTAGGCGAGGATTTTCACAAAAATCGACCCTCGTTCGGATGACAGGTAAAGTGTAGGTCCCGTGTGAGTGTTGTCGTGCATGTTAAAAATCCCTACCTTGCTTAGAATAGCAAGTAACAAAAACTTGCTTCCTGGACAATGTATTACCTTCGGGTGGAGCATTTATAAGGCTCGCACGTTAATTAAGCAAACATTCTTCGATAGAAAATAATTTATTAATTTCAGCTAGTTCAGGAGCTTTAGTAAAAAAATATGCTTAACATTTTATAGAAGCTTAGGACTGTACACTTTGTAAATGGGCTATTTCAATATGATAGCAAATCAGGACAAGTAAATAAACCAAAAAGCACCCCGTACTTTTTATATAAACAGCAATAGCAATAGGGATTTTACACTAGTCGTATTAAATTACCAAAAATTACAGACAAAAATTAGGGATATACCGTCCACAATAATATTTGTATCAATTCAGATGGGGTTCAAAAAACCGCAATAAGCAAAGAATAATAAAATGTCATAAATATAAATGTGTTCTCATCTGAAGGCATTGAACTTGACCCTATGAAAGCTCTAAACGGAAATCGGAATTTTAACAGAATGGAGAGATTAAGTTCAGAAGTAAAGTAAAAAAGAACAAAAATATTGTTGAAGGGCAACGGATGTGTGTAGGCCTACGGCCAAGGGCCTCTGAAATGGGAGAGCTAACGCACTGAGGAACTTGTAAATATAAGTGGTAATTGGTTCGTAGAGCGACGGAATTAGTTGTTTACATTTACGTTTAAGGTTATGGGAAAGGAAGTTTAAAACTTGTATAACACTAGGAAGGATATGCATATTAGTCAAACTTAAGCTGTAATTATAGCATGTATTGCTGGTAAATTTCTTTGTGTAAATTTCATAATTTTAATAGACCTTTGTTTCCTGAATCCGGTCCTGCTCATTTTATAAAATACGAGTAGGGCTGGAATAATTTAAATATGTATAGATACGTTAAAATAACCTCGGGTATTTTAATCGCTCTCGGGAAATATACCGTAAACACGCATTATCAAACTGTCGAAGTTCTCAATTCCAATTGGTTGTGGGACATCAGCCAATTTGAATAAACCACGCCCGGGGACTGACGAATAAGTGGTAAAACGGTGGAAGTAATTTACATGAACTTAAATTGAGTTCGGAAAGGCAGTAGCGTTTTCGGAGTGTATTATCGCGTTGTGATGTGGATCTCGCTTATTACTCCAACCTCTATTACATTTTCCTTTCGGGCACTACCGTACTAACGGCAAGCACCACATCATAAATCTGCTGAGAGCCGAACCACGAGAACATGCGAAATCGACTCCGCTGCAGAAGGACAATCGCATGTGATAATATTTTATAGCTCTCATATAGAAATTAGCATGCTTGAATTATAAAATTTACTAAGTAAGGGTGTGGGAGTTTGTAGTGATTGTAGCACCCTATAAACAAGTTAAATAAAATTAGAGATAAAAGAAACTGTTGCACCTTCTTATCTGTGTTGGTCTGCTACCTCATTGTCTATTTCTGTTGCGTTTCTTATTTTTTATGCAAACTGAAAATACTTGCCTGTCTCTGTAATGTATGCTTCCTTTAAAACGGTAAAGAGTGGATTCCAATCTACATCGTTAAAGCCCTTAATACGGTATGTGGTATTCGGATTGTTTGGGGTCACCTTGTTAATGTCTCGTAGTAACAGAGATACATTTATCTACTAGCGCTGCGGCGCTGATTTAACCTATCCATTTTTCCTGCTATCTAACCTAAGTCCGCACAAGTCCAACTAACTTAACTTAACTCCAAACAACACTAGCTAATCTAACTCCTAACAAGTCCAACTCACCTAACCTAACTACAGACAACACCGACTAACCCAACTCCAAACAACGTAAACTAACCTAAACCCTCCACCTTAGCCGCCGACCTAACCCATCACTTTTTCCTCCAGAAAATATCAACTAACCTAAGACCACCATGACGAACGGGGTTAAATGGCCGCTATGGCGAGGTAACATGGCCACCATGGCGGGGTAACATGGCCACCTCAGGGTGGTTGCGCATTTCGTCGGGTGTATTCGGGTATCTTCGGCAATATACGCCACCACTCTGTAGAGTACATAAGGGGCAATTTTTCGTATTTAATTTAGTATTCGGCAGTAGCTAGAACGGTAAACATGAGCGTCTCCAAGGTGATTAACATTTCTGAACTTCTTGGGAATAAAGTGAAATCAACAAATGAGCGATTTGGATTGGTAATATTTGTTATGTCGAAAGCGAACAGATGCTGACTGGTGGACTACACACACCAATTACAAAACCATTTTGTGACAATATAATGTTGGTTGCAAACAAAAGGATGTTTATCCTAAAAAAAGAAATTTGTGGTGCATTTAACAGCTATCTACGAGGAAAGTTCGAGTAATTTGTTTCCGCTAGGCATGGTGTTAAAGCTAAGCTTCCGTTTTCTCTGGAAAGCACTAACAAGATGGGCCAGGGAGTAAAAGAAATCGGACAAGAAGGTCTCGAAATCATTAATAAAAAATTTCAAAATCCTATAAGTGTTCCGTACAAAGTCGAACTAGTAGATGTTAAGTTGGAAACTTTATTGGAAGTACTACCAGATGTATTAGACGGACTCAAAAAAGATTATTACTATCTTCTTGACATGGATGTAAGATTTTGCTGGCATATTTAGCAAGATGGAGATTTGTAATTATTTAATTACAAACCATAACTTTAGCCTCATGGGCGAATACAAAGAAAACTGCAATATTATAGTTGACAACGATAAGACTGTGGGAATCGGTTGTTTAACATGGCTAACTACCACTGCAAGAATTAAGATATACAACAAATTTGTGTTTCAGATAACAAGTCCTAGTGTTAATAAACAACTTGGAAATCATATACTAGATTTTTTACGTTGTCCAGATGCACGTTTAAGAGAAACATTCGGTTCTACTTTGACCAAAGAACATGGTATTACGCGATTGGAAGCGACACTATACAACTGTAGAATTGGAAACTATGTCAGTGCGGAACAGGTGTATAATCCCTTAAAACACTATTTAACCTTATTGGAAGATAGTAAGTTATACTTCCTAAAGGCGCCAATGTACTCGGTACCATTTGCTAAAATGTGGAGTAAGCTATCGGACAAGCTACAAAGTAGCTGCTGTTTAGTGTATAATAACCGACGTGTATTGGGAGAATAGCAATACAAAGAAATTGCCTGGCTTGCAAATTAAGTCTGAAAAATCAGAGGAAAGGGAAAATTGATAAAGCATGTGCCCTCGGTTTTTAGTTTTGATTATATACCTGTAAATTATTTGGAGATGGTAAAGGAGGAAGACAGCCAAGATAAAATAAAAATCTTACACAAGTGCTACATTAAAGCAGGTAGTACATATTTTACACAATCTGCAACACCATATTCTACAATTCCAAAAGAAATAATCATTTCGGAATTGGAGTTGATAAATAATGGCAGTAAACTCTATCCGTTTACGCTACAGGAAACTGCCCCATTACGCACGTCACACGCTGTAAGTGGAACAAAAAGACAGCTGGAATTAGAGGAAATGGATGCAAAAAGGCGAAAGTTGGACTACATGGAAAACACTGCGACAATACGCGAACAATACAAAGATATGTTAGAGAAAGAACATCTTATTAGAGTAAATGAGGAAGAATTTAAAGATTATTTTATGTGCCGATGGACTGACCTCTATACGTCCGGGTTCTACAAGCTGTATGCATTTGTGGTTAGTAAGAAAGACTCTTTTAGTTATGTAGGCGTTCTTGCGGAAAAGGATGGTACTAAATCCGTATACTTTTTAAAAGGTTATTAAAAAGGTATTTATCAAAATGATAGATAACATAGACGAACTAAGGAATGCGGGTTTCGTAACCTTGGCGTACACCACACGCAAAGGGGTTGCACTAATATTGTATATTTGCCTAGAAAAAGAACGTCTCGGATCATTTAAAACCGAGGGTCCTACAACCTATAATGACCATATATTACCAAAAGTGGTCGATATGCAACTACGCAACACTAAGTGGGAGACTAGGGATTCCCTCCAATACCGACAAGAAGAAGTAGATCGAGCTAACAAAATACGTATGCAGATTATAGTGGGAAAGCCGCGATTAAAAGATTGCCACAAGCTGCAAGAATTACACGAAGGAATGGATCTTGTTCTCGTTGGAATTGAGACCTTATATATAGAAACAAACTTCGGTACATTTTACAATTCGAAAACCTACACGGTCTCTATGTATCAAACAATTGGCTAGAATAGGAGATAGGGGAGTTGGGTGTCAATTTAAACTTTAAGCTGCGAATAAAATTAGATAAAATTAAAACCACTCCAAACAAACATAAAGAAAAGAATTGTTTTCTGTGTATAACTTTGTATTAAAATTAAGTTTAAATGGCTCCATGTTTGGCATTAAATATTTTTAAATTTTGTCATGTATAATGTCAGAATAAAAAATTTAGATTAGTATTACATAGATCTTTATTTATAAAAGGCTATGACGTCACCACGAGTTTGGAAAAGTAGCCGAAACTAGGGAACCGAGAGAATAGCGAAGTGGTGATTTTACGTATATGACGTCACCACGACCTTGTAAAAGTAGCCGAAACTAGATAACCGAGAGCATAGCGAAGTGGTGATTTTACCTATATGATAAGCAAGTGGACATTTAGAGTAGAATAGTTTATAGTATTTTTGTTAAAGGTACACCGTTTTCAATAATCTGTTTTCCTAAATTTAGGAAATGAAAAAATTTCAACCAATTACAATTCGGTTATTCAATTAACAGTTAAAGTAGATAACCTTGGATTCTTAATTTGGAGTGGGGAAAACAGTATAAATACGGAAGCGTGCGATAATTTTATCATTCTGTTGTTGAACGTTGAACAAGCAACATGTATCTCTTCGGTGATTTGGTGCAGTATATAGCTGCTCTGTTTGCTGTAGTTGAATGTTTAAGTGACGAAAAAGTGATAATAGATGGCTTACATGAGTGTAATATTGGAATTCGTCGTATAAAAAGGGCGATAAAACAAGCGAAATCGGTTGATGAAAAGCAAAAGCTATTGGCTTCGTTGACGAACATTAAATTTATGCGTTCGCAAAATAAAAGTAATAGACTCCTCAAGTCAGGATGTCGGGCTGAAAAGTGACCTGAAGTGATCTTATGATCGGTCCTCCTTATGGGGATTTCAATGTATGGTACAAAAATGACCAGAACGGACTTTGAGCCTCCTTATAGGATTTAACATTGGAAAATTGCACCTTTTGTCCTAGAACATACCTTGCTTACCTACTAATGTCAACGAATTGTTGAAACAAGTGGAAATTTCTGATACTAAAGAAGTAGAAGCAGAATGGTATAACTAAGCTTAGACATTACGGCCTGAGATATTCTGAGGTATACACAAAAAAAGATAAGAAACCGTGGATGACAAAGGATATTCTGAATTTAATAGAAAAAAAGTCGAAAATACAAAAGCAGACCACACGAAACAGGCAAACAGAAATACAAAGTCATAGAATGAAAAATGAAAAAACTAGAAGAAGATTAATTTGGATTTAGGCGAAACGGGAACACGCTAGGGCGCTTTAGTTTATAGCATTATAATAGAGAAAACTATAGAAAAAGAAGAAAGTGTGGATATAGGGTTTGCAGATCTGGAAAAAGCATTCGGCAACGTAAAATGAGAAAAAGATTTTCGAAATACTCAAAAAGAAAGGAATGAGTTGTATGTATAGACGCATTAGTACAAGAAAAAAGCAACTGCTATATTTGAAGACAACCAACCTAAAAACAGAGAAAATATTGCTGAAAGAATATGTATGGAGTACAGCACTGTACGGCTGTGAAACGTGGACAGTAGGCGATGCGGACACGAAAAAGATATGTTCCTTTAAAATGTGGTGCTACAGATGTATGATAAAGATATCATGGACAGACAAAGTACGAACAAATAAGTACTAAAAAGATAGCGGAAGGAAGAAATATGTGAAAAATAGTAAGAAATACGAGACGTATGATGATACGCACATTGTAAGGCACGAAGGAATAGTGCGCGATATATTATAAGCAGAGAAAGAAAAAAGAGATGTATATAGACCTAGATTAGACTGGTGCACGCAGGTAGTGAAAGATGTAGGTTGTGAGAATTTCAGGGAAATGTGTACGTTAACCAGAATAAGAAACAAATGAGATACGTGTCCAACTAGTTCCAGGACTGAAATTTTAATGGCGATGATGATGTGAATGTACCACAAAAATATTGATGTTAATAAAGTATTAATACAGAAATATACAACTTCTAATACAAAAACCTTTAGAGTGGATGTTCAAAATGCTTTTTTGTGGACCAGATTTTGGTTCGTGCACGTTTCTTAACACTTACAATTACTTTTGTTTGGTAATGTTTGCTCAGTAGTGTTTGGAATGTAGGCCATACATTCGTCAAATATGAGAGGATTGTTTTTAAAAGCTACATTTTATAAATATCCCAAAAGAAAAAGACTACTGGTGTAAGATCTAAGGATCTAGGAACCACAAACCCAGCCATATTAAATGATGCCCAAAAAACTTTCCACGGCATATCTAGCTTTTCACTAGCAGTATGACACATTGCGATATAATCTTGGATAGAACATACTCATTCGTTTAAGTCGAACATTGTAATAAACGATGGACCAAGTTGCAATAAACCACATCATCCACAGATTTATCAAAATAAAAACGATGCTAATTTTACTAGCGTATAGTGGTTGCTCATGTAGTGCTTAAGGATCTTCAGGTCTTCGTGCTTGCCATATACAAGTGAAACCCCGCTTCCTCGCAAAAGTAAACACGATAGATCCTTTTAATTCCGTTTTCATGCAACGCACTGAAACTACGACGGTACCGTAAACGTTTTCCGTTGTCTGCTTCTTTCAGTTCATGTATGATACCGTCGTAGTCATACAAATGTATTTTCAGTAGCCCTGAATGCGGCAGATAGTGAACGACCAGCATACGAAGATAACTTTCGGAGCAATTTTCTGAGTGAGCGGGTCAAACGTTCTTTCACATCCTCCGGAATTCAACAATTAACAGTGATGGCCGACCTGCGCTTATTCGACCAAGCACACTCCCAGTCTTACGTGATATTGTGGACTTATTAGGAAGTATAGAATTTGTAGATTAAACTGAAACTCGTCTTTCATCTGTATGTAAGTCTCAATAATAAATACACGTTCAACTATGGAAAACGATATAGTTGGAATAGATAAGATAAGATAAGATAAATTTATTCACTCTCTCAATTACATTAGAGTATGTCAGTATAATTAAATATAATAACTAACTAGCATAAAATTTTTTTTTATATGATATGGTTCCCTAGTGGTATTATTTTATTTATTAATACAATTTTGAAATTATATTATAGGTACATTAAAAATAAATTGTATTATAATGTGTTTTTAAAAGTTTAATAAACAGAATAATGTTAAGCATTTGTTAAATTAATAAGTAACTATTAAAAACAATCATAAATCTGCGTAGAATTTAATTACAGATTTGTTAGATTAGCACTTAGGTAATCGTCTATACTACAGTAACATTCTTGTAGAAGGTAAGTATTTATTTTAGTTTTAAATTTTTTATAATTTAAAGTTTTAATATTCTTAGGAAGTTTATTATATAAGGCAATATTAATTTTATTCGTTGCTGAGCATTTTGTCCTCGAATAAGACGGAGCGATTAATTTGGCTGATCTTGTATCATGAGTATGAATATCAGAGTGGACAATGTATTTTTTTATATTCCTGTGAATTTCTAACAGTACGACGTAAATGTATACTGAAGGTAGGGACATTATTTTTAAATTAATGAACAGTTGTTTGCATGAAGTTCTAGGTGTGACTCCGCTTAGTACTCGTATAGCTTTCTTTTGAAGGCGGAATAATTTGCCCATGCAGGCTACTTGACCCCAGAGAAGAATTCCGTAAGTTAATATAGAATGAAAGAGAGAGTGATACGCTACTAATAATGTTGCATGGGATAGAGTTTGTTTTAATTGTCTTAAAATAAATATAGTGTTCGACAGCTTAGTAAATGTGTTAATAACATGTGGTTTCCATTTTAAAGCATCATCCAGTGTGATTCCCAGCAGTTTTACTGTAGCACCAGAATTTACGGTTTTATTGCTTGAGAAAACTATAGTTTGTGTCTTTCCTGAATTTAATTTAAGTTTATTCTTATCAAACCATTTTCCAATATTCTTTTTAACTTTTGAAAGTTCTTTTTCTAAATGGTCTTTGTTTAGACCATTAACTAAGACTGTTGTGTCATCTGCGTATAGTACACTAGCATAATCCTCTAAGTATTTAGGTAAGTCGTTAATAAAGATCGTAAATAATAGAGGACCTAATACAGATCCTTGTGGCACCCCAATTGTTATCGGAAGTAATTCCGAGTCTTGTTTATTAATAGTAACATATTGCATCCTATTTGATAAGTAGGATTTCATTAATTTCCCAGCATGTCCACGTATACCTTCTTCGTGTAGTTTTTCCAGAAGTATACTATGAACTACACAATCAAATGCCTTCGAAAGGTCGCACAACAACGCAGCTGTTAAACTGTTGTTGTCGATGCCTTTAGTGATGGTTTCTACTACAGAAACAACTGCAGTTATGGTAGAGAAATTTTCCTGAAACCATGTTGGTTGTTCACAATTGCCTTGGTTTTTCTAAAAATTTGAGATGCGGTTCTTTAAAATAATTTCTATAATTTTCCTATAATTGGAATAATGGCCACGGGTCTATAGCTTTCAACACAACATTTATTCCCACTTTTATAAATGGGAATGATTTTGATATTTTCAAAACCTCTGGAAAGTGACCCTCCTCAAAGCATTTATTTATAAGGATTGTTAGTAACGGAACAGTTATGTCTATAGTATTTTTAATGATTCTAGCATTTATACCATAGAAATCAGTACAGGGTGAATTTTTTATACAATTTACACTATATCGTATATCATTTTCATTTACAGGTTCTAGGTAAAATGTTAATTCTCGATTTTTGGGTGTGTTAAAAACTTGATTGGTTTTTAATTCTTTTGGACTCATTGAACTTGAAATGGTGTTTACAATTTTAAGTGGTATCTCAGAAAAATATGTATTAAATATCATACTTGTTAGATTATTGGGATACTTTGTTTTAGAACGTGTTTCTCTTTTTTGATTAATAATATTCCAGGCAGTACGGGATTTGTTAGTCGAGCCTGTCAGAAGAACATCATTGTATAGTATTTTTGCTTTGATTATGGAATTTTTATATATTAATTTATAGTTATTATAAAGTAACCAATGTTCGTGGTCATTGACCACCCTACAGATTGTTTGCAATGCTGACAACTGGTGTCGCATATTACGTAGTTTGTTGTTAAACCAATTGGATTGACTTTTACGTGCATTATTTACAATTTTAGTTGAAGCTAAAATTCCCTCTTTATAGGTATTTACTAAGAAAGTTGCCAGATTTTCAGATGATGTCCGATTGTCAAAGAATATATCCCAGTTTATATTATTTAAATACTCTCTTAAATTAAAAAGACCTTGACCAGTTAAGACGCGTAACCTTAATCGCTCTTTATTAATTGTATGTTTGGGAAATACACTAACCTGAATCGTCTGTCCACAATGATCAGACAAGTGTGGTTCCACCACTTGCACGCGATAACGATCCTTACAAATGTTCGTCACTATATTGTCAATGCAGGACTTTGAATCCTTTGTGATCCTGGTATCTTCAGTAATAGTGTGCACAAAGCCGTAATTAGAAAATATACTAAGTAAATTAATTAAGGTATTTGATGGGGCGTTAAAATTTATATTAAAATCCCCGACCATAATAATGGCTTTATATTTGCTAATTAGGTAGTTAAACAATTCGTCTAATGCTTCCATAAAGTAGTGTACCTTTCCAGATGCACTAGATCTATAAATAGTGATAATAGCTATATTTTCCTTTTTTAAATAAATGCCACAAAACTCGGCGTGCAATTCCCTTGTAAATGATTCTAGTTCAATCACCTCATAAACTAAACTATTGTTTATATAGATTGCAGTGCCTCCACGACGCGCAGTCTATCTGCAATAGCCGGAAGCCAAACAATATTTCGAAAATATGCAGCACTCTAGTTGATATTTTTCCAGCCAATGCTCTGACAGACACACTATGTCATATTTTTATCACTAATGAAGTACGATAAATTTTCCACTTTATTAGCTAAACCCTGAATGTTAATATGAAATAGTTTTATGGTACTTTCAAATGAGTTTATATTGTTAAAATTTTGGTGATTTAATGATCTTGAGCTGACTGAACTCGCGTCGTTTGTCTTCGAAAAAAACCTATTTACCTTGACTCCAGACGGCCATGTTTCAGGATCTAATGCTTTTTTTAAATTATTAGCTTGAACAGTTACCTTAAATGACGAGTAACGATCCGGGTATAAGGAGTTCATTTTTTCTACCTTTACTTCTGGAAATCCTTCTTTCAGATATTCTGTAACATTTTCCACCGTTGTTTGTGGTTCTAATTTAAAAACATGAAGTTCTACAAAGCTTTCTGCTGCTTTCAAACTAGCACCGATATCACTTGGTTTATTCCCAACTACCGTTTTTGATCTTCTAGCCGTGGGGCCAACCTGTTGGAATTTGTTTGCATTACCTCTACCATCACCATCTATGTAGATGATTTTTTGGAGATCAATTTTTTGCTGTGCCTGGGCTACTGCTTGTGACACTTTATCGGCACTTATTACCGTTGTCTGCAATTTGTATTTAAATTTATCAGCCTCTATTGAATTTGCAGCATTGTTTTGTCTTGCTTGATCAACAACTTGATATTTGTTATTTATTAAGTTACTCGCCATATTTGTCTTATCTATTGATGCAGTATTGTTAGTATTATTATTATGAATAAAGACTGGTTTCTCTGAATGAGTTTTAGACGTACTTGCAACTGCGCTATACGATTTATAATTATCATTAAGCTCCGTATTAGAAACCGGATAAGCGACTTTCGCCTCAATATATTTGAGTTTCTTGGTAAGGGTTACCTCATTTTTAAGGGCTGCTATTGCAGTATTTTGATGTTCTATAACTTCGTCTTTGCTTTTAATAATTTCCTTGAGGTATGCGATTTCCATTAGCAATACCTCGTTTGCCATTGGCTGTATTAACGGAGTAGTGGGACTATCCATTACTTCCTTAGAAGACAACATGTCTGATGTGTCGATTTTTGTTTGAACTTCACAGCACTTAATATTATTTTTCCCATATAACGATGTCGATTTTGACAATTTTACACAAGATTTATGCATTACACTATTACAATTTATACAATGCAAACCACTGGGTGCATTTTGACCGCAACGTTTACACGTTTTCGATAGAGCCGTAGTAAACACGTCCGACTCACTCTACGAATTGATACTGGAACAGCGGTAGTGCATTAGAGGCGGCTCCCTGGCGTAGTTGGTTTGCGTGTGACTACTACGCCCAAGGTCCCGAGTTCGAATCCTGACACGGTCCGCTTGAAAAATATTAGGCGAGCATTTTTCACAAAAATACGCCATCGTTCGAATGAGAGGTAAAATGGAGGTCCCGTGTGTGAGGGTTGTCGCGCACGTTAAAGGTCCCTACCTTGCTTGGAACAGCAACGGTTCGCAAAATTCAAAATTTTTCAAGTATAAAAAAACTCGCTTCCTGGCCAATGTAGTACCTTCGGGTAGAGCATTGGAAAATCACATGTAAGGTAGTGCATTAGAAGAACAATTCAAAGATTACAAGTTGTTATCCTTGAGTACATTATTGCCAACAGACAGGTGGGAAAAATAAAAGTTTACCTGTTTGTAATTTCTACTTCTTAATTTTAGGATTGCGTCCTTTTTAGATATCCGTAATTAACCTACACCGAAACAAATATGGCTTTTAGATGAACACTGTTTGTTTTTAACTCCTCTTCGTAGAAGTGTAATATTTACTCTGATTTAAAAGCTTATTTTACAGCACAAAGCACTACCGCGAACGAGTGGTTTAGTTAGGGAACTTATCCGTCATAACTTCAAAGAATTACAAATATTTGGTTATTTAAATTTATTTTCAAGGTTTTTTCAGGGTACATAATATATCCTTCGCAAGACCATTCCATAGCAGTTTCCTCATGTTTAATCTGCTCTAACAAATGTAAGCGTGTTTATATAGAGAGAGATTTCGTTACCGACATTTAAGAAGAAATTGAGCTTTTCTTCTTTTTACGTTCCAATAAGTTCTTAAACGTCTCCTTTCAAGCGCTAATGACTCTGAAAACTTTCAGTGATGTGATCAATGCAGTCGCGGTATTTTTACTGCTTCTTTTGTTTTCACCGCTTTTACCATCTTGATTCAACGACTACAAACCAATGTTTATTCATGATTCTTCGAGTGAAACGAAAGCATGTGTGTGAGATTTATTACTTGGCGTCTGTTCCTCCTGACTTAATTACCGCGCGCTTTGTATTTCCTCGACTGCAATTAACCATTAGGATGCATTCCATGTTTTTATTGGCTATGAAGCGCCTTTGCTTAATTTAATAAACCTTATCAGATGTGACTGGTATAGCATTTCCTGCTAAAAAATGACAAGGTTGTTCGCAAATTACGTTTTGGCTGAACAAAAGTTTGTCGACTGTACACAACGTCATCAACTAAAGATCCATTACGACGCTGACATCGTGACAAATATCAGTTGTTTCTGAAGTCACTACTGTATCTGTCAGCGTCCAGGACTTGCGTTTTTGTATCTTTCATTTTGTCTTCAGTTTTATTAATGATAATGGCTGAAAGACAAGCATCTTAAATGAGTTTTATACAATGCGGCTTTCTTTGTATATTGTATAACTTACAAAAGAACTGAAAAATTTGGAAGATTATAATTCGTTATTGAACAAAATGTGAATTATTTTAAATACGCAGGAAACATTTTGAAAAAGAGATACGTTTCACAGCTTTAATAATAAAATGTTGGCTGGACATCAGAAGCGGAAAATGGGACAGCTGTTCCTAGAACTTTGCAACGACAATTTCCTACTCAACGGTCTTGTTTCAAATGAATACAGAGCCATTGATTGCTATCTTCGGTATTATAGAAGTTATGAAGTTGGTTAAATTAGTAAGAACTATTTTCTAATCCAGCTCATTTTCATATTTTTCTTACACATTATTTTTACGCCGTCTCAAAAGAAAAAATCTAAGAGCGACTGGCCTGGTGAACTAAGTGGCCACACTATAGGACCATTTGTCCCCATCCAGCGATCTCCAAAAAGTCCTTGCACGCCAACGGAAATTATGAGAGGAAGCTCAATCTTGCTGGAAGTAAGTTGTTGGGCGATGTTCTGAATTTACATCGTATAAATATTCTTCCAAAACTCTTATCAGAGAGGTCGAAAATCTTTCTCCAGTAAGCGATCCATAATAAAATTACCAATCAAGATATGTATGTGGATCCCATAGGTAGGGAAGCAATAGTGTTGCACCGATCGATCTGGCTGTGGCCTGATTACTTATACTGGAACGCAGCGATCTGTATGAACACAAAAGACGATTGATGCCCCCCGTGACGTTACATTTTTCGGATGAATTTTGATTGACAGGTACAAGAGTTTAACGTTTAAGAGTTATTTAAAGTACAGTAAGAAATCTCGAGAATGTGTTAGAGTAATCGAGAACAATTATAATCTATATAATTTGCGGGCATATTTATTGCAAGTCAGTTCTGATCGAGTTTTGGTCACGATCTTAGTTTTAATTGAAGTTAAGTGCCGATTAAAGCTTTGATTACGGAAATGTTCTAGAATAAAGTTTTGGTACATAAGTGATATGAATCACTGTCGATATAAATGACTCAACTGTTAATATAAATTACTGTAGTAATTTAAAAAAATTAATTAGTGTTTGGATAGTTAATTTGTAACATGCCAGTTTTCCACTGGTCATGTTCCAGTTTTTAAATTATTTCTTTACGTATTTTTCCCTTCTTTTTTCTTTATAAATTAAAGAAAGTTCCTCTTTTATTTATCTTCATGTACCGTATTTTGTATATTTAAAGTACGAATTATATTTAAGTTGTGTTATGTCATAACACGAATTCGTAATTTTCATCCATGTAAATACTTAATTTTCGCTTAAAATAAATGTACCTCTAATTATACCACAAGTTATTTGGGTTATTGCTTCGAAAGGAAGTAATAAAAAGTAACCTCTATGTTATTGGTAGATATTATCCAGTAACACAAGTGAGATAGCTTTGAATCGACAATTAGTAAAAGATTCACCTTGACGTAGTTTCCTCCCTGTATTACCGGCCGATGGATTTTTAGTTATCTGCGCATAGCAGAATCTTTATTCAAATCCGGCTGTGAGATATCACGCCATTTGTTCCTCAAGATGCCTGATCTTCACATGGTATGTATTAGAGTCCTACGCTGTTATAATATTTTAACAAAAATAATTTTATATAAGTACGTGATGTTACAGTTTATAGTTTTGCCGCTAAATAACCCATCCATTGGTTTAAAGATGGTAAGGATTGTTATAGATAAAATCTGTGACAATTTGAATGTACCTCGTGGCACTTCCGGATACTTATACAAAATTTGTATTGTAGGGTCCTTCCGAGAAGTCAAAGTGTGCAGGCTTGGAAGTATGATTATTCGTTTTGATTTTCTCTAGTTTAATGCAAAAGTACCTCCACTATATTATCGCAAGAAGATGCCTTTGGAATCTTAAGTCGTTTTTAAATTATGTACCGTACAAGGCCATCGAAATAACATTGCAGGGGTTTCAATTATTTGGGATTTGGCGTTTTACCTTACAACTACAATACAAAATGAAATTGGTGTTTTGCTACCTTTAAAACTTATCTACTTTGGATGGCAGATATTTTGTTCCTTTATATGAATCGGTCCAACTACCAGATTTGAATATGGTTCACAAACCACCTGTCTGAGTTTCTAATTTGGAGCGCAATGTAAAGCAACAGGTACCTTTCTTAACAAACTGTATTTAAGGAAATACACAAGTACGTGTTGTATATTTAAGTTTTCTTATGAGATTATTTTACACAAGAAAAATTGAATTAAAAGCTTTGTTACTGTACTTGGACTGCTTTAGTTGTCTGTATGTGGACTTTTGTTAAATTTACATAGTTCCGTTTCAACGTATCATATGTTCAGAAAATCTTACGTAAAGCATTTATATAACGAAAGTGTACGCCCTAGGTTTCATGAAACTTAAGGTTTTATTACTTTTATTGCTCTTTGTTTTTGCTAAAGTAATAAAAGTTTCCTTAAGCATTTAACACAAGATAGGTACATATGTGTTTTTCAAATGTTAATAACTAAACTGTTTCCTCTTATTTGTTGCTTATAATAATAGTAGCATATCTGTAACTGTGAAGTGCCTTACACGTAGGTGAAACGAAAATTTATTTAAGTTTGAAGGTCCTCTCAAATATAGTAAAATTAAAATTGTTTTTAATAATGTAACAACAAAGTTAGATAAACTAATTCAACCTAATATTTTACCTAATTGTATATTTTGTTTCGAATTGAAGTTATTTTGTAATATAGCCGAGGTACTTGATTTATATTCTTTCAAGTTAATTGTTGATCCCCCATAATTTCCTCCCTGAGATTTATAAGTCCATGCAGCCTCCGAAGCCTATAAAGGTAAATGCCAGCTGCGCCGAAATATACTCCATATTTCGTCGTGTGATTACTTTCTTTTTAACACCGGGAAAAAAGTAAGGCATAAATTTTAGTGCATAGAGATTAAGTTAATTAAGAAGATACAATCGTAGTGTTAAGAAGAAGATATTTGTACTGTTAGTGACTAGCTGAAAGTAAAATATTGTTCAGAAATTTTATTGTATCTACGGATTGCTGAAAAGGCTTATACAATCAGTGTTGAAAATAAACAACTGTTGTTATTGAAAATTGAGTTTTCGATACATTGGTGGAATTTTATTTAAACCATTCTATATGTATGTCAAAAACTCGTACTAATGGATAGTGAAACACTTTTGCTATTGAAGGGTTCAAGTCACTTCGTGGAACCCATTGAAAAATTAAATTAAAATTTCGCAAGTACAGCAGAAAACTAAATCAAAGCGCAGCGTAATTAGAATAAAAATGCGGAGAAACAAGCACGAACCGCTGTAAACATTTCGGAAAGACTATTACAAACTTCGCTTAAAATGAAAGAATGGATTGATTCCCTAACGATGCAAGCACCAGAGCCCTTAGTTTCAGTGATAAAACAACGCACCGCAGAATTAAAAAATATCGGGGCATGTAAACCGACGTTAATGTTCCGAATAAAATCACCCACATTTGATGCAAAGTCACCTTGACAGACATCTTTTAAAAAATTCGAGACGCGCGAGAGCTAACGGCTGGGACGATGGTGAAAAGACAATTGCGTTGATTGTCGCGTTACGAGGTGCGACCTTGAATATTCTGCAGGCTATACCGGAGCATGATCAAAGAAGCTACTGGGCCTTAACATCAAGACTGGAAATGAGGTACGGCGACTCTCGTCTACAACAAGTACGCCACGCTAAAGTGAAGAACCGCTACCAAAACCAAACGAAAATTTACAAGAGTTTGAAGCATATATTGCTCGTCTGGTGAGGCGAGCCTACCCAACAGTGCCGGATAGCTTTCTTGGTGACAGTGCAGACCTTCACTGATGGAATACGCGACGAGGATATCAAGCAAGCACTACGGCTGGACCTGCCAAAGATTTCACGTGACGCGTTAAGAATGTGTAGGATGTGATTCGACAGGCACTGCATGACGAGTTGTCGGAGAAAAAGAGCCACGATGCCGAAACCGCGGATTTAGGCACAGGCAGAACCGATGTAAACGGCTAAAGAAAAACATGAGAAGCCAAAATTAATTGATAAGAGTCGACGGAACGGGGCGAAAATCGACCTACATAGCTTCTGCACCGGAGATGGTCGACCGCGTCGGGTAACAGGAGAATGACAAAGACCTAGATGTCATTCTCGGTTGGAAAGCTAGAGAAGAACGTCCATCCTGGCATGATATTAGCCCGTTGAATAGCACTCTGAAGTCGTACTGGGCACAGTGAGATGCCCAGAAAGTGGACAATGGGACCTTGGCGCAACCTTTGGAGAATGGAAATGGATCTTTAGTACACTGATCCACTCTATACTACATCGAAATGGTAAACTTGCTTTACTTTCACTATTGACTTTGGCTAATAATGATGAAATAGAAGACAACGTAGCATCAATAGCGTTTTGTTTAAGTGTAATATCATACTTAGACTGAGACATATCAATAAGACTCCCTATACTCGTTCCTCCATGTTCTAAGAGCTTGCTAAAAATGTACCTTGTTTCATTTTTGTTTTTGATCGTATAGACCCCACAAATTTTTTATTTGTAGTCCGTGTCATCTACTAAAAGATGAGATGGCTTAATCTTACCAGAAATTTACCAAAAAATATATTTTAATTAAACTATCCAAAAATTAAATTTAGAATCAGAAATCTTTCCACTAAGAAAATTCGGACCCCACATTGCACGCGCTACTTGCTAGTTTTCACTTTACAGATTTATAGTGCAAAAGAACTATATGCCTCGGCTAACTAGGGCATTACCCCAAGGCAGAGTTGGAGGACGGTCGGGGTTGAATTTGATTAGTTGAACCAAAAAAAAATGTAATTTTAAGTTGGACGCCACTGTATCTAAAAAATATTAATTAATTTTGAAGAGCAGATTATAATAGCCTTTCGTGTTTATTATTTTTGTTTTTTTATTAAAATTTTTGGATAAATAGATCTTTACTATATATAAGGTAGATGCATTTCCCAACTGCACCCCTTAGGAAACAAAAAAATTAATATATAAATGCTATGTATTTTTTACGACATGTTATCGGCCCAGACTGAAAAACTGTTATTATCGATATTATAGGTAAGTACATAACTTAGCAAAATGGTTACCGCTGCCAGTTTCTCAAATGTTGCGAGATTAACTGCAGATAATTATGAATTCTGTAAAGTTCAAATAAAAAGTGCACTTGTCCTTAACGATTTGTGACAATAAGTAGATGGAACAAAACCACAACCAGCCGAAAATTCGGTGGGATGGCTAAAACGGAACTCTAAAGCTTTGACGTTGATAAATCTCGCTATTTGACAGGGTTATGCGAATTACGTAAAGAAAGCAACATCTTCGAAAGAAGCATGGGATGAGCTCAAAACGGTTTTTAAATTCCGCGAACGGGTGGGAAAAGCAGCTTTATGCAAGCAACTGCTAAGGATGAAAAACATCAAATGTCACTGTTCGGTCTCTTTGTCGCACATTTGCGTGTTTAATTTTAAGTCGTAAATTTATAGTTGTAAATCTAATAGTAAAACTGTCATCCCTTGTTCCCTTATATCCTGCCGTAAAAATTCCTTGTGCATGTGTGAATAAGTTGAACTAGGAGTAGTGGACAAACACTCTCTTATGGATATCGAAGCAGAACAGTCGGTTTTTTCGTTCGGTAACGTAAGTTAGTCATAGTGCCGCGGAATGTGAATTTATTTGTTAAACCCCTAAAAAACACAGTGCAAGTGCAACGTAACACGGACTAAATCTCGCATACAGTCCACTTAGTTGAAGGAATAGGAACTGCAGCTTAGAACAGCAAAAAACCGCGGAGGTAAGTCGATGTACAAGTTATAAGACCCCCGCGCTGAACAGTCACAATGACGCAAATATAATGAATTTCTCCAATAAAGCAGAACAACTCCAAGAAGTTGGGATAGAAATACCAAACGAATTGCTGTCAATTATGTTGTTAGGGTCATTACCGACCTAATTTGAAAGTTTCAGCATTGCGATTGAAACTCGCGATGAAATACCGAACCTAGAACTCTTAAAGGTCAAACTAATTGAAGAAGAAGCGCGACAATACGGTAAAGATAATAGGATCAACGACATTAATAAAGTGTTATGTTTACCAAAGGGCAAACTGAAGCAGCAAGTACATCTCACGTTTCCAGAAATAATCGTAGAACTAGATTTAAAGGAAAGTGTTTTCGTCGTAAGAAATTTGGGCACAAAAGTAATGATTACAAATGGGAACACAAGGGAGATGAAGCTAGTAACGCAAACGATGTTATGATTGCGATCGTGTGCAATACAGAAATTAGTACAAACTCAAAAATTTGGTATCTTGATAGCGGTGCATCTAGGGATATGTGCAATGACAGAAGTGCATTTATAAAGTTTGACAGTTCCGAAGAGTTACAAATTTATACTGCAGCTGATCATTTTATGGAATCATTTGGTAGTAGTGACATATCATTTAGCAAGACAAATGACGATGCAATTCCCATGGGATCAGTGACATTAAAGAATGCACTGTATGTACCAAATTTGCGAAATAATCTTTTGTCTGTATCAGATGTTACCCTCAATGGTTATTCAGTGATTTTTACCAAAGATAGAGTAACCATTAATCGCGCCGATGGTTCATTGGTCTTAACGGCCTTAAAATACGATAAATTGTACGTCGCTCAAAATGAGTAAGCTGCATTCGCCGGTACCAATAATTAAAATGATAATTTGCAGAGATGGTATCAAAGATATAGGCATTTGAATATTAATGATATAAAAAGGCTCAAGATCGATGGTATGATGCATGGTCTTAATTTTTCTACGAAAGCAAACTAGCTAGTTTGTTAAGTGTGCGCGAAAATCAAAATCCATGTACAGCCATTTAAACAATCGACCACCCGTGAAAAGGAAATTTTAGGCTGGTGCACTCGGATGTTTGCGGTCCAATTCATTCAATCAGTACGCGGCGCAAAATACTTTGTTACATTTATTGACGATTATTTGCGGTATACGGAAGTGGCTATGTTTCGAAATAAGTCTGATATACTTCAAGCGTTTAAAAATTACAAGAATCGCGTGTAGAAACAAACTGCTAAGCGTCTAAAGTGACAACGCAAAAGAATACGTACCACGTGATTTCACAGAATTTTTTGAAGACGTACGTATGATACACCAATTAAGCGTGGAATACACACCCGAACAAAACGGCGTCGCCGAACGGGCAAACCCAACCTGGTAGAAATGGCAAGGTTCATGATGCTTCATAGTTTTCCGCCCTCGTTATGGAGTAAAATGGTAAATACAGCCGCATACTTGCGGAATAAGTGTGCTATAAAATGCCTAGATGGAGTTACTCGGGAAGAAACTTGGTCAGGAAGACGACCTACTATCCGATTCTTAAGGATTATTGCTAGTAAAACAAATGCATTAAACAAAGGTCAAAGGCGTAAAAATTACAGCCAAAAGATGACGAGTACTTGTTGGTTGGTAACGCAAAAGAATCGAAAGCCTATCGATTATGGAAACCTGGAACAAAGACGGTACTTTAGGCGCGTGACCTAATATTCATGGAAAACATCGAGCCCCAGACAATGGAAAATGGAATGAGTACCGTAGAAAAAGACATTAGTACCTTATTTGATCTGGCTGTAATTAACGCACCGGAAGAACAGCCAAATAAAATTGAAAATAAAGTGTGCGAAGGCGAAAAAGTTTCCTCTGAGGATGACCCATCGCCCGAAGTAAATATAGACAAAAACCAGCAGCGAGGACCAGGTCGCCCAAGAATGATAAGATCGGGTAAACCTGGCAGACCGCATAAAGTATATAATTCAATGTATGTCGAGAACTCCGATACTCAGTCAGCTTCCGAAATTCTGCAACGAGGGGACAAGGAAGCATGACTAACCGCCATGAAGATTGAACACGATACCTTATTGGAAAATCACATTTGAACTCTCGTACCAAGGCCCACAAATGAAAGAGTGTTAACAAACAGGTGCGTGTTCAAAACAAAACTAAACTAGGCAGGTGGAATCGAAAATTACAAGGCAAGATTTGTTGCTCGCGGATATACATAACAGTGTAGTGTAAAGTACAAAGAAGTTTTTGCACCCGTAGCACGATATGAAACAATACGCACATTGCTCGTGATGGAAGAAATGCACGTACATCAAATTCACGTTTTTCGGCGTATGTACAAGGTGACCTGCATGATGAAGTGTACATGGAACAACCAGTATGTTTATTGCCCAAGGATGTGAGAGTAAGGTGTGCAAACTTTTAAAGACATTGTATGGGTTAAAACAATCAGACCGAGAATGGTGTAACAAACTGGATAGTTTCATCACATGCAATGGTGGTAAACGTACCCCCGCGAATCCTCGTGTTTATGTATTTGGTGAGCATGGCATTCGAGTTATAGTAATAGTCTAAGTAGACGACCTGATCTTAGTTGCGAAAAATACAGAAAGGATGGAATTATTTAAAGGACAATTTAAAGCAACTTTTAAAATGCATACCTTGATGAAATAAGCAACATTCTAGGAATTGGTGTGCATCGTGAAAGCGTGACGCAGAGAAGGTACATTGCAAATTTAATTGATAAATTTAATATGCAAAATGGGAAGACTGCTACAACCCCCATCGAGTCTAGGTGTAAGATAACGAAGCAGATGTGCCCAAAAACAGGAGATGAAAGACGAAAAATGAACAATACTCCATATCGTGAATTAGTGGGAGGATTGATTTATCTTGCAAATGCAACTCGTTTTTGCTGCTAATACATTAAGTCATCTTTGTGCTGATCTAGGAGACCTACATTGGATTCTTGCAAAGCGCGTGTTACGCTACCTAAAGGCTACATCTGGGTATGGCATTACGTACACGAAAGATAATGAGCGTCTCAGAGCTTATACGATTCAGACTGGGCTGGAGACATTGACGATATAAAAGCATGTACCGGTAATGTCTTGATATTGTCAACAGGGCCAATTAGTTGGAAATCTAAGCAACGATCGTCCATAGCTTTAACAACTATGGAGACGGAATACGCGGCGCTTTCTGAAGTGCCACGTGAAATTATTTATGTCAAACGACTATTGACACATGGGTTTTGAAAAGTGCCTAAAACCTCCAGTAAGTGTGTTTTGAGATAATCAAAGTGCTATTGAATTATCAATTATCACGTGGTTTTGAATAAGGAGTTAAAACTTGGTTAAAACTAAATTCAGACTCCGCTACCATAACCTTTCTGACAAAATTGAAATCCAATAGACAAAATGCATATCAGATTACTTTGAGCAAATTGCAACATTTTGACTTGTTCTTGAAGAAGATTCATTTTATTCAAATCTATCTTAAAGTGGGCGAAATTTGTAAGTATTATTGTTGAAGATGAATGCATATCATAATTATATCTATGACAATTTATAAGAAAGTCATTCGGAAAAATCGTGCATAATTAGTTTTATTCAAACGCTATGACTCTACAAGAATTTATAATTTAAAAGGGGTAACTAAGTATCGTAAGTGTCCATCTTATCTTAATTGGGGTAAATATAGATAAACGAAATGATATAAAAATAAAAAAACGCGTTTTTGGGCAAGTAATATACACATATATTTACAACAGAAGTGTGATATAGTTATAAGTTAAAATTTGCTAAAGTGTAGAGTTAAATCTAAATTTGCGTGTTTTTTCATACTTAAATTTCCCCTATAACATTTAAATAGACGTGAAATTTAAATGAAAAGCAAATTACTAGTCGAGCAAACAAATACTACTGCATTTTATAGGGTTTATAATAAATTAATTCTTTAAATATCAAGTTAACATGAAATATTTACCCTAAGCGATATGATCAAATTTATGATTACCGTTGAATAGTTTTTTTATGTAGTAATTGTTTCTTTTTATTTAGCCATTTTGGTTCTTGAATAGACGATTGTAAATATCGATCTGGTTAAAGAGGTTCATCCAAGAGCTCTTTTCGTGACGTCATTCAATTATTGAGTTGGGTCATGTTACAGTACTATGATAGAACATACTTCTGATTCTACCTAGAAATTCTAAAACCTCATTTTTGAGTTACGGCCAACGGACGTTTCTTTCCTTTCCCCATTTTTTCATGAACCCCATATGTCTGTTAAAATCGCCGACTTAAAAATTGAGCACAGATTAGATTATTCAATAACTGTAAAACGCCATTTAGTTTTGAAAAATTCGTTATTCATTTGTTCTACATATGACTATTTCATAATTTACCTGCAAATATACAGTTCTGGAATTTTTGCGACTAAGCCGCAAACTTATATAAATTTAAATAATTTTACTTTCTTAAGTGGTCTTGAAAAGCAAAACAAAATTATTAAAAGGTTCTGAAATTTCTTGTGCTTGTATTTCGAAATTATTAATATTCAAATTTGGACTGTGGCTGTTTATTATAAATTAAGAGTTTCATCCTTGAATTCTACAACTCTTGTTTCAGGTGTTGATACTATTCAAGCTAAGCATCGTCGGATACTTGGAGACTTCAAATAATCTACTCGCTTCTGAATATTCATAAATACCTTAACTTCGGCTGACAAGTAATACTCCTCTTAAACTGTAGTTAATAATTTTCACTATTAAATACTGTACATGTTAAATAGAACTTTAACTGTATAACGTATTATCTGATTAGGTCGACTGCGTGGTGACGTTTTAATTAACAGTCTATTTCCTCAGCATCGATTGAAATTTATAACGACGAGATCCTCTAACATCGGCATGTAGAATTTTCGCGCTAAATCTAGTTGTTTTCACGTTCAAATTGGTTTATTTTAAAAGGTGTGTCATTCACATCTATTAGCAACATTCGAAACATTTATTTACTACTGCCCCGAGCTATATAATAATCGATATCGTTTACCTATCTTATCAATATTTAAGATTTTATTGCTTACTAGAACATATGTTCATTCTAGCTCCTTTTTACCTTACGGGTGGATATTCGTGTTAATTCGAAATACTAACGAACTTTTAGCATATGCAATTTTAACATAAACTTTACATTAACATTTCATACACGCGCTTTACATAAAATTTGCCTGTAAATTTTTTTGAAGAATAATTACGCCTTTGAATAGGATTAATTACAAATTGGAGTATTTGTATGCGTTTGAACGTCAATTGACTATTGACTTAAAAAAACAAATTTTTTTATAACCTTTACACATAATTAAGTATTTTAAATGCTTTTATTATAAAATGTGGATAAATCTCTTTTGAAAAACGCATGTCTACGCGCAGAACATATTAAATACCGTTATTCTAAAACACGATCCTTTCGTTATTAAACTATGTAATCATCGCGGTTTTTGTACATTGATACTTTTTATACTGAAATTACGATTTCTATACAAATAAATATCTAAATAATTGGCCTTTTTCTTGAATTTTTCCGCAAATTTACGACGTTGGATGTTTGTCCTACGATGCAATATGGCTTCAATGACTTTTAATCACATCAATGTATATATATATATATATATATATATATATATATATTGCTATGATAATAGGGTTATTTAGGGGTACATAGGGTCAGAAGGATTGCACACTACATGTAAATAGTACTAAAAGCTAGACAATTTTATCATGAAAAGTACGTAATTCGCAAATTATGCAAAAAAAAGCAAACATCTAACTAACACACAGAATAAAGATCACAGTTAACTTTAATTAATGTGGGAAAGCTCATCCGTCAATAATACAACCATATTCAGTAATATATATATAACTCTGTACGCAATTAAATTTATTTTAAACCAGCATAGCATTCATAAATTTTAAATAAATACGCATTAAGAGCATCGAATGCTAGAAAATCATGATACGAATTCTGTTAAAATAAACACGCAATAGTGCAAGGAAATAACAAAGCATTCTCGCAATAAACACACTTTCAAAACAAACACGTTTCAGAAACGCAGGATGTAAATAAACGCAATTCAATTTACGTCATTATAGAAATTTCGCATACGTGATTTTTATCATGGAGTAAATTTAAAAACCAAAAGATTATCTTGGAAAAAATAAAAGTCATAAGTTTGTCTACGTGAGAGGTCGAATTAAAATTTCCTACAACAAAACAAAACAATACGGGTGAACGTACACGGGCTATAGGAATCCACAATATAGAACCTGAATGCTACGTAATCGACAACATCATTTCAACAAGCTATTGCCAAATCCATACCGGAGAAAAACCAAGGTATGGATAATAACCTTAGCACGCCGAAAGACGCAGACAACCAATGATGTCAGATGGAGGCGTTGTTTTAAATACCACACAAATTTGATAAACAATCAGTCTTCCTTCAACCAGAACACGCTTCATAGCAGTTCAAATTAGAAAATTACGTAAAGTAAACATAGAAAAATTAAATAATTATATTTCGTGCAAGTCGTGATAAAAAAGTTTTAAAATTAAAATAATAGTGAAAATATACGAGAGCAGTTTGCCGTTAACTGAAAAACATAAGTGAAAGCTTATTAATTAAACATAATTTTAATATTTATAATTTAGAGCTCTAGGTAAAAATCTAAATTAACATATCTAAATTGGTACATAGATCTAGATTGGTACATATATCTAAATTTGCAAATAAATCCGAATTTAAATATACATCGATCTAAATTTGCATAAAAATATTAGTTTGCATCTACGCATTGGAGCAGTAAACAGAGGATTGTTCTAAGCATTGAATGGGTGTTTGGCCAAGCGGTACTATAAAATCAATAAGTAGACTCAACTGAAAACAATCCGGGGTACTGGTCAATAGCACGCAGCAGTTGATCCAAGAATATGGAGAACAAAAAGACATGCAAGGAAAACTACAGGTCAGAACATTATATAATAGCATAAGTCATTATTTTCTTTTTTATTGAGCATTTCTTATACCAGGATATTTATGTAAAGGGTCATCAAAAATCTTTTTATACGTGAAAATCTACGTAAAATGGAATAGTCATTTAATGTTCAAAGGTATTTCCAAAGATATGAGGGAATATTTAGTAAAATCTTAGATTATAGACTACCAAATAAAAATAGAGTAGGAAGACCTAGACAAAGATATATTAGTCAAATTATTAGAGATTTAGGTTGTGAAGGGTATGTAGACCTTTGGACTAGCTCAGAATAGAAAGAATTTAAAACTGCGTCAAACCGATAACAAGTAAGTTCGAAAGCAAAACAAAACAAAATAAATAAAAATCAGTTAACTAAATGTCACCATGACATAACTCACAATTAGTTAGCGGTCTAGCATGTTGGCAGCGATTCGTTGCTTAAACTTACCATAACATATAAGTTAACACTTTTCCTTTTTTTGGAAGAGATAACCAGGTAATATTTCATTTCCTTATAAATGGGAATCATGTAAACATGTTAGAGTTCTTTAAAAACCTCAGGTTGGTAATATCTATGTAGAGCCAGGTAGATAAGAAAAAAATAGAAGAGTATAGTAAGACTTAGATCAAGCTATATTAGTCAAGTTATTAGAAATTTTGGTTGTGAAGGGTATGTAGAACTTTTTAGACTAGCACAGAATAGAAAAGAAGATAGAACTGCATCAAACCGACTTAAGTATGGTCGAAAACAAAATCATGATGTTCATTAAATTGTTTTGTTGCACAATTCTGCAAGCATTAACCTAGCCGTTTCTCGTTCCTAAACAAATTAAATCTACTACAGCTCCTTCCCTACCCTCACTTACCACTGCATTAAAATTTCATGTAATTATTATATTTTCATTATGTCATTATTTTCATTTTTATTATGTCTTCGATATCTTTGTAGATCGACCCTACCTCGTCCTCACTGTAGCTAGAGGTGGGCATGTAAACTTGTATTACGATTGTAATCTAACCAATAGTACTCTTTTCTTCTTTTATAAGTAATTTTCTACACAATGTTCTACCTTTTTCCGCTTAACAATCCTCTCACACTCATCTACTTCCTCCGATTCTCCATAAATTACCCTAAAGTCTCCGCTCCAAAACATCACCCGCCTATGGCCCCTGAACTTCGCAAATCCCTACTATGTTTAATGGTAACCTGCCTATTTCAATCTTTTTCAAATTCTCTAGCTTACCTACTTGCTTCATGCTTCTAACTTTCCACGCCCCGACATGCAAGATGCCCCGGTACCTTTTTTCTTCTTATTGAACTTGCCAATCACATCCTGCGAAGAAGTCCCCATCTGGATATCCGAAGGGGAACTATTTTAACTCCGGAATCTTTTACCCCAGAGAATACCATCATTTTTGAAAACCTTTTTGTACGCTGTGTACTTGGGAGGTAATGTGATGGTTTCCCGTTGCCTTCCACATCGCAATAGCGTGTCTTAGGATGTCGTACCGACTCTTAGGGTCTCTGCCACTCTAAGTACCGAAAGAGCTGCAGTTCTCTTTCGAGGACCTGTCTTAGTCCAGTTCCTTGCTAAAGACCCCACTAATTTGGTTAAACCTATAGTTTTGTGCTAGCCCACTGAAAAATGCAAACCATTCTGTCCGCTCTAGAACTTTTTCAAGAAGAACGATTTATTTTTGTAATTATTATTATTCGTTCTATAAATATTATGTTAATTAATTAATCGTTGCTTACTACAACGTAAATGTTATAGGTATTTGATTGACTCCTTCGCAACAAAATATTTCAGTTCAAAGAGAAAGTGAGGTAATTGAAAAATGTCCCACATTATAACTAAAGATCTTCCTTTTTGTGTAAAATTTTTATAATTTCACAGTTTCAGATTTGGAAACCCAAATTCACTAGGTAAGTTAAACCGACGGCCATTAAGAAAATAGTAATTAGACGATGTTGGCGGTAAAATAACAAGGATGTTGTAATAACCTAATTAACTACCGAAGTAATTAGAGCACTATAATTGTTTTTGGAGAGTTCTGATACATAAAAAAGCCCAGTTATAATAAGCTTCGAACTACTAATTTACACCAGCAGACTCTAAATTAGTCAGAACTACATATCTCTTGACACAAGCACTAAAAAAGATAGAGATTATTTTGCAAGAAGTTCATAGGAAACTCGCAATTAATTTAAACGATACTAGATGCGCTGCTAAAAGCAACCAACACTTAGTTGCATGCATATTTTAAATTAATCTTCTATATACATTAAAGCTGCGGGGAAAATGTAGGAAATTTCCGCTCTAGATAATTCCTGAAAATTAATGTCGCAAAATATCGATTTGACAAACACGTAGTATTACTTTTCTAAATGCAATTGCTATTCAAACGCTGACGATGTATCGGCTGCAGGTGCGTAATCAATTAAAAAAGGATGTATGCTATTTGTAAAATATTTTAGGAGAAAAAACATGCATTATAGGGTGAAGCATTTATCTAAGACAAAGGAAATAATATGGGAGACGTATTTCACTTAGGGGAGAACCCAGCGTCAACATGTACACAAAATAAAAAATGTAAACTTAGTGGGAGGCGGGAGAACACCAAAATCTCTTGGACACCATATCTTACTAAATTGTATAACTAAAAGCCTGTAATACGGCAAATCACACAATAAAGTACTTTCAATCATAAAATAAAAAGCTTTTACTAGAAAATATCAGGGTGTGATCCATGTCTATCAGTCTATCACCAAATTTCGTGGCACGGCTCCTTTAGAAGGGACCTAATATGAATTAGAGAAAAAGGATAAGGGAACGAATAAGGTAGAGGTACTCCTTTATACAGTTCACCACCTCAATGTACCGATAAAAGCATCCAGCTTATACCCGGGAAACTAACTCTGCTTGTGGAAAAGAATCACTTCACATTGGCATTGGTCACGCGAACGCTGAAAATCAGTAACACAATTCGCAACAAGAAGTCATGTAATTGCTTAAAAAAAGACGCTTAATTTAAACATACAGTTATGATGAAAGTATATATAAAAATTAAATACTAAAAGGGGTTTGATATGCGAAAAATGACACGAAAAAACTCTCAAGACTCAGTTTCTGGTTCTAAAAATATTTTGAAAATTTAAAGCAAAATAAATTTCATGCATATCACTAATCATCCGCCAAGAAGTACATGAAAACAAAGTTTCAAAATCAAATTCCAGTCAGTCAAGGGACACTAGAGAAAATATTATAGATACGATATGACTTTTTTTTGGTATTATTTACGCATTTTTGCCAATCATGGGGAAAGCAGTTAATCCACACATTATGCATTATTTGCCTGTAGAAAGTTCAAGACTTAAGGCAAGTCGAACGTTAACGTCTTAGTACTATTGTTTGTGCTCGCATTGGCAAACACTTAATAACACCTTATTTTTTTATGGTACATTTTCTAGCCCGTTTTGAATGGACTTGCATCTTGAAGAAGTTGTAGATTATTAGAACGGGTGAAACGGCTAGGGAGTTCCAGTGATCTGAAGAAACGAACTATAGATCTAACCAAATTAGTGGGGTCTTAGTGAGGACCCAGACTATGACAGGTCTCTGAAAAAGGGCAGTAGTTCGGTTTTTAGAGTGGCAGAGACCATATAGGTCGGTATGGCATTCTAAGACACTACTGCGATGTGTAGGCAACAGCAAACCACCACATTATCTCCCAAGTACACGGCGTAGTTAAATTGTAATTAACATAGTATCATCCTTTGGGGTAAAAGATTCCGGAGCTAAAATAGTCCCCCATTCCAATCTCCGGGAGGGGACTACTTCGGAGGATATGATCGGAAAGTTTAGAAAAAGAGTCGGGAACATTCTGCGAGTCGGAGCGTGGAATGTCAAAAGTATGATTCAAGTTGGTAAGCTAGAAAATTTGAAATTTGAAATGGATAGGCTAGCATTAGTAGTAATCAGCGAAGCTCGGTGGCCAGAGGCGGGGCATTTTTGGTTCGGAGACTTTAGAGTAATTTACACAGGATCAGAGGAAGGAAATTCGGGTGTGGGGATAGTTATGAAAAGAAATGTAAGACGCTGCGTAGAAAACTACATACAAGAGAACGAAAGAGTACTCATGGTTAGATTTGAATCTAAACAGGTGAATGTACTAATAATTCAAGTATACATGGCCACCTCTGGCTACAGCGAGAAAGTGGTACAGGCGATCTGCAAAGATATCGAAGACGTACTAAGATACGTAAAAGGACATGAAAATTTAATAATTATGGGAAATTTTAGTGCAATGGTAGGCGAAGGTAGGGAAGGAGCGGCAGTAGGATTATTTTGTTTAGACATGGGAAATAAGTTGGTAGAATCTTGCGACAAAAACATTTTAACCCTCACAAACACATTATTTCAACATCATGCTAGAAGACGATACACGTGGAAGATGCCAGGAAATATAAAAAATTTCAAATAGATTACATTCTTGTTACACAATGGTTTAGGAATCAATTAAGACTTCAAGAGCTACACAGAAGCAGATATAGACACTGACCAAAACATTGTAATTATGAAGGCCGCCCATAGATTTAAAATTTGAAAAAAAGGCACTTTGACTTTGAGAAACTAAAAGACGAAGATATCAACAAAAGATTTGAAAAAATGTCAAATGATTTATTGAAAGGTATCGGGAAAATATCTGATACTAAAAAAGTAAAAAAAAAATAGAATAATATTTAATCTGGCTTACACATGGTAGACAGAGATATTCTGGGGTATACACAAAAAGAAAATAGGAAACCATGAATAACAAAGGATATCCTGAATTAAATAGAAGAAAGACGAAAATACAAAAATAAACCGCACAAAGCTGGAACACAGATACAAAGACATAAAATTGAAAATTTATTGCAAATTCAGGAAAGCCAAAGAGCAGTTGATTGATAAAAAGTGCAAAGAGGTACAAACTAAGATGGAAATAGGAAAGACAGACAAAGCATACAAACTAATTAAAATGAATTTTAAGGATATAAAACCGTATAGCAACAATATAACGAGCACGGAAGGAGACATCATTATATAATCTGTAGAGAAAGTGGTTAGATGGACAAGAATATATACAGAATTTATATGCTGGAGAGGAACTAATAACACTAGAATAGGAATCAGACATTGAAAACGATGACTTTGGATATCTTATATTTAGAGATGAGTTTGAATTAGCATTACAAGGTCCGAAAAATGGTAAGGCACTGGGTATAGATAAGGTGCACGCAAGAACTCTAAAAGCCGCTGGACAAGTAGTAAAAGAATGTTTCTTCCAAATTGTACGGTATATGTTTGATACAAGCGAGATATCCCACGATTTCAAACGTAACATCATAGTCAGTATACCAAAAAAGGCTATTTTAGCTCTGAGGGTGATAATAGCAAAGACAATGGAAACAGAAGAAAGCGTGTATTTAGGGTTTGTAGATCTGGAAAATACAAAGAGCAAACAGCTGTAACAGAATTAGAGCAGGAACGTATAGAAGTAGATATTAGGAAAAGAGTGAGGCAGGGATGTGCCCTATCTCCGTTGATTTTTAACTTGAACATCGTAGAGGCAATAAATATTGTCAAATGCAGGAGAACATTTGGAATTAGTTTGCAAGGACCAAAGATTGATAAGCTTAGATTTGCAGATGATATAGCGGTATTAGCATCTAGCGAGGAAAAGTTAGAAGCTGCTCTTAATGAAATGGGAACAGTTCTAACAGAGATATACGGTATGAAAATTAACAAAAATAAAACTAAAGTAATAGTATGCAAAGGAAGGGAAAATAAATCAAAAACTAAGATACAAACAGGAAACGAGAACATACCAGAGGTTAAGGATTTCTGCTACATAGGAAGGCAGAAAATGCAAGATGGGATAAGCGTAAAACATATAAAACAAAGATTAACACAAGGTCGTGCAACATTTAACAAGAAAAAGCAATTACTGTGTTCAAAGACAACAAACATAGAAACAAAGAAGAGATGCCGAAAGCATACGTGTGGAGCACAGCACTGTAGGGCTGTAAAACTTGGACAGCAGGAGAAGCGAACAGGGAGAATATAGAAGCCTTTGAAATGTGGTGCTACAGACGTATGGTGAAGATGTCATGAACAGACAAAGTTAAAAACCAAAAGGTTCTAGAAATAGTGGGGGAAGAAAGAAATATGTGCAAAACAGTAAAAAATACGAGAGGTCACATACTAAAGCATGTGAAAATAAATAGTGCAGACTATATTACAATCAGAGATAGGAAAAAAGAGAGGTAGAGATAGACCTAGGTTAGACTATTGCAGACAGATAGTCAAAGCTGAAAATTGTGGGAATTTCAGGGAAATGTGAAGGCTAGCTCAGAGTAGAAATCAATGGAGGTACGCGTTCAACCAGTTCCAAAACGGAAAACCTCATGACGAAAAACAAAATGATTATATTTAAACCTGAACTAATGTTAATTATGTGAAAGAATTTACTGGAGAACTATTAATTCGGCAAATGTCTGTGTTGGGGGATCTTGGTAGCCCAGGCAGCTTAATCCCCTTCACATACCCTACATCTGATTTTTCAATGCTTCACCCGAAGGTACTAAATTGCCCAGGAAACGAGTTTTTTTTTAACTGGAAATTCTGAATTTTGTCGAACCCTTGCTGTTGCAAGCAAGGTAGGGATCTTTAACGTGCGTGACAACACTCACACACGAGACCTCCATTTTACCTCTCCTCTGAACGAGGGCGTATTCTTGTGAAAAATGCTCGCCTAACATTTTACAAGCGGACCGTGTCGGGATTCGAACCAGGGACCTTGGGCGTAGTAGTCACACGCACACCAACTACGCCAGGGAGCCGCCCCTCATCACATACCCTACATTTGATTTTTAATGCTCCACCCGAAGGTACTACATTGGACCAGGAAGCGAGTGTCTTTTATCTGGAAATTTTAAATTTTGACAAACCCTTACTGTTGCACGCAAGGCAGGTATCTTTAACATGCGTGACAACATTCACACTGGACCTCCATTTTACGTCTCATCCGAACGAGGGCGTATTTTTGTAAAAAATGCTCACCTAACATTTTTCAAGCGGAGAAATAATAGAAGAGGAACCGAGATGTATCTAGGCTGTAGAAATGTCAAGGGACTATGTAGGCTAGCTCAGAATAGAAATCAGTGGAGGTACGCATCCAACCTGTTCCAAGACGAAAACCTAATGCAAAAACTAACTGCACTTAAACCTTATGAGTACTAGATACAAATAAGGTGTTGGTTTTGCAATATTTTCAACTAATCTTGATCGTGCGAAAGAATTTATTGGAATACTATTAATTCGGCAAATGCTCAAGTGTTGGGGTTCTTGGTAGCCACAGGCTGCTTAACCCCCATCACATACCACTGAATATCCGTGAAATAGGGTATATTATGTGACAGCCTGATTTTGTGGATCATGCTGCCACTAAGGGTTTTTATCAAGTTTAATCTTATGTAATTTATCAGGGCTAGTTGAACCAAGATTAATTTTTGAAATACTTTTATTTTGGATTTTGTACATACCTTAGGGTCCCTGAATTATATTCCAGTAGATATTAAAATGATTTGTTTAGATCAGAAAATTTCAACTTTTATATTATACATATGTTTATATTATTTCTCTATGCAAATGCCAATACCTACAAAGTTCCATGTTGTACAAACGGGAATACACAGTGAAGGAATTATTTTCTAATAAAAAAGGTGTCTCTAATAAAAATAATTGTACATTAATATTTGTACCGAATCTAATCAACAAGTTATTGTAGTTGATTACTTAAAGGTATATATATTTAACAAGATTGAACATTCCTATTTCCTAGTAATTGTGACAGATGACAAGCTCTTTTGTAAACCGATTACATGCAATTGGCCCTACGAATGATGTTTTCTGATGATTGGAATCAACTACTGTACTTTGTAACTGTAAGTAAATAGATACCCTAGACCATAATTAACTGTTGTGTATATTACTCATTGTATAACGTTTCTTAGGGCTAAAGGATCCGCCGGAGAGTTGGACTACAGTGCTGCATTATTTCATGATTCTACCTGGAATGGCAATAGTTTTTCAGAGTAATAGTGAGTAGGACGTTCTGCTTGGGATTAAAAACCGGTAAGAAAAGCGCTCCTGTTTTAACGTCGTTCAGAGCCATAATGAGGTTTAGGTAAAATTAGGTCATATAATTTCTACAAAACAATATAAGGGGAACCGAACTGTATTTAACAAGAAAGAGCAGTGGTTATGTTTGAAGACAACAAACATAGAAACAAGAACAAAAGTGTTGGAGGCATATGTGTGGAGCATAGCACAGTATGTCTATAAAATAGAGACAGTAGGAGAAGCAGACCGGAAAAGGAAGAAGCCTTTTGGAATGTTATGCTTCACATGTATGATGATGATAGCATGGACAGATAAAGTTAGTAGCAAAGAGGTTATATAAATAGTAGGGGAAAACCAATATCTGTAAAAAACAAAAAAAAATAAGAGACAGGACAGGATACGTTCTAATGCATTTTTGGGAAGTTATGCGGGCTGTATTATAAGCAAATATATGAAAATAGAGGTAGATGTAGACCTAAATCAGACTATTGCACGCAGATAGTAAAAATGCAGACTGTGGGAATTTCAGGGAAATGTGTGGTTAGCTCAGAATAGGAAACAATGGAGATAAGCGTCTAACCAGTTCCAGGACTGAAGACTTAATGATGATGATGATGACATTGTATAGCAAGAAATTAAGATGTTGTTCAGTGCATTAATCGCGTATTGCTTGACGTGTATTAGATATTAATTACCATGGTTGTTGGATAGGACGAAGTGGTTAGTAGGTATGCTATAGGTGTACGAAATATAAACAATTTTTTACATGTATTTCCTCCATGGAAAAATCTAAGGTAGAAAAGGTCCATTTTTTTATAAATCAAAAGATCGTTCATCTCCACTTGGTTTCAATATTTATATAGGTAAAAAAACACAATGCTATGCTTTCAGCTACATAAACAAGATCACAATACGCCAGTCTTCTAAAATTAAGTAACAATGTAACGGTTTGGAGTTTGGAGGATGGTTAGTCGAAGGCGCGCTGTTCTGCTAGATACATAGATTTGTCTTTGATTTCTTTTTATGGAGATATCTTAACGAACAAGTCTACAAAGATGTTCTAACCATAATGGAACGCATTCGATATGCCCGCAATTATATTCCAGAAGAAACGTTTTTTAGTGTGTCACAATTCCTTTCCAGAAAAACATTGACGTTCAATGACATCATTTTAAACACCAATCAAATCGATTTTTTGAAATCAATTAGTTGTTTTATGCGTTGTTAATAAAAGTATTACTTTGTGACTTCAAAAAGAGCTATCCTCATGTTTCCGTAACAATTAAATAGTGTCTAAAGTAAGGGTCGGACGAAATATGTTTTTATAAAAGTTATTTATTTGCTCTTAGGTTTGGACGAGCTAATAAAAAAATATAGGTTTCCATTTAAAAATAACGAATCGACTTGAAATAATCTTGATAACATATTTAGAGTTGAAAAGAAATATGCTGCAACATTAGCACTTCATAACAAACACTCGTTCAAAACATTAGTTTTTCCTTCGAATCTTTGTTTCCATATTATTTTCTACGTCCAGGATAAATGCAGCACCCTAGATATGTATGTATGTAAATATATAATGTTTGTATATAACTATGTAGGTGTCTACAGACAATGATGTATGAGGTATGAAGAAGCAGAAGTGTAATTCCTGATCTTACAACATTTAAAATAGAAATACCGCAGATATTTATAAGACGCAATGTAAACGTACTTGCAAATAGTAAATTTTAATTGCGTGTTTACATATCTAATTATTCACCTACAACATTCAAAGAATATCTAAATTTAAATCCAACGCATAGAAGAGCTACAATTGCCAACACATGTTCCTCCAAGTGTCGTACTTTTTCCACGTATTTCATACAGTATAATATCATATACGGGGGTTATTTTTCTAAACTTTGTATACAGGGTGGTAGGTTGAGGGTGGCGTCGAGTCATGTTTCAGATACCTTTTGTCGTAAAATTGGGGGAAAATACTTTTTTTTTATAAATCTTAGAACAAATATATCTGAAACAGTATTATGAACTTTGTGAAATATACCGCAAGGTGACGTAATTTACCATTTCATTTAAAAAAATTAGGTTTCCTGACTTTTTTGCTCAAAGTAGGCGGAAAATATTGATATGGAAAATAATTAATATTAATCTATAACCTTTGCTAATAACATTTTTGTAGCACCTGTAGTAAAGAGGTGGCGAAAGCATATTTTCCCTGGGACGAAAATCCTAATAACTTTGGAATTTCTTAACCGACCTTTAAAAGCTTAAGTTCATTATAAAGAGAATTCAAGGCTGATTTAGAAAGTAAATTAAAATTTTCGACTTGTTGTTCAAAGAACAAACTAGAAGTTGTTGTGTGATATTGTTCCATTTCTGCAAATATTTACAAAAGAAAGAGCAAAATATTGCAAATTTGTATGTCAAAATCGTATATTGACATCTTTTATCATTCACAAAATATTGTAAAGTAATTGAGAAGTATATGAAACGTCCCGGAAAGTACTTTTATTGGTTTTTATTAAAGCGGCTTCATATATGTCTAACGATTAGAAAGGATGATTCACAGGTATCATAATACAATCGGAATATAATCATATCTGTTTAGCGATAAGAATGGATGATTGATAGGTACCGTAATACAATAAGGTCGTTATAGAAAAGTTTGATGACTCACGTTCTAAATTTCTCTGTATTTTTCTTGTATACACGTGCAAACCTCGTTGCAATAGATTAGTATTAGTTTGAATTCGGTCCTAATAAACATTCCATGTACATAAATTATTGTACATATAAATCCGCTTAAGTGATATAAATGTGTTAGATAATTTAATTACCAGTAAGATTATTGTTATAATAGTATGTAATTCGTCGTACCTAAAAGATTAAATTAGTGCCTACGGATGGAATTAAGCTAGTGTTTATGTAAACAAAACTGGTAAATATTAGTGATCATGAAGAATAATTATCAGACTTGTATTTATTGAAAGTAAGTGCTAAAGAACAATTAGAAAATACGTTACACTGGTGTCAAGTATGTGCGGTTGATAGTGAAAAAAAAACATTTGACCGATTCTCTTTTTCTTGCCTACCACGCCTACAACAAAATTCTTTCCTTTTTAAAAGAAAACGCGCAGAAACAAGAACAAGCCTTCGCAAGCCTTGCAGAAAAATTGCAAAAGGCACGGCAAGTATTACATAGAAATCTAGAACCTTTCGAGAACAACCCTACTGTATTGCGGTACCTATTAATCATCCATTCTTATCGCTAGACGGATATGATTATATTACGATTGTATTAGATATCTGTGAATCATCCTTTCTTACCGTTAGGCCCCTTAAGTAAAATCTGAATAAGCGTACTTTCCTGAAAGTTCCACATACTTCTTAATTACGTTTACATTGGTCTCTCTCTTAAGGTTCGCAGAATTTTGGTACTGTTTTGCTGAATGTTTTTGTAATTTCTCCTGAATAAAGGATTTTTGTATATAGATGCAAACCCAGTTGCAATATATCAGTATTAGTTTGTATTCCGTCCTAATTAACGTTCGATGTACATAAATTAATGTAAATATAAATTCGTTTACGCGATATAAATGTGATAGCTAAATAAAATACCAGTACGAGAGTGCTACAATAGTGTTTAATTCGCCGTTTGCAGAAGATTAAATTAGTGCCTGCAAATAATGGTTAAGCTAGCGCTAATGTAAATACTTGTAAATACGATTGCGAAGAATAATTATTAGACTAGTATTCAATAGAATTGAAGGGTAAAGGACAACTAACGAATTCGTTACAATAATATTTTTTTAAAGTTTTGCTTCACCCTGCGTTTTCAATGAAAAACTATAGGTAACGTCGTTTTATTTTAATTAATGACTTGAATACAGTATAATTATGGAAAAACAAATGATAAAGTGTAAGGAGCTTTTTTTTTAAATCTAATTTAATCTTAATCTAACTTAAATTAATGACATGCTACCAAACCAGTAAGCAAAATTAACGTTATCAATTTCTTAAATATTCAAAATGTTTCTCATCATTAGCAATGCATTGATTTAGCCTACCAGGTGTGGATGCCACACTAACATCAATTTTTGCAACACTATGATCACTTTTTGCTGCACATATCCTCTCTTTTAACATTTTCGCGTGTTGTAGGCTTAGTTTTAAATACTAGATCCTCAATTCTATCCAACAAGTGAAAATCAAGATAGGTAAAGTCTGGCGATCTTGCTGGCAAAGCTGAAAAACTGCCACTTCCTATTCACTTGTTGAGAAGAGTAGCATCAGGATTAATTCCTAACCTATTGAAATGTGCATAACTCTCATGATGTTGAAATCATATGTGTAATCTGATATTGAGAGGTACTTCTAAAATTGGTGGTTATTCACTTACTAATATATTTAAGTATTTCCCATTGAAGATTACTCAAAAAAGGTCCGATAATAGGTCTACCCAATATGCCATATCATAATTAACACTCTCAGCGATTCTAGTAATTGACTTCGTATTACCAACGTCGATTGCTTTTGGAGCAATAATGCGTATTATGTAGATTTACTTTACCACAATATATTTAATAAAAAGCCTGGATCTTCATTTGTCAATTCAATAAGCCAATGGTCTTTGGTCGTAATCTCTTTCGCTAAGTTCTTGATGTAAAGCACTATGATATGTATGCATATTGTGCTCCTTTAATGTAGTTTGTACTAATTAATACGTACTGTAACAAAAACTCTTTTACAACAGCTGTTTATTATCAATTACTCGTAGCTACAGTGAATTTCCAAAGCACCCACGACAATTTATTTCCAGCTAATCGCTAGCAGTACAAATACTAACTTCTTAAAAGCTACAACGCTATCTTCTTAATTACTATCAAAGCACAATAATTAATTTATATCAAAACTATAATTAACTATCCAAGTACTAAATTATTAATTTATATCGATCACTACAATAATTTATATCACATGGAGGCAAATTACTTTAAACAGTATATTACCATATTCAGAGAACTGAATCTATTTACTTGTGTGTTTTAAATAGAAGTTCTGAACATTTAAATTTCATAAAGGAATAAAATATACACACAGCGTGTTTTACAAATGAAACTTTTTATAAGCGGTGGTTTTTCACGTATCTTTCGCTTGAATGGTGTATTCCGATGAGTCATCCGCAGTAAAGATCTCTCTCTCCCCCTCTCTCCTCTCCCCACCCTCTCTGTCACCTCCTCTCTCTCTCTCTCACACACACACACCACACGCGCACCGCGCACGCGCACGCGCACGCCTGCGCCTCCGCGCGCACGCGCACGCGCACGCTCACACGCACACGCACACGCACACGCACACGCACACGCACACGCACACGCACACGCACACGTACACACACACACACATTTAATGACATTTGTCAAATAAATGATAGTATTTTAACTCCCGTTTTTGTAAGTAACATATTATAGTTCTTATGTCAGTGACAATCACAATTACTTTGCAGGAAGCACCCTGAAGAAGATTTAAAATAAATCGAAAGCTCTGTAAGAAAAAGTTTTCTATGAAAACCAAATAACCTGTTATTATTAATTGAAAACACTGCTAGTCGTCACTTTTAATTACATTAATTACATCTTCAAGTACAACATGATTTAGAAATGGATTACCAAATTTTTCAGTGGTTTGGAATTGAACGAGTGCCCATCTATGATGAATATTACGTGCAGTTTGAAATAACTGATTTGACCGCAGCAGGGTGTAAAGTAAGATACCACTAACGTTATTCACTTTTATTCCCGAGTTCTTTTAAAGGTTAAATTATTTTTTGCCTTCTGACAAATATTTGTTTATTACATGAATACGCACACAAAAAAACATAAAACTCATCTTGTACTCTAAACGACACTAATGGAACCTTTATAAAATGTGTTCTTTGCTGCCATAATAGCATAACATTTATTTTTCTGGTACATTCCCAGGTGAAATGATCTCAATACTGTTGAACATGGAATACGCATACAGAGAGAAACTGCAGACAATGGTAGATATCAATGTGGGCTCAGCTGGCGCGGAATGAAATCATGCAATTGGAAAAGATTAAAAAGATGAGCATTCGGTCTTTTACTGTTTGTTTCCGATAAAATGCTTACGAATTGAGCGCAATTCAGGGTTCTGTTGTTTTGGTCGTGTTTTCAGTTTCAGTATGATGAGATAAGCTTTCTACCTCGGGGTGATTTTTATGTGATCGCTCTATAAAATGCAACATATATTTAATATTCATAATGCTTTTACATAAAATCTGTACTGTGTATCTGTTGTTTCAGCGAAGCCTCGGGGCTAGTACATTTCATCTAGCATGCGTTTTAGATATTCATCCCTATAAAATTTGCATAAAGGGTTATATGAATACACGGACTCTATTGAAAATGGTTATCGATATGTTAGAGAATAAAAATAACCGGCTGAATGATAGAAAAAAGGTTTTGTAGACACGTTGCCGAATTACTTCTCTTCTAAATCAATCTGATGTAACGTAAAACATAAACCTAAAAACGGTTTCTTGCTTCAAACATCAAACTGTTTGTATATAAACGTGTAAATAAATAACACCATATGTGATCACGGTGTTTGAGAATTTGTACATTATCTTGAAGTGCCTATTTTTAATTTTCAGGATAATAGAATATGAATTTTTGTAATACGTTTTTAGGTATTTCATCCATAGCGCTAAACGCTGGTCGAGCCGTTGATCAAGATAGTCAGAAGTTGTGAATATTGTAATATATCACAGCTATATATGAAATACTCAAATTTAGACCAGGGTAGAAAATTAATTAATTTTATCAAATAATTTTAATCACCGTGTAGAAGGAAGCTTTGGGAAAAGGTACGCGTTATTAAAACCGTGAAGCATAAAAATTTATTCGTTTCATTAAAAATAAGGGAGTTAAATTATTTACTAGACGCTTTATATAAAAAGAAGCCGAATTAAAATGCTCAATTTTAATGTAGTTTAATTATTCCAAGTAAAGAATCAAATAGAAATTACGTGCAAAATTTATATTAATTAACTCAATTTTAAGTAACCGGTATTAAACAAAATGTACAAATAATAATTAATATTTAATTAGGATTCACTAAAAATTAAAGGGCAAAAGTCAACGCCATTCATTATTGTTTTAATTGGAGTTAATTGAACCGTTAGTAACATATAATATGCATAAAAGCGTGTAAAAACCCAATAGTATTCAAATCGTAGAAGTGTTATTTAGAAGTATTACGTTTGAACACCTGCGTATTTTTAAAAGTCACGTTCTGCGTAAATTTTGTAGATAACAAATGGTTACAGAGAATGTTGGAGAAACCGTCGCTTAATATTCACGGGAAATGCTAATAAAGTGGGTTATTTAACAGTCCACGTGGATTTAAATAACCGATAATAAAGAATATCGATTTGTACCACTTAGAACAGGGTAGATTGAGACGGATAATATGCGCAAGACAGAGACACATATAGTAAAAGGCGTGATTTGAGCAACGTCACGAGGTTGCGATTGGTTGAAAATCAGATGCAGATATGAGGTGTAAACGTAACGATTGCGATACAAAATTAATTAGTTATTCTCGGACGTGGTTGCGTGCCGTGTGGAAAATTTCTCAGATTTTCAACTGGCGCGTGTGCAAAGTTTATAGAATCGCGTGCCCGACTATCGAAAAGGGAATGTAGAATGCGAAATTCTAAGAATTGTCCATTTTGGGGACAAAAGCGACGAACAGGCTAGCCGATATATAAACCCGGACGTTAAACAGTTTCGCTCTCTTAGATTTTGATTATTCGATGCTTTAAAAAGTGCTCGTAGATTTTAGATTTTGATTGAATACTTTAAAACAGTTTGCTATTTACGTGCTACGATACAAGTTAGTATGCATTAGTGCACTTAGTAAAGAAGATACAAGGTAATAAAGTTTAGTTATATTTGCGAGTATTACTGTACCAATTATCCAAATTTGTAACGAGAAATGAATAAATAAAAGTAGGCAGTTTTGGCGTATAGCGTGAAAGAAGTATGAATTTCTTTGCTATTTCCGGGGAGTGTTAATAATTAAATGATTCGTAAACGTGACTGGATCCACAAAACAAGATTCAGATATACACAGATGAGTTCCGGAAAAGCCCTGAAACAACTTTAGATGAATGGTGGTGTAGAAAATTTTTAAATGCGACCAGTAATCCGAGGACCTAAACATAACCCAGTTGGAATGGTGCGATTAACAAAGGACGATGTACATTGGAGCCACGAGTGTATTAACCTTCAGGTAACTTATGCTTTGTTGTTCGATTTTTGATGTTTTGGTGTGTGTTGAATAACTTTATAATTTGTTTACTTAAAATGGATAGTAGTGAATTTGTACTAACAACAAAATTTTAATTTTAAGGTGAAATTTTCTTGTTTAAGTAGAAAGGAGTATTTAGTATTTATGTTCTTGATTATGATGAAAATTTGGGTCTGTCTTTGAGCTCAATTAGACGAACCTGGTTAATTAACGTAAAGGGGTGGGAAAATCCCCCTTTTGTACTCAGACTCAGGTCTGCCAATATTGTTAAATTAATTAGTAGGCATCCTACAAGGACTTTAATTCTGGATGCACATTAAAATGATAACAAATTTAATCTTGAAATTTTCTGATACTGAAATTTATGCTGAATTTTAATTTTGAAATTTTAATGTATTGTGAATATTGATGTAAATAGAGTTAACGTTGGTGTTTGTGGTAGGAATGTGTTTTTTTTTTATGAATAAGGATGAAAGTTATCTAGGGGAGCAGCCGAGGCGGAAAGAGGACAGAGGCGATTATCAGAAGAGAATCACAGCAAAACGTAGCGCCCAAAAGTGAGGCTCGAGTTCAGAATAAAATTTTTAGTGATTTTATTCCAGGAAACTGGCGAGGCTTTTTGTACATTTCACAGCATGTTTATGACGGCCCAACGCTGGGGCTCGATTCGAAAACCTTAGTTCCCGAATAAGAGAGAGGTGTCACAGCATTTTATGGCGACCAGAACGTGAGGGCTCGAATTCCAGATAGTGTGTAACTATTCCAGGAAACTGGCGATCTGAAAAAGAGAGTTTCTGTTTGTGTATAAATTTAAGAGTATTTTAGAGTGTGTGAGAGTGAATAGAACGTATGCAGAGAAAGGAGTGGTTAAGGAGTCAAGGAGTGGAAATTGGCAGTGACGATAGTGCATTGTGTGAAAAAAAATCGAAAATGGAAGAAGCTGGAGGCAGTAGAGATCAGTCGAGGACGGAATCAGGGGATCAAGGAAACGAGATGATATTGAGAATGTTAGAGAGGATGAGTGAAGAATCGAATAAGAAATTTGACCAATTAAATCAGGAATTAGGGGATAAAATAGAAAAATCGACGAGAGAATTTGCAGAATTTAAAAATAGTCTTACCGTAAAGATGGGGGAAGTTGAAAATAGGGTTGATAAAAATGAGCGTGATATTACAGGTCTTCGACAGGAAATGGGACATTTAAGGTCCGAAGTACGCATTTTTTGTGAAGAAGAGATTAATATAAAAATGACGGAAGTAACGGACTCATGTAGGGATCAGTTAGGCAGGGTAGAACGCGAAGTTAGTAGTATCAAATACAACATGTCAAGTTTAACGGGGGATGGTCCCAGATTTTATACAGGTGGCGTATCATTGGACCAACACATGAAATTTTATGGCGATAACAGGGTAAATCCACAAATTTTTATTAATAGTGTAAGAAATCTAGTGGGAAATTTATTTCACGAACAGACTAAACTGAATACGATAAAGGCTTTATTGAAAGACAACGCGGAAGCATGGTACAATTTAGTAGGACAGGACATAGACACATATCAGGACTTTGAAAACAAATTTTTACAACATTACTGGAGTGATCACAAACAGGATCAGATTAGGGACGACTTGATTACAGGAAAATTTAAGGGAGAGTTTACAGGATCTAGGGAACAATATGCCATTCGAAAATACAGTGTGGCCAAACAACTGAATCCACCATTGACGGACAGACAGATAATCAAGTACTTATCACGACATTTTGAACTGGAAATTAGACAACACGTAGCCTTACAAAATATCACAGAACGGGAGACCTTTTTGGAGTATTTACAGAGATATGACGATGTATGTGTAGGACGGACAAGAGAAATACGAGAACGAAACGTTAACACAGGTAGGTTTGACAACAGGACACCGAATTATCCGAGACGGCCTGACTATAATAGGAATTTTCGACCGAATTGGTAACGACGAGGACAGGAATACAGAAGCAATAGTGCGACTAGGGGACCGACGCCAAGACCTAGTTACACGAGACAGAACAGTTTACCGGAAGTAAACAGGACTGTGACGAGCACGACGAATAGAGACAGGGACACGGATATGAATACAAGGAGGACGTACGCACAGGTTGTAGAAGGACAACCAGGACCGAGCACAGAAAACAGGACGAGACAGGATTTTTAGAACGCGACAGACCACTAGATTTCTGTGTAAACGTATATGAACATCCACGGGAATTTTTCAAAATTGAGGAGGAAGTAGAGCCAGAAACTGAGGAAAAATTATGTTTGCCAATTATTAATATAGGAATTTTTGAGAATAATGTAGAAGTATTACTTGATACAGGGACAGAGGCGAGTTTAATATCGAAGAAATTCGTCAGCAAAATTAGGGATAAGGTTTGTGATAGAATTATGCCTATAAAGCGTAGCCATTTAGTAGCTCCAAATAAAAAGAAGTTGGCTGTAGTAAATAGCGTTGTTGTGCTTAGGATAAATATGGGAGGTTTAAGCTGTGAACAGGAGTTTGTAATTGTACCTGGACTAAAGTTTCAGAGCATTTTAGGTGTTGACTGTATGATGCAGTTAGGGGCTTTGATAGATATGGAAAGGAAGGTAGTAAGGATTAAGAATAGGGATATAGGATAGGTGTAAATATTTTTAGGATTAGATATGAGTTAGGTAAGTTAGATAGATAAGGGTAGAGAGAGATAGGCAATTTTTTTTTGTAAATTTTTTTTGGCAGTCTAAATGTTTTATATTTGCATTCAAATAAGTGGGATTATTTGTATTCAAATAGCGGGAAAATACTCAAATTTAGACCAGGGTAGAAAATTAATTAATTTTATCAAATAATTTTAATCACCGTGTAGAAGGAAGCTTTGGGAAAAGGTACGCGTTATTAAAACCGTGAAGCATAAAAATTTATTCGTTTCATTAAAAATAAGGGAGTTAAATTATTTACTAGACGCTTTATATAAAAAGAAGCCGAATTAAAATGCTCAATTTTAATGTAGTTTAATTATTCCAGTTAAAGAATCAAATAGAAATTACGTGCAAAATTTATATTAATTAACTCAATTTTAAGTAACCGGTATTAAACAAAATGTACAAATAATAATTAATATTTAATTAGGATTCACTAAAAATTAAAGGGCAAAAGTCAACGTCATTCATTATTGTTTTAATTGGAGTTAATTGAACCGTTAGTAACATATAATATGCATAAAAGCGTAAAACCCAATAGTATTCAAATCGTAGAAGTGTTATTTAGAAGTATTACGTTTGAACACCTGCGTATTTTTAAAAGTCACGTTCTGCGTAAATTTTGTAGATAACAAATGGTTACAGAGAATGTTGGAGAAACCGTCGCTTAATATTCACGGGAAATGCTAATAAAGTGGGTTATTTAACAGTCCACGTGGTTTTAAATAACCGATAATAAAGAATATCGATTTGTACCACTTAGAACAGGGTAGATTGAGACGGATAATATGCGCAAGACAGAGACACATATAGTAAAGGCGTGATTTGAGCAACGTCACGAGGTTGCGATTGGTTGAAAATCAGATGCAGATATGAGGTGTAAACGTAACGATTGCGATACAAAATTAATTAGTTATTCTCGGACGTGGTTGCGTGCCGTGTGGAAAATTTCTCAAATTTTCAACTGGCGCGTGTGCAAAGTTTATAGAATCGCGTGCCCGACTATCGAAAAGGGAATGTAGAATGCGAAATTCTAAGAATTGTCCATTTTGGGGACAAAAGCGACGAACAGGCTAGCCGATATATAAACCCGGACGTTAAACAGTTTCGCTCTCTTAGATTTTGATTATTCGATGCTTTAAAAAGTGCTCGTAGATTTTAGATTTTGATTGAATACTTTAAAACAGTTTGCTATTTACGTGCTACGATACAAGTTAGTATGCATTAATGCACTTAGTAAAGAAGATACAAGGTAATAAAGTTTAGTTATATTTGCGAGTATTACTGTACCAATTATCCAAATTTGTAACGAGAAATGAATAAACAAAAGTAGGCAGTTTTGGCGTATAGCGTGAAAGAAGTATGAATTTCTTTGCTATTTCCGGGGGGTGTTAATAATTAAATGATTCGTAAACGTGACTGGATCCACAAAACAAGATTCAGATATACATAGATGAGTTCCGGAAAAGCCCTGAAACAACTTTAGAGGAATGGTGGTGTAGAAAATTTTTAAAGGCGACCAGTAATCCGAGGACCTAAACATAACCCAGTTGGAATGGTGTGATTAACAAAGGACGATGTACATTGGAGCCACGAGTGTATTAACCTTCAGGTAACTTATGCTTTGTTGTTCGATTTTTGATGTTTTGGTGTGTGTTGAATAACTTTATAATTTGTTTACTTAAAATGGATAGTAGTGAATTTGTACTAACAACAAAATTTTAATTTTAAGGTGAAATTTTCTTGTTTAAGTAGAAAGGAGTATTTAGTATTTATGTTCTTGATTATGATGAAAATTTGGGTCTGTCTTTGAGCTCAATTAGACGAACCTGGTTAATTAACGTAAAGGGGTGGGAGATGCTCCCTTTGTACTCAGACTCAGGTCTGCCAATATTGTTAAATTAATTAGTAGGCATCCTACAAGGACTTTAATTCTGGATGCACATTAAAATGATAACAAATTTAATCTTGAAATTTTCTGATACTGAAATTTATGCTGAATTTTAATTTTGAAATTTTAATGTATTGTGAATATTAATGTAAATAGAGTTAACGTTGGTGTTTGTGGTAGGAATGTGTTTGTTTTTTTTATGAATGAGGATGAAAGTGATCTAGGGGAGCAGCCGAGGCGGAAAGAGGACAGAGGCGATTATCAGAAAAGAATCACAGCAAATCGTAGCGCCCAAAAGTGAGGCTCGAGTTCAGAATAAAATTTTTTGTGATTTTATTCCAGGAAACTGGCGAGGCTTTTTATACATTTCACAGCATGTTTATGACGGCCCAACGCTGGGGCTCGATTCGAAAACCTTAGTTCCCGAATAAGAGAGAGGTGTCACAGCAATATATATATATATATATATATATATATATATATATAGCTATGATACTACGGTTATTTAGGGGTATATTGAGTCACAAGGGTCGTACACTACATGTAAATAGCACTGAACATTAGAAAACTAAACGATTTCATTACAAATGAAAGTAACTCGCGAATTATGCAAAAAGCTAATATCAAGCACACTGTATAAGAATCACAATTAACTGTAAGCAATGAAAGGAAGCTCATACTTCAATAATACAATCACGCTCAGTAAGATAAATTAGCCTGTACGCAATCAAATTCATTTTAAACCAGCAGGGCATTCATAAACTTTAAAAGAATACGCATTATGGGCATCTGAAGCAAGAAAATCATGAAAGAAATCTTATTAAAATAAATACCCATTAGTATAAGGAAATAACCATGCATACTCGCAATAAAAGAATCCCATTCAAAACAAATATGTTTCGTAAACGCAGGAAGTGAATAAAAGCATTCAATTTACGTCATCATAAAAATTTGACTACGTGATCTTTTAATTGTAAACAGACCAAAATTCGAATAAAATCCAACAGATTAGGAATACAAAACAAGAAAACAGACGTTTGGCTACGTGATGAATTAAACGGTAAGTTTGAATAAATTGCAATACAAATAAGCGGACGTGACTTGAGAAAAGTACAAACGTATCAAATTCAGAGGAATACACTATACAAAACTAGATATCTACGTGATATACTAAGCATTTCAACGAGAATTTGGATGGTAACTTTATAGAAAGTCCGAAGGCCTGTATGATAAGACAAAGTGCAACGCCTCAATCAACAAGAGACCAATTATATAGGTGATGAGGCGGATCCTTTATAAAGGACACTCGAATGACAAAAAATATAAACTCCGATAAATCAAGCATTAGTTTCCAATCAAACTAAACATTTTATTATACATGTTATAAGAAATTTGAATTTTAAGTTTTGACTAAAAGTTTAGCAAGTCCCATTAAGTAACTGTACCACATCATTCAATGGAATGGTTCAATTTATACTATGTTATAAATATATAAGGCTCCGTTTGTTGGAAAAAAACATCATTGATAAAGAACATCTAACGACGGTCGAAACGTGTGGTTATGAATACAACATAAACACACATATAATGTAAACATTTTTTTTATTTATTTAGACCTTTTTCCCAAGAAATAAAATTTTAAGTATTATTATATAAAAGAAGATCAAGAAGTACCAATCGAATATTATATATATATATATATATATATAATATTATATATAAACACACATAAACACACACGCGGATATATATACACAAAATCTTACGTACACACACACACACACACACACAAACACACACACGTATATATATTACTCATATTTAGACCAGGGTGGAAAATTAAATAATCACATCAAATAATTTTAATCACCGTGTAGAAGCTTTGGGAAAAGGTACGCTTTATTAAAAAACCGTGGAGAATAAAAATTTCATTCGTGTTATTAAAAATAAGGGAGTTAAATTATGTACAAGACGCTTGCTATAAAAAAAAAAGGAAACAGTATTAAAAAGCTCTACGTGTAATTTAATTATTCCTAGTAAAAAAACAAATACAAATTACGTGCAAAATTTATATTAATTAACTCAATTTTAAGTAACCGGTATTAAACAAAATGTACAGATAATAATTAATATTTGATTGAGTCACTAAAATTAAAGGGTATTATTTTAATTGGAGTTAATTGAACGATTAGTAACATATAATATCTATAAAACTTGTAAAAACCCAATAAAATGCAAATCGTAGAAGTGTTATTTAGAAGTATTATGTTTGAACACCTGCGTATTTTTAAAAGGCTCATTCTGCGTAAATTTGGCAGATAACAAATGGTTATAGAGAATCTTGGAGAAACCGTAGCTTAATAGTTACGGGAAATGCTAAAGGTGGTTATTTCACAGTCCACATGGACTGAAATAATCGATAATAAAGAATATCAATTTGCACCAATAAGAACAGGGTAGATAGAGACAGATAATATGCGCAAGACCGAGACACATATAGTAAAAGACGTGAGTGGAGCAACGTCACTGGGTTGCGATTGGTTGAAAATAAGAGGCAAACTTGAGAGGTAGAAATAACATTTCTGTATAAAAATTAATTAGTTATTTCCAGACGTTGCGAGCCGTGTCGAAATTTCTGAGATTTAACTGGTGCTAGTGCAAATTTCGTAAAATCGCATGCCGGGCTGCGGAATGGGAACCTAGCATGCGAAATTCTGAAGAATTGTCCGTTTTGAGGACAAGACCGACAGACAGGCTAACCGCTATATATACCCAGGTTAATATGAACAAGCTCTCTTAGATTTTCGAATTGATTCAATGCGTTAAACAGTGCTTTTTAGTTTTCCGAGTTTGATAGAGTAATTTAAACAGTTTGCTCGTATATTTTGGTGATTTAAAACAGTTTGTTCTTTACGTGTTACAATGAATGTAATTTAGTGCACTTAGAAAAGAAGATACAAGGTAATAAAGTTTAGTATCACTGTACCAATTAGTCAAATCTGCAACGACAAATGAATACACAAAAGTAGGCAGTTTTGGCGTATATTTGTGAAAGAAGTATGAATTTCTTTGCTATTTTTCGGGGGTGTTAATAATTAAATGGTTCATAAACGTGTCTGGATCCACAAAACAAGGTTCAGATATACACAGGTGAGTTCCGGAAAAGCCCTGAAACAACTTTAGATGAATGGTGGTGGAGAAAATTTTAAAAGCGTTGAGAATCAGAAGCCGTAAATATAACCCAGTTGGAATGGTGTGATTAACAAAAGGGACGATGTACATTGAAGCTACGAGTGCAGTAACCTTCAGATAAATTATACTATTTTGTTTGAACTTTGATGTTTTCGTGTGTGTTGAATAACTTTATAATTTATTTATTTAAAATGGACAGTAATGAAGTTGTACTAACAACAAATTTTTAATTTTAAGGTGAAATTTTCTTGTTTAAGTCGAAAGGAGTATTTAGTATTTATGTTCTTGATGAAAATTTGGGTATGTCTTTGAGCTCAATTAGACGAACCTGGTTAATTAACGTAAAGGGGTGGTAGATGCTCCCTTTGTACTCAGACTCAGGTCTGCATATATTGTTATAGTAATTAGTAGGCATCCTACAAGGACTTTAATTCTGGGTGCAGATTAAAATGATAACAGATTTAATCTTGAAATTGTCAGATACTGAAATTTATGCTGAATTTTAATTTTGAAATTTTAATGTATTGTGATGGTGTAATAGCCGAATAATTTATAGTTATTACATTGTATTAAGTTTAAGCATTTAAAAGGTGAGTGACTTGTATAAGAAGTGAAAAGTGCGGAAATTGTACAGGAAGACAATCAGGAAGTACACGTGCAACGAACTCTAGGCTAGGTGTAATTTGAATTAGTAAATAAGCATAGTTGCAAAATAATTGTTAGCAGTTAAGTATTAATATAGAATAAGATTGATTATAAGTCTAACCTTCCGATGTAATAGTTGTACTGCACCTTAAAGTGACAAGTAAATCAAACATGTGAAATGGTCTTCGACTTTGATTTAATCACCCCTACAAAAGACCCCAAGAGAACACTACATGGCGATCCTGCCAGCCCTGCTAATCCTGCCAGCCCTGCTAATTCTGCCAGTCCTGCCAATTCTGCGAGTCCTGCTAGTTCTACAGAATAAATTAATATAACTGAAATTTGAAATGGGTACCAGCAATTCCAAGGAAGAAGTAGTTATTGCACAAACTGGAATGAATAATGGTTCGATAAATGGGTATTCAAATTCTGAGGTAATAGGTATTACGTCAGGTACAATTTTAGCGTTGTTGGGTATTTTATTACTTTTTAAAATGTTCAAGAAAATGTTGGACAAGAAGATTAGGAGAGAGGTCAGTAGAAGCCAGCAGATTGTATAGTAAGAATTATTTTATTTTAAGCTATAAAAATTAAGTACGAGTTAAAATTAATGACGGAAAAGTTGAAGCAAATTTTAGAGGAATTTAAGATTTTTATTAAAAATTTAAACAAAGATGGTCAAGAAAGACGAAACGATTTAGATGTTACTAATAGGAAATTTGATTATTTAAATAGGTTATGCGAGGAGTATAGGTTAGAGGAAGTTAAGTATTTTAAGTAGGAAAAATCAAGACACCATGGGTGAAAAATTTGAATTAAAAGTAGCAGCCTCTATGATTCCAGCCATGGACGGTTCAGAAAATACCACCAAGCAAATGGTCGACGCAATTGAATTATATGAAAGCTTGTTAGATGATGAAGGTAAGAGATTGTTAGTAAATTTTGTCATAAAAATTAAGTTAAGTCAAAATGCTAAAATGAGATTAGACAGTAAGTATGAGAATGTAGAAGCGCTTGTGAACGATATCAAACATCACCTTTTAACTAAAAAATCAGCATCAGGATTGTCTGCCGAATTACATAACTCCAGACAAAATAATAAATCAATTGAAAATTTTGGTAAAACGATCGAGGAATTAATGGTCAATTTAACAATAGCTCAATCAGAGGGTAACAAACAATCATTAAAAATTTTGACAGCCGTTAACGAAAAATTGCATTAAACGTATTTACAAACGGAATAAGGGACGAAAATTTAAAACAATTATGAAAGCTCGAAATTACGATAAATTAAAAGACGCCATAATAGCCGCGAAGGAAGAGGAAACTGCAAATAAACCTCAGCAAATGTTTTACACAACCGGAAAAGGTCGTCAATTTACTAGACGCGTAAAATATCATAACAATAATACGAATAGAAGTCAACGTACCTCACACACCAGGTATCAAGGTCGAGGAAATAATCCATGCACGTTCATGAACACTAGAGATCGAGGAAATGCACACGTAGGTAAAACTGTAAGAGGTCATCAGTCTTATAATAGGGAAACCATCGCAATTTTATATCAACTCGTCAGAGAAAACTGCACAGAAAATACAACAGACCAAACTAGGGAACCGAAAACATTTTTCGAGACCCCGGAATAATTTGAAGAATGTTCACAAAATTTTAAATATTAATAGTGTAAATTTCATAAAAGTCGGATACAATAACAATACAATTAAATTAATTTTAGATACAGGAGCATCAGTAAGCGTTATTTTCATTTCTAGTTTAACAACTAAGATAAATATTGATACAAATAAGCAAATTTTTATTCAAGGAGTATCGGGTAAAACAAAAGCAATTGGAACAGTAAATCTACCAATTAAAATAGGGAATATCTTAATTAATCATACTTTTGTTGTAATGAACGATTTCGAATCAGACGTAAACGGAGTAATAGGATCAGATTTTTTTAATAAATACAGATCAAATATCGATTATAAAATTATAAATTTACTTTCGTAAGTAATGATGTATCAACGTCAATTCCATTATTAGCAAACGAAGATTTATATACAATAATCCCACCACGATGCGAGATTATCAAATATTTTACAATAAATTGCAAAGAGGAATGCGTAATAAGATCACAAGAATTGTGCGAAGGTGTATTTTTAGCAAATGTAGTTGTAAAGCCAGTTAAAAATTTTATACCAGTAAAATTATTGAATACGAACGACACTGAAATTAAGTTACGAAATTTTAAACCTACCATCGAACGACTTTCAGATTACAAGATAGTTAAATTTGAAGAGTCAAAATTCTCAGTTGAACGTATTGATAAATTATTAAAAGACATTAACGTCGAAGGTTTAAATAGCGAAGAACAAACCACCATTCATAAGATTTCTGCTAAGTTTGCAGACGTATTTTATGTCGACAATGACCTACTAACCGAGTCAAACATAAGTAAGCAGCATATTCAATTACAAACAGATGCTACAGCAACGTACGTTAAACCATATAGGTTACCATATTCACAGAAAATGATATAGGAAAGCAAGTAGATAAAATGTTACATGACGGGATAATAGAACCCGCACAGAGTGCGTGGTCTTCACCACTACTAATAGTACCGAAAAACCGGATAGTTTAGGAAACAAAAATGGCGCGTAGTTATTGATTATAGACAATTAAACACTAAATTGCAAGATGACAAATTTCCGCTACCAAGTATCGAGTCAATTTTAGATTCGTTAGGAGGTGCGATATATTTTCACGTTTAGATTTATATCAAAGTTATTATCAGATAGGATTACAAGAACAGTCCAGACCGTGTACGGCATTTAGTACAGACAAAGGACAATTTCAAATGACTAGGTTACCGATGGGGTTAAAAGTAAGCCCGAGTATTTTAGCACGAGCGATGACAGTAGCTTTATCAGGATTGAATTACGAGAATTGTTTTACATATTTGGATGATTTAATTGTATTCGGAGATAGTTTAGAAAGCACAATACAAATTTAGTAAAAGTACTCAATAGGTTAAGGAAAGTCAATTTAAAATTAAATCCAAAAAAGTGTGAATTTTTAAAGAAGGAAATTTTATATTTAGGACACGTTATAACGGCACAAGGTGTACAACCAGATCCAGAAAAAATTGCAGTCATGCAAAATTATCCAACGCCACTTAACGCAAACGACGTTAAAAGGTTTGTAGCATTTGCCAATTACTATAGAAAATTTATTCCAAAATTCGCTGAAATAACAGCACCGTTAAACAAATTGTCTAGGAAAGGTGTAACTTTCCAATGGACCAATGAATGTCAAGCAGCATTCGAACTGTTAAAACAACTTTAACAAACCCACCAATATTGCCATACCCAGATTTTTCAGATAATAGTACATTCATCTTACGCACGGACGCATCAGGTTACGCGTTAGGAGCAGTTTTGTCGAATAGCGACGACAAGCCAGTAGCTTACGCAAGTAGAGCACTTAACAAAGCCGAAATAAATTATTGTACAATAGAAAAAGAGTTATTAGCTATAGTTTGGGCAGTGAAAAAATTTAGACCATACTTATTTGGCAAAAAATTTCAAATTTTAACGGATCATAGACCGTTAGTATACTTATTTGGTATGAGTAATTCATCTAGTCGATTAACAAAATTTAGGTTAACATTAGAAGAATTTGATTTTACAATAACGTATATTAAGGGTACAGAAAACGTGACAGCGGACGCTTTATCTAGAATTATTATAGATTCAGATTATTTAAAGAATATGGAGCGAGCGGTTCACGAAAAAGTATATGTAACAACAAGAGCCCAAAGTAGAAAATTAGGCGACTTTCAAGTCGAATCAAAAGCATCAAATGATGATGGGACTGATCACCCCAACATTGTTGAACTTTTGAAGCATCCGAAGGATGCAACAGAATTACGATTTGTATCAGAGGAGGAGTTTAACAGAATCATTAAATCCAATAAAGGAAATAATTTTGTTTACATGCACGAATTATCAATTTATGATAGGAGTAAAATATAATTTATTTGAAGCAAGGATCTCGATCAGCGTCAGCCTTCGAAGCGTCGTTGAGAGACCTGCAATTTCTTCGTAGAGAATTTACAATTCCGGAATTTATTCTTATAAAAAACGAAGAATCGAAGTCATTTTTATATAACTGTAAAGCCGGCCGCAATTTAATTAAAAAAAATGACATACGAATTAGTGTGATTAGGGAAGTCACTAATATTAAAAACTCAGAAACGCAAAGATTAATCATTAATGATTTTCATTTATTGCCTACGGGAGGTCACGCGGGCATCAATAGAACATACAATAATATAAAGCGATACTATTTTTGGTCAAGTATGCGAAAGGATGTAGAAACATTTATTAAAAAATGTGACGAATGTCAAAGACATAAACATTCAAATATTAGCAAACAGCCGATGATAATTACAACCACAGCTTCCGAAGCTTTCGAAAAAATTTTTTTAGACTTAGTTGGACCATTGCAACCAGATGCAAATGGAAACAGGTATATTTTGACACTACAGTGTGATTTAAGTAAATTTGTAGAAGCATATCCATTACCAAATAAAGAGACTGAAAGTGTAACTAGAGCGTTTGTCGAGAATTTTATTTTACGATACGGCATCCCACGCGAAATTTTAACGGATAAAGGTTCAGAGTTCATGTCAGAGATTTTTAAGGAAATGTGCAAATTATTAAATATAAAACAATTAAATTCTACAGCGTATCATCATGAAACTATCGGTGCGCTCGAAAACTCACATAAAAATTTAGCAGCATGTTTAAGGATCCAATGTCCGCAGTATTCGAATAATTGGAGCAGTTGGATACCTTATTGGTGTTTTGCATACAATAATTCAGTGCATACTGAAACTAAATATACCCCGCACGAATTAGTGTTTGGGAAAATTAATCAAATACCGTCAAACGTAGTAAACTCAGTAGACCCACTTTATAATTTTGATAATTGTCCAGCAGAACTAAAGTATAGATTGCAAGTCGCTGGAAATGAAGCGAGATATAATTTATTACAATCCAAAAGTAAAAGAAAGCATAAGTTTGATATCAAAACTAAGCATGTTAATTATAAATTAGGAGATAAGTTGTTGATTAAGAATACATCTCTTAATAAAAGAGATCCAATATTTGTAGGCCCATATGAAGTAGTTTTAGATAAGAATCCTAATGTTATAGTTAAGATAGATAATAAGTTAGTAGAAATCCATAAGAATAGGACAAAATTATATAACGTATTGTAATTTAGAAAATTTTATTTTGAAAACAAAAATTTTTAGTGCACCCGTGGAGGTGTGATGGTGTAATAGCCGAATAATTTATAGTTATTACAGTGTATTAAGTTTAAGCATTTAAAAGGTGAGTGACTTGTATAGGAAGTGAAAAGTGCGGAAATTGTACAGGAAGACAATCAGGAAGTACACGTGCAACGAACTCTAGGCTAGGTGTAATTTGAATTAGTAAATAAGCATAGTTGCAAAATCATTGTTAGCAGTTAAGTATTAATATAGAATAAGATGGATTATAAGTCGAACCTTCCGATGTAATAGTTGTACTGCACCTTAAAGTGACAAGTAAATCAAACATGTGAAATGGTCTTCGACTTTGATTTAATCACCCCTACAAAAGACCCCAAGAGAACACTACAGTATTGTGAATATTGATGTAAATAGAGTTAACGTTGATGTTTGTGGTAGGAATGTGTTTGTTTTTTTTTATGAATGAGGATAGGTTTAACTAGGTGAGCAGCCGAGGCGGAAAAGAGTAAAGAGGCGAGTAACAGAAGAAAGTCAACGGACCGGTTAAATTAATAGATTTTTGTAGGTTTCACAGCATTCTTGACGCCCAATCTGTGGGGCTCGATTCGAAAACCGTAGTTCCCGGATTTTGGTGGAATCACAGCAATATATACACAAAATCTTACGTATATATACACACACGCACGCACGCACGCACACACGCAATCGCGCACGTGCACACGCACGCACGCGCGCATGCACGCACGCACGCACCCACGCACACATACATACGGATTGGGCGCCATAAAATAGCAGTGGATCTCCCTAAAGACCAAAAACCTGGAGTAGGTTCTTTCCATCATCACTTCTAAAGAAGTGTTCCAAAACCCTCGTTGTTGTGTCCATACACTTCAATGTTATACATAGATTCAACCCATTTTCATTCTCTATCCAAATCTCTGCAGTCACCTTCAGTGTTTCTACCCCGATACTTGTCTCGACCAAGCTTAACCTTCCGTAATTGCTAAACTTCACGCATTCTAGTTTCAAACTTCTCAACTCGCTTACTCTAGTACCATCTTTTCATTAGATCGTTGCGTGTAGTAACAGCACCGCCTATCAGCCAGCACTCACGTGTGCAAATCACACTTTTAATAAATTATCAATCGTACTAACAGCGTTTTTACACACTTTTAATTTCTAGCATTCGACCAATCATATTGCTTTCCCCCGTTTTTAACGCTCCACCTTTAGCTACCTTTCCTCGTTTAAGCCATATTTACAGTCTCTTTTAGAATCCCACTCAAGCAACAGAAAATTGATATTGTGGCTGACCTTCAAACCTACCGCGTACTTTAGACGAGTATTTTAACCAACGTTTTATTATACGTGCTCTCTGTCTGCTTTACACGACGGATATTCCGTCTTACTTTGCCTTCAAAGCATCTGTTATTTTAGTAGCTCGTACATCAACCGTTACATACAATTCCATAGAATTCTGTCCCAACGTTCATTCAAGTTTCTTTGAACTTGTTATTTTAACTATCAGGTGTTTCTATGAAGCAAACTGTCCGTTTGAAATTATATTTCTACGTTTTAGAGTTTCTTAGGATGTGTTAAATGGAAATATGCGTTTAAATTATTGATTTTCTATACCCAAAAGCTCCGTTTCTTATCCGATGCGCTTGATTTAAAATATTAAAACTAATTATGCGTATCCTTGGGTTTCATGTACTCTAAAGGTTCTAGACGTTATGCAAATTTAACATTCTGATTTAGAAATACAAAAATATGTTATTATCTGTCGGTTTTCAATGTCACAACTAATTAATTTGGCGCGTAGATAAATTGCTCCTATTTCCTATATACACAGTCGTTAAAAATTTATTATCTAGACCTATCTATCCTTCTTAACCTATAATTTCCACGACAATATATATATATATATATATATATATATATATATACAAATCGAGATAATAGTTTTATATAGCCATTACAAAACAATAACCCTATTACCGTTTTCGTCAATATTCGCGTTCAAGTTTGGGAATATTAATAAATTAATACGACCCGCTTATAATACTTTAAATATGCAATACTTATTATAGTTAGTTGGCTTCGTTTAAATCAAAATTAGATAAAGCCACGCATCAACTCGAATTATGCCTGCATTTGATTTTAATTTACTATGATAGGCTTTCCAAAATTTTGATGTAAAGCGAATTTTATTATACGTTCGTTGAACACCTGATTTTGTATTGCGAATGTGAGGTTGTATATACATAGTATAAGAGGATCTCCGTATGCTATCGTTTCTATTACATTCACGTTTCTGGCATTGAAATACAAACATGTTTAATCCTATCATCAAGACATATTGAATCATGTTATTGGAAAGTAGTTTTCCGTGACCATCTTTAAAAAGAAACCAGTTTATACTTCGTGGATTGAACGGATGCATTTTTTTTTGGCGATACGTTGTACTGTTTGGTTGTTGTATTCATACATGTGTATGATAATTTCGAACTGTCAGTTATGAAAATTATTGCGAAACAAGAAATTTCCTTTACTTTTATGCGTGACACGTAAGTGACTAATATTTTTATCGCTTTGCTAATCTCTTTATCCCGACTCCAAGCTCCCGGTTCCTAGTCTCCGTATGTCATATTTTGGGTATATCACTACTCCAGGCTAAGTCCGAGTCGTGGACTCTGGATCATGCTCACCTGAACTAGGCCTGAAAATTCCACATCTTGTTTCAACATATTTGGCTAGCTATCGTGGTATGTCGTTTGAGTCACTTAAATCCTGAATAACATGATTGAGGGAATACAGAAAAGTACTACTTTTTGTAAAACGACTGCTTTGCTAGCATACGTAGCGATTTATTTATTTTGTATTACGTAAAAAGTAGAAGAGTATCAATTTGTATGAAACGATTGCTTTGCTAGCTTACGTTATGGTTGGCTTACTTGTATTATGAAACTATTAGGATAATTATGAGGGCATATTTTGAACACTGTTTATAAGGACGGAACTGAGCTAACGGTATCCCTCTGATATAATAATTGAGTAGATATCTGGTGGTGGCGATATTATACATACTTTTCTTCCCTTTCTTATATTAGACAGATTCCTGCGAGGCAAGCTTGTCACCTATAGTGTTGTGTTAATAAATAGACTAGATCCAGTAGATTAATATATTTTTTTATTTTTATGTTACTTACAACTTAATTATTGTTTGTTTCTTTATCTTTTTATCTCTATACTTTGCTGCCGGGTTGTAGGTTCATCGGTTTCTTTTTGATTGATGTCCCCTCCATTCTCGACTGTGTTAGCACGGCTTCTTTTGTCTTCCGTTTCCTCTTCTGTTGCAGTAAGTCGGGTGAGTCGTTCTCGATGGACTATCGTTCTTTTCTTTCTGGCACGCTCGTATGACTCTAACAGCGTCCAATCAGTACCAACACTAAAAACTTAATGATGAGATGATGTAGTACCCTTATTTGGAAATCGTCTTAAACATAATTTGCCTTCAGTCATCATATACGATGTTTTCCCCTGCGATATTTCAAAATTGTTTCTACTGTGGTAGAAACTGCATAGTTGTTGCTATTTTAGGCTACAATTGCGTTCTTGATTGTTTTTAGATCACGAAAGCGATATCTGTCGCATATGCAGTCACAAATAGTACCTCTGCCGCTAACTCAAGATTCTTTAGGAAGCCTTCGGTTACAATATTCTGATAGTGGTGGGCATAACTATCCCTGCGGGCATTCCTTTATTATTCTTTGGTTACTACTCGGCATCGTGCGGTTGACATAACTTTTAACATTAAACAGTGTTGTTTAAGGGCATAGGATGCCGCATTTTGGATGCAGCAAAATACTACCGGTTTTGAAATGTATGTGCTAATCAAGGTGCCAACCTAACGCGCAGAATAGAGACTGAAATTATGACGTTAACCTACAAACTTTCCTACTAGGCATGGACTTCTGTACAGTAATTTTGTACTATCTCATTGGCTAGTTTTGATGTCCGTTATCCACATTGAATCTAAATCTCTTATGATGGGTTCTAAATACCTTGATCTCATAACGAATATCGTGAACATTTTTAACGCTTTTCGTTATTGAGTAAGCGAAGCTTTAGACAACACGTAAAAGCTAAATTCAACTTATTCTAGACAATATTAAGTTACGTCGCATTCACGTTTAATAAAGTTTTCATGCACCGAATATCCTGTGTTGTGAATAGAGCAACGCTTTTTTAATCGCAATTTCTATGCAAAGGAAATCCTCGCCATTCGTTATTGGTTAGCCATGCAGTTTGCCCTGTTTATTATTTATCCTTTGTGCGATATCCTTTTGCAGGTTGGATTATAATAATGCACCTAGAATTCAATGTGGTTTTGTTAAAACTTGGTTGTGAGGAAAGTTTGTGACATCATTTAATAAAAGTTTGCTTACACGCTGATGAGAAAATATTTATTTTTTTGGAAGTTATATCTGTTGGAATATTTGCGAGGCATTGGATTTTCATATTTAATTCAGCCATTAAATTATGTTCAAGCTTTTCTCGGTTTATGAAATAATAAGCTTGCGGGGGATAGAAATGCTCGTAAACTTAGTAATTTCAAAACTACATTGAAAAAGTTTATATGTCACTTACAGATCTTCTTGAAGATGCTTTCTAACATAACGTCAAAACTCAAGGTCGTTGATGTAGTTCATCGCTGTTACTGAGCTATCTACTTCAGCGTCCCCAACTATTTTCTGTACGTGTAGTTTTCATAACCCTGTTGTTTTCAGTTTGCCAATTCTATATTTAGCCCTCTTATATTCACTATCTCAAAATTATGACAAGTTATGCTCTCGCTCTTTGTTCTGACTAGAACAGTTATTTTTGTTCCTGGGCAATGTTTTGGGTCCTATTTGTTAGAGGTTTTAACTGTTTTTATCTAAGTTTATGTGGATTTTGGTCTATCTTTATTAACATTTTCATAACTATATGAAAAATTGACCAAGAACTTTTGACGAAATACATCAATCTTATAAAAAAATTAAAAAAGATAATAATAATCTCCTCGGAAGGGGAAGTTTTGGTTTGTATTGAAAGACGTTAGATACACCTGGAGGACTGGGAATCGTGGCGACGTATGTGGCAGAGAGACTAAGCTTTCCAACACCGAACGGTAAAGTGTCGTTACCGTTAATAGGGAACGCTACAACAGGACGGTTGCAATCTAGTCTGGTAACCCGGTTCAACCTAATTAAAAATTACTAACAAGACGTTTGAAAAAGCTTCGGACCGTCATAGTCATAGTGGGCGACAGAGACGGAAAAAATCTGGCCCATCAGATAACAACCTCATGAATCAGAAATGGAGATTTGGTACTTGGAATGTCAGGGGAGTGAACGGTAAGGAGCATGAAATCAAGAATGAAATGAAAAAAGGCATATAGATGTGCTGTGTGTGATTGAAACGAAGCGGAAGGGGAAAGATGTTGGTGAATTAGATAACGGTAAGTTGAGTTTGTGGTCTGGAGTAGAGAGTAATGAAGTCCTGGCTAAAGGTGTTGACTTAATTTTGAATCATCAAGTAAAAGCGTGCATAAAACAATATGAATTGGTGTCTCCCCGCATATTGCGGGTTAAAATCAAAGTGGTCTTCAGAAAGATTTTTTTGGCAGCATGTTATGCTCCGGTGAATGACGATAGGGAGGGTGAGCAGTTTTGGCAAAAGTTGGAAAATGTGTTAGACAAACGCGAAAAGAATGACCGTGTGGATTTATTAGGCGATATGAATAGTTGGGTCGGAGTACACAGAAAATGATGACCATGTGGTAGGTCCGTTTGGTGATCCCAGAACGAACGAAAATAGAGATATGTTAGTTAGTATATGTATGGCAAGAAAACTGTTTGTATCCAACTCATGATATGAACATAAGGACATACAGAAGTATACACGGCAAAGGGGAAATGCGAAAAATATAATTGATTTGGTTGTATTTGATGAAAGTATAAGACAACTGGTAAAAGACACGAGAGTACTTAGAGGGTCTGAATGTAGAACCAATCATTTTGTGGTTTTGTCCAGAATTGTCTTAGCCGAAAGTGGGCGTGGAGAAGAAAGCAGAATGTGAGACAATCAAGAGTGAAAGTAGAACGCTTGTTAGAAGAGTCGACTCAGAGAGAGCATAGTACCATTTTAGAGAAGGAGTTGTATGACTGCAAATAGCAATGGGAGAATGCTCTGAAGTCTGAAGATGAGAGAAAGCATGGGTTTGTTTGAAGTGTAAAGTGTGCTTTGGAAGTATTTGGAGCGACAATGATTGGTACATGTAATAAAAATGCATGGTGAATCGATTAGGTCAAAGAGGTAGTCGGGGAAAAGAAAGTGACGTATAAGAGAATGATTGCAGAACAATATGTTGAGTTAAGAAAGCAACTTCAGAAAGTATATAACGCGAAAAGGCGGCATGCGAAAAAAGTAGTAAAGGCAAGCAATCAGCAACTGAGTGAGCGGGAGGGTAAAAAATGCAGAGTGATTTTGAAGGGAATAAAAACTTGTTTTGGAAATGGGTAAGAAAGACAAGAAAGGGTGGAAATAAGCATGTGAATGGCGTTGTTAACAGTAGAAATGAAGTTATTTGGGATGAAGGAAGCGTAGGAAACTGTCGAAAGGAGTATTTTATGACGCTGCATATTGGTAACAAAAAGGATACAGATGACTGTGTGGATGATGAATGGAGCAGTAAACTACTGATCGAAAACGTAGATAATAGTATAAAGTTCGAATGCAGTGTAGATGAGGTCTGGAAGGTGATGAGAACTCTGAAGAATGGCAAAGCAACAGGTGTAGATGAAATAACAAGTGAAATGCTTAAGTATGGGTCCAGGGTGTTGATTGAATGTTTGTGCAAACTGATAGAGTTGTGTACAGAACAAGCGAAAGTGCTCGAAGATTGGAAGAGTGCGATCATAACCACTTTGCACAAAGGAAAAGGCAGCAAGTATGAATGCAAAAATTATCGAGGGATAAATCTGTTGAGTGTCCCAGTAAAATGTAGGGAAAAATTGTGATTGATAGAGTTCACAAGAGAACACAGAGCAAGATACGAGACGTTCAATGTGGTTTTATGCCTGGAAGAAGATGTGTAGATCAGATGTTCGCAATGCAACAAATTGTCAAAAAATGTATGGATGCCAGAAAGAAATTGTATAGAGCATTTGTGGATCTGGAAAAGGCGTATGACTCCGTGAACAGAAGTGAATTATGGAAGGCAATCCGTGAATACGGTGTAAGCAAGTGCTTGATAAAATCATGTGAATGGCTACATGGGGCAATATTTGGACATTGTGGAAGGTGTAAGACAGGGCTGTGTGATGTCTCCATAACTGTTTGATTATTTATGGATAAATGTATCAGGCAGGCTTGCGAAGAAATTAAAGGAGTGAAAAGTGCTGAAACAAATGTCAGTGTGTTGTTGTATGCGGATGACGCAGTATCGTTGGCTGAATCGTCACAAGATTTGCAACGAATGCTTGACAGGCTGCCGGAAGCATGGGAAAATATACAATCAAAAGTGAATATTAATAAGACAAAAGTAATGATTCTTAACAGAGATGGTGGAGTTGATGACTTTGTATTTAGAATGGACAATGACACAATAGAGAAAATGAATGACTTCGTTTACCTTGGTAGAAAGTGTTTGAGCAATGGAAAGCTGAATCCTGAAATAAAAATAAGGACAAATGTCGGAAGAAAAGTATCTGGAAGTGGGCAGTGAACAGGAATGAAGCATACTTATATTCATTGAGGTACAAGCGAAAAATGAAATTCGCCATGTATAAGTAATCACCCTGTATGATATAGGCGATTTGTAAACAACATACGATAATGCTAGCTTTATGCAGTTTGCTTAAAAAACTACAATTTGTTTAAAAAAAAACCCAATTTTAATATTAATTTTGTGTACTAAACACGAAAGCAAATGTTTTCTATAAAATGTAACCCCTTTCGCATTAAAAAGCAATTAAAGTGTAAATTAATTAACCTGTGGATTACAGTGATTTATTTTAAATAGAGAATTTTTTGGACTAGACAAGATTAAGAAAGAAGTTTCGGGAGGATACGTCAAATTCGTATGAACTCATTAATAAATGAAACATTTATTCCAAGAAGCAGTCGCAACACTAAAAACACCCATAAAATCCATAAAATTACCGATAAAAATTGATTATCTTTCGTGTTAATATACGACGCCATAATAATCGTATATGTGTTAGAGTAGGACGAACCGTGCACGTCAGTAATAGCCGCAACGAGATAACGACGTAATACAACTCAACAATTTTAAACGCTAATGAGGATTTCCAAGAACATTAGGCAAGATAGGCGTTTATTATTTAGAAGGAATCGTGCAAATTCTACTACCTGCTGGAAATAGATAATTTGTATATATATAAGGAAGCGTTTATAAAAAACGGCCATTCTTAAAATCAATCGCGAATGGTTATTTTGATTTAAGTTGCGAGCTGTTGCTTTGCGAAGATGATATTTGGAGTATGCAGTAAGCGTACCTTAATTTAATAATTATTATGATACAATGAATATAGAAATAATGTTTTAAACGTAACTTACATAAAAAAAGAAAATTATTAAATACAATAAAAAGGGAAAATTTTTCAATATAACCCTAATTAAAAATTTTTATTAAGTAATTGAAAGGAAGATTTAAGAAAAATGTACTTTTGTAATAGCTGTTTAAAACGAGGATTTTTAAATATGGAAAATCTTGTATGCTGATATGGACATCAATTTAAAATAAGAAGATATTTAATTACGAGTTAGATAAAAAACGCTTTGTGGATTTTTTCAAGTATAATTTTGTGTAACTAATATTTAATTTTGTCATTTAGTTTAAGATAGTCCTAATAGTTCTTTACCAGGAAAGTTTGTGTTCAGGGTTCGAAACACTTCGACCTTAAAATAGATTATCTGTCAAGAATTTCTTGGCCAAACAAAACTTTTAAGCGTGGGAATAAACAAAGTCAGGTAAAATATCCATAAAAGAAGAAATTTAGTTCTGTAAATTTAAAATAAGATAAGGAGCATTTTTTTTAATAATAAGTAGTCCTTAGAAATTACTTGATGTTTAAAAGAAACGATGTTGTAAACGTTCTATATGCTTTTGTATAAGAAAAAATATTTCATACTGTACAAATTCTTTACTATTGCTGTATTTGATTTAATTTTGAGAACTCCGTCAATTCCGTTGAACTAGCCAGGCAGAGTTAGAAAGGAAGGTAAGTCAACAATTTCAAGTATACCAATGTGCTATATCTGTATCACAGCACTCTTCTAGTGACCCCTTTTAGCGGCGCATCAAAGCGAGGCGTTATCACAGCACTCTTTTTGTGACGCTCCAACGCGGGGCTTACCACATCAATATATATATAATATATAAAAAAGAACACGTATATACATTGATCCGTTTAGAAAGCATAGAGAGGTCATATTACATCAACTCATAAACATCCAACGTAGTAAACTCAAGAAAATTTAAGAGGAATCACAATAATGTGCAGATTTATTTGTACAGATAAACATATTTGTAAAAACTCCTGGTATATGAAGTATAAATGAATAAAAATCGTGATTACAAAGTTTTCATTCTTACTACATAATCTAGTGACGAATAAATCGTATTATAAGACAAGAATAACGGTACTCATTAGTAAACTGCATTTTTATGATTTCAATACATTCAATGAATGTTTTATTTTAAAAGTAGCGCGCTTGTAAAACACTACTTTCAAACCCAAAATCTTTGTTTTCTACGAAATTGAAATTTACAGAAAGCAAAAGTAGGATAAAACTAGAAATGTATAAACATTAAATACACAATTTTATTGTGTACCAACAAATGCTTACTGACATTAGATCCTTTTAAATTTGTGACTGCGGTTATTGGTATTTTCAATACGGACACCAAAAACGAATTGCAAAAGCCAATCATGCGCTACTAGCTGATTAACGTGGCCTTTTGCAAACTTGCTGTTTATAAAGTAGAACACCCATTGTTTGCATCAAAACTAAAAAAAATTAAACGCGAAAATATCAATCTATGACCCATTCTTAAGCATCAGATAAAATATTTCTATGAAGTTGTGAACACACACACACACACACACACACACATATATATATATATATATATATATTGACTTGAAAAGGGGTTATATAGGAGTCATTGATCATGATATCTTGAACATACAACTCAGAACCCGAAAAATCAAAGAAAATTTTCTACTATTTACTAATACTAAATACTTCTTTTCGGTGTAGAAACGCTCTGTATAGAATACCTTAAACCGTTTTATTTATGTTACATAATAGTATCACTAAATAGTATAGCTACGAAATAATGATGATTAAAACGCGTTCCAGAGCATATTATGTAAGTTGAAAACCCGTGGAAACCATCTACTAAAAGTATTAATTAATACGCAAACATTCGTGCTTCTCGAAACATTATTTAAACGCATTCTAAAATGAACAGAGCATATTCTGTAAGTTGAAAACATGTGTTTCTAAAATGCTTCACTAAATGCCATTTAAAACGGGTACTTCTTAAAGGATTTCCACTTCATTTCTTGCATTTTTCATGCAAAACGTGAACTACTATATTTTAAATCAAAACTACTCCTCTCTTCTGAATTTTACGAGTTGCAAAGACAACCAATAAAATACACAAATCAATTAAACCACAAGCGTAGCAGGCAACTAGAACAAACAATATGAGCGGACGTTCCAATTAGCAAGCCGGTTTGACGATCCATAAATCAGATAAGATAACCCGCGACAACAAGCATGATAAGTATCTTACATGCATTCTTTAAACTACATCAAACAAGGAACTATTTTTATGGCACGATAAATTAAAATTGACAGCTATATAGATAACTGAATGTATCAATTAAAGTCAATTTCTGAAGAAATTACGCCACCCTTATGAACAGCACAATTAGAAAATTATCGAATATTCCAGAGTTTCTATTTCTAAGAATTTATACATAGCGCGACTTATATAAGGAACGGTTTGGGAATACTAATTACAAAAAGAGATTGTAAAACTGTGTATTTGTATCTGGTAGTTATGAAATGCTTTTAGACTTAAGATGTACTCTTCAATTGTGAATTTTAATACCCATATGTAAGTAATCTTTTTTGGAGTGTGTATGTGAGTGCGTGTGTGTGTGTGTGTGTGTTGAAGAAAGATGCTTGTGGATGTAGCAATTATTATTATTTGAAGGATTTTTTATCAATGAACATTTGATGTTATTATAAGTTTGATATTGGATTCTCGTTGTTACATTTAATCTGAGCTAGCAAGATAATACGGGCAACTTCAGGCAACAGTTTATACTAGATTTATCGATACCCAACTTTAGGGGGTCTTTTCTAATCATTTTTATAAACGCTTCATTCCACAGCAATATATATATATATATATATATATATATATATATGTGTGTGTAAATGCTGTAATTCTTGCCCCACGTTGGTGCGTCGGATTTAAATTGCTGTAGTACTCCCCCACGCTTGAGCAGCCGAATGTAATAAACGTCCAGTTGAACGCCACCGCTCTGTGTTTTTCTTTAATCTTCTAATTTAATTATGTCACGGCTAGCCCTTTTTAATTTACACACAGTGCACAACGTTACGATGATCAATTTAATTTACCCCTTTAACTCTTACCTGTTTGAGTTGATAAAACGAAGTCAATCAATATTCATATAATGAAAGGAAATAATATTTACAATTCACAATTTTTGTAATCCTTTACATACACCCTTCAATCAATTAATATTATATGAATCATTTATCCCAAAATTTATATCCTTTTAATTTAATTTAAAGTCACCAAAAACGACACCTTTTACAAAAAAACCTGGAACGTTCAAGACCCTTTATGATTATTACGTAAGTTTCAACGTATTCAATGTTCTTGTTGACTCCTTACAAACTTGTAAGAAAATTAATATATTCAGTGTTAAAATTTAAATTTGAAAAGATTTCTTAAAACTAGTTAGCCCTAACATGTGATATTCTGATGAGTTGTTGCGTGTTGTGGATCAACACCCCCTTATTATCTTCAATCGAAAACCAATGCTCTGCTTTATACTCCTTATGTTTGTTTTAACCAATAATTCAGTACGGTTACCCCTTGTTTCCAAAATTCAGCTCGTGCTTTATTCTACATTTTTCTAGATACGCATTCACTTAAATACCACTTGGAATTCGTAGGTTTCTTAGTATCATGAATTTAGAATTATTCCACTTATCGTCGTGAATTAGAATTTCTGAATACCAGACTTAGGATCGTGAATTAGAAGTGGATTAGCAGCCCTATATCATTATAAACATTTGATTTAAATTAATTAACCAATTTCTACTCACGTTTTCTGCAAAAAAGGCAAACACTTTTTCATATATTCTTAACGCAATTCGTCATCATTCTTACACAACACTATTTTTCACTATAATATAAAATTTATTTATTTGATGCGTAAATATTTGATTAAGAGTATTGCAGATTTGACGTGCTTCAAATTGAGACCGACTGTTTCTTATCCACTCTGGGCGTTATATAGCTTTTGCTCTCTACATTTGGATTGGTTTTACAAACAGCCTTACAAAGTGTTGCAACCAATCATATTTGTTCTGGACATTCCTACTATATTTTCAAGCTGATTTCTGACGAAACTATTTTGGAGTTCCGTATCATGCTATTATTTACTATTGTTTTACGATCTTTGATCGCCTTGTTATTGTTATCGTTGTTGGACTTTACTTTAGCTTATTTCTGTTGTTTTGTGTAGATAAAGCTTTTGGAGAATTGTACAAAATAAATGATGTAACATGAGTGCTGTTTTCGTTTATGTATTTATTTAAGCTCATCTTTGAAAGTGCGTTTTCTTATCCAAGCGCTTATTGTTCCTTCTTTCTTACAAGCGTAATTACATGAAGATTTGCTAGGTTTTACCTTATCTTCTGGGTATCTGTTTTATAAACTTGTTGAACACTTCTCAACGTAGTTTAATTACATGTATGATTATTTCTCTGCTGAATACGCGTTCTATTATTGGAAGATGTGCTTACTGGTTAAGTTAATTACGGTCCATATACAGGGTGTTAAATGCTTGCTATTCACATAATGTGCAAATTATTTATTTTCCTGCTAAATAAATGCAGTTTTTTGACTCCCATTGCTATTTGCCGTTACTACGCGACCCTTACTACTCAATACACCCCTAAACAACCCCTTATCACAGTATTATATATATAAATATATAAAATCACTCTTTTGTATCGTTTTGCAGAAATACAGGCCTTCAACTCCCGATACACCATCGCAAAATCGAACATACGTAAATTAATGGCAATCCTTGTTTGTATCTGTACCTCATCAAACTGAATTGCAAATACCCAGCTTGGACAAACGTTGTTCCTGTGTATCCTCCGATGTATCACCAAGTCTGTAAATGATAGTATCATTATTTCTACCATTTGAATTCAAGGCTGCAAAACAAGTTCTTCTCCAATGGTATGTGGCTCTTTGCATCTGTCTATTTTATATGCAATTTGGTAAACAGTAAGGGTGCTTTTTCATTTACAAATAAAACTATTTCAAAACAGATTTTTGTTTTCCACTGGTTTTGAGTTCATCAACGAAAAATTGGCGAGGTTTTTATTGTACTCACTGTGACCAGTTTCTAAATGTCGTTTGAGCTTGTTGGGTTTCCTGCTATCCGTCACTAGAACATGAAAAAAAACCCTTTTAAGTCCTCGTCATTTGTGAAAACTAAATTTAAATTTTCGTCAGCATGTTTCTTTGATTTTGGCGTCGAAACGAACTTTTTCTGGACACTTGTTGACGTTTAGCAATAATCCGATGCTCGTTTGTATCTAGTTAGAAATTATTAAATGGTACTACACTCGTAAGCGACAAATTTTTAGTGTGATACACAAGTACATAAATTACAATACGTCATAATAAAATAATCACTCGCAAGTGATCGAATCGGTTTGCTAGAAAACATCATCAAGCGCTTCGTTTTTACCGGATACCACGAAAGGAACGATTGAACGATTTTAACGGCGAGCCCTTCAGTAAAATTTTTAATTTGTAATGAGGTAGCAAAGGTACACTTAAATAGCTTTGTATACATGTTCATGATTGGTAGCTTATTTAAGCGCGAAGGGAAGGTTTGTGTGTGGGTGGGTAGATGGTTGTAGCAATTAAGTCAAAAAAGTGGGCTCGCTAGCAATTAAGTAAAAAAAGTGGGCTCCAAATACTAACAGGTTGAATACATTGCACTAAAGAAATACTTTTCAGGATTTTCAGAATAGCATGCAAAGCAAACTCTTCCTCCTTAATATTCGTTACCAAAGCAGACAGACAACATATTTATTATTTTTTTTTCGGTAGAAATCTGTGTTTGAGTATAATAACGCGGCTGAAATTGACAAGTTATTATTCAACCACATGTTTGGAAGGTCATTTTGCTGTCATCAATTATAAACGTGCTGCATGCTGACGGTAACTAGATGTTTATGCACGAAGTTATATCTACATTAAGCCGATTAGAGGAGCATTTTCAGGCATTGGATTTGCATATTTACTTCGATCATTAAACCATCTCTGAGTTTTTTATTGCTTTATGAGATAATTAAAGCTCGTGGAAGTTTAGATTCACCTTTAACATTTTAACTTTGCCTTGCTGTACGTCTTTATTACCATAGATTAGTGAACGCTGCGACTTTACATTTACAGAAGCTACGCGTGCCAGCGTACGAGAGTCTAGACCAGGTGACGGCAACATTTTGGGTTGCGTGTTAACATCAACTCAAATATGAGTATTAAGAAGACATTTCAGGTCATTGGTATTTTCAAATAAAAAAACTTTTTATGAATAATAAGATCAATTTTAACAAGAAAGTAAATACACTAGGCTTTTTAAACCTTGAACATAAAAATTCAAAATTATAATTCTAATTATTATAAAAAATAGACGTAGCTGAATGAAGTTTTATAAACGTTCTCTATGATATAATAGAACTCACGAAAAAATGCATTTACGTCATCAACGTGTTGTGGGTAAAATGAACGGTACGTTCTACGTTTAAATTTGCTATGAAGGGACAGAACCTCCTCACCAATTTTAAGGGTGCACCGGCTAACTACAGTGGGGCCGGACCGGATCCTATGGAAAACATTATAAAAATAGTAAAAATAATATAAATATACATTTGAATTAGCGGAAATACAAACAAATTACGTTACAATATTCTTACCCTGTATGGCTTTTTCTGTTGTCATAATTAAGGGGCGCCGAATCTTCTATCAAACAATCCCTTCGATATTATCCATACACGGAAGACTGTTATTCCGCATAGGTCTCCTTTGCTTTTGATTTCCTAAATGTATCACATTATACGTCACCTCTTATTTTTTACAATTCCGTAAAATCACTCATAAAATTTGTCAAATTAAAAAAGTTTTTAACATAAAGTACCTCTTCCAAATATAACTTCATCACTGGGGTGACTGATTAAATACTAAATAAATGCAAATAAAATTCAACCTATACGTAACCTCTATTGACATTGACTAATTGCATTATAAATACAAATGTAAGTTCCCTAAAAAAACTAAATTCCTAACATCACACTGGCCATGTATTAGAAAAATTAATCCTAAAGAACAAAAGTACAAAAGAACAAAAGTACAATCGCTGTGTGGAAATCCCATGCAGTTACATTTGCTTTAAATATTTCAATAATTTGTACACCCAACAGCAGATAAACATGTAATCTCGTTAACTATTGTTAGTCACATTTATATTTTAAAAGCAATAATGTGGTCTGTCATATATTTTTATTCATCAACACATTCATACAATCTTTTTAATCTGTGCTGCAAATTAATTTGTTTGTTTCTAAATTTTATTAATGGAGTTAATTTAAAACTACGAATAATAACACCGAAGTAAGTAGCTTACTTTAATTTATGATTGTACTATTTACTGTAATCTTTTAGCTCATGACTAAAGATTTAAATAATCTGAAACGTTGAAGTCTGAATAAATAATTTTAATTTAAAATTATTTTATCTTCGGACGCAAACATCCCAAAGAAGCAGGACATTAGGAGTTATAGAAAAGCTGGTCAATTTAAGATGTACCAACATTGGGATATCGGGAACCATAAGTAGGTTAAATGGGAAAAAGTTGCCTTTTGAGAGGCCAATGGATTGACATCAAAACATGTCTGACATATCAGTTTGAGTTATGTAGGAAAATCCAAAAATGGTAACTTTAATTTTTTGCATGTAGCAAGTTTATTTATTAAAGTATCCAAAAATTATAACAAAAACCTTCATTTGATATCAGAATAACTATATTAAATTAAATTTTCGTTTGTTCTACAACGTTTCACTCTACAGTGCCATTACCAACTTTTTTTAAAACGAACCTGTATTTTTATCTAAAATTCTGACAGCCTTTTAAAACCAAAATATAATGATATATAAAAAGTTAATCATTTTACGACGTTTTGTTGGACGAAGAATCTTCATTAATAGTACAATAGATAGTAGCGAATAAATTGTATTTAAATTCAGAGAAACAACTAAATGATAAACAAATATTTACCAAAATTTAGATCTAAACACAATTATAACAAATGTTTGAATTTACGTCAATTGCTTTTAACCTAGAGCCTATACCTAATGTAAACAAAATTTAACATATTCAGGGTGATACTACTACATGCCTCAAAAATGGTTGAAATTTCGACTGGGAGTTGAAAATACTTTATCTTTTATAAAAACCACAAATTAGTTCGGGATGTCAGATGATTTTGTAGTGCCGAGAATCTTCGGATGGATAAATAATGGCTTCAATAAGACGGGACGACAAGCCACGCTGCTCGATAGTCTCTAGATATGTCGAAACAAATTATTCCAGGACAAACCATTTCCCGTAAGACCGATTTCATCTTCGCATCACACTGCTCTGATCTAACACCGCATGATGCCTACCTGTGTGAAAGGTTAAAGAAGAAAGCGTTCAGCGGTACAGATACATACAGAAGTTTGTCCGCATTATATAAGCAGATCATCGCCTTTCTCGAACTGCAACAACTTATTTTTCGATGTATATATATATATATATATATATATATATATATATATATATAACCACCAAAATCCGGGAACTACGGTTTTCGAATCGAGCCCCACAGATTGGGCGTCAAGAATGCTGTGAATCCTACAAAGAGCCTCTCCATTAACTTAACTGGTCCGTTGACTTTCTTCTGTTAATCGCCTCTTTACTCTTTTCCGCCTCGGCTGCTCACCTAGTTAAAACTTTCATCCTCATTCATAAAAAAAAACAAACACATTCCTATCACAAACACCAACGTTAACTCTATTTACATCAATATTCACAATACATTAAAATTTCAAAATTAAAATTCAGCATAAATTTCAGTATCAGAAAATTTCAAGATTAAATTTGTTATCATTTTAATGTGCATCCAGAATTAAAGTCCTTGTAGATGCCTACTAATTAATATAACAATATATGCAGACCTGAGTCTGAGTACAAAGGGAGCATCTCCCACCCCTTTACGTTAATTAACCAGGTTCGTCTAATTGAGCTCAAAGACATACCCAAATTTTCATCATAATCAAGAACATAAATACTAAATACCCCTTTCTACTTAAACAAGAAAATTTCACCTTAAAATTAAAAATTTGTTGTTAGTACAATTTCACTACTGTCCATTTTAAGTAAATAAATTATAAACTTATTCAACACACACCAAAACATCAAAAATCGAACAACAAAACATAAGTTACCTGCAGGTTAATGCACTCGTGGCTCCAATGTACATCGTCCTCTGTTAATCACACCAATCCAACTGGGTTATGTTTAGGTCCTCGGATTACTGGTCGCCTTTAAAATTTTCTACACCACCATTCATCTAAAGTTGTTTCAGTGCTTTTCCGGATCTCATCTGTGTATATCTGAACCTTGTTTTGTGGATCCAGACACGTTTACGAATCATTTAATTATTAACACCCCCGAAAAATAGCAAAGAAATTCATACTTCTTTCACAAATATACGCCAAAACTGCCTACTTTTGTGTATTCATTTGTCGTTGCCAATTTGACTAATTGGTACAGTGATACTAGACTTTATTACCTTGTGTTTTCTAAGTGCACTAAATTACTTTCATTGTAGCACGTAAAGAACAAACTGTTTTAAATCACCAAAATATACGAGCAAACTGATTAAATTATTCAATCAAAACCGGAAAACTAAAAAGCACTGTTTAACGCATTGAATCAAATCAAAAATCTAAGAGAGCTCAACTCATATTAACACGGGTATATATAATCGCTTGCCCGTGCGTCGCTTTTGTCCCCAAAACGGACAGTTTCTCGAATTTCGTCATTCTATGTTCCCATCTCGACCGCCTGTGCGTCGGTTCTTATTAAATTTGCACTCGCACCAGTTAAATCTCAGAAATTTCGACACGGCTCGCAACGTCTGGGAATAACTAATTAATTTTATACAGAAATGTTATTTTACCTCTCAAGTTTGCCTCTTATTTTCAACCAATCGCAACCCAGTGACATTGCTCAACTCACGCCTTTTACTATATGTGTCTCTGTCTTGCGCATATTATCTGTCTCTATCTACCCTGTTCCGAGTGGTACAAATCGATATTCTTTAGTATCGGTTATCTTCAATCCATGTGGACTGTGAAATAACCCACCTTATTAGCATTTCCCGTAAATATTAAGCGACGGTTTCTCCAACATTCTCTGTAACCATTTGTTATCTGCAAATTTTACGCAGAACCTAAAACATTTAAAAATACGCAGGTGTTCAAACATAATACTTCTACGATCTGAATATTATTGGGTTTTTACTAGCTTTTATACATATTATATGTTACTAATGGTTCAATTAACTCCAATTAAAAGAATACCCTTTAATTTTTAGTGACTCCTAATCAAATATTAATTATTATCTGTACATTTTGTTTAATACCGGTTACTTAAGATTGAGTTGATTAATATAAATTTTGCACGTAATTTCCATTTGTTTCTTTACTCGGAATAATTAAATTACACGTAGAGCATTTTAATACTGCTTCTTTTTATAGCAAGCGTCTTGTAAATAATTTAAATCTCTTCTTTTAATGAAACGAATGAATTTTTATGCTTCACGGTTTTAATAACGTACCTTTTCCCAAAGCTTCTACCGGTGATTAAAATTATTTGATGTGATTATTTAATTTTCTACCCTGGTCTAAATATGAGTAATATATATATTACTCATATTTAGACCAGAGTAGAAAATTAATTAACGACATCAAATAATTTTAATCACCGTGTATAAGGAAGCTTTGGGAAAAAGTACGCGTAATTAAATGTCTAGTGTGAAGATTTAAATCATTCAATTAGAATGTAGGGTTTGTATAGAATTTTATTAGATAATACGCGAGTTATGTATCCCCCAATTACATATATATATTGATATATTGAATCTAATAGGAATTATTAGAAATTATTAAGTAAAAGTATAAGTTCAATGCAACATTGTAACACAAGGATAACCCAGAGAGGTTATCGACAGTTCATGTGAACGGACATGCAACTTTGCATCCGTGAGGGCAGTGATACTGCAGGTGGCAGGTCACAGGCGGTCAACAGACCGCAATTACTTAGAATTAAGTTGTTACATTGTAATAAAGTGTACAATTAAAGAGAAACGCAGACATGAGATCTGCAAGTTCTCACAGCCGTGTGAGGGGCAGGTTATTATAAAAGGCCCGGGAGCTCAATGCCCGGCAGTCAGTGTTCGAACTCCATACTTCGTTGTTCAAGCTACTCAACCGAGTCAGTCTTCAAACTCCATACTTCGTTGTTTGAGCTACTCACCAGTACAATTAATTATTTTTTTATTAAAGTTATTATGAACCAGCTATTCCAAATTTCTTGTAATTTCTGTTTAACTTATTAAATAAAAATTGTTAAAATGTCGACGTTTTTTTAAAAAACCAGCTCCAAAGGCCCGAACTTTAACTGGCGCAGTCGTAACGGATGTCAAAAGGGCACTGAAAATCCAAAAATCGGAAGATTGGTGACCAAGAATTTTAATTCGAAATTTTGGCAGAACCCAAACCAAGTTGGAGGAAGAACACAAATCGTCTAAATCCAGCAACAAACCAAGTTGGACGCAGAACAAGAATCGTCTAAGGCCAACAAACAAACCAAGGTGGACAAGATACAGAATCGATCGAACCCACCAAAGAAACAGATGAAATTAATGTAAGTTCATTTCCATACCTTTTTAAACCAAAACTATAATTGATATATGCTAGTATTATAATTATTGATTACCATTTATTTATCATTGTTTATGAATTTATTTTATAAATATGGTTTTGAAAATAATTACAAAGTGAATTATTTCCAAAAGAAAAAACGAGACTGTAAAACATTTTATGAGACGAATGTTAAAGAGATATTTTTTTCTTTTAAAAAACAAATGAAACTTGATATTTAAGAGATTCTTACCACAATTAAATAGAACGAACTCAAAAATAATCCAAAAATAAACAGGCGCACATTCACTAACACCAAAATAAGAAACATTAACTAGCGCGATTCAAACCCACGTTTTCAATCCGATAAAATAAAACACAGAACGCGAAATTAATTTCAAAGCTAAAGCTAATCCTTTAAAGCAATCACGAAAACGATTGATTAAACCATTGACCTCTACAATACTGAATAAATCACAGCAAAAACACTCTGCAATAATTGAAACTACGGTAATTTAAAACTACCGTAACCCAAAACCTCACCTAAGATAAGCAAAGTCTGCGAACGCAATATCATTATTACCTTAAAGAAATAGCTTTCAGGATCTTTTGCACAGTACTAAAGTATAATTTCAATTTGCATCATAAGTAATAAACTCATCACGACATAATAAAGCAACGCAGTTCTTGCATTTAATACCTACAAGTAATTAATCCATAAAAGCGTGTACAATTGCAACAATCACGGTATAAAATCTAAACGTTTTCAACTAATTAATCAGCATTATAAAGTGCATTATTCCAATAAGAATACAGAACAACGCTAAACGTTATCAAACGCTCATAATTGTAAACCTGAAAACGCACGTAACGAAGAGTTCAATTTCAAGTCGTGAACACCGAGATATCTAAGAATAAAACTAGACGTAACACTTTATGCAAAAGCATTAGCAAGTAACTTAGTAATTCCTATAAACTGAAAATAACACCTGTAAGTGCAATTACCTCAACGTACATGATTAAATAACAAAGCCTACAACTTAAGTATTTAAATTGCGACAATAGAGTACAGGAGCAATTAACCTCAAGTTATATTTAAAATATAAGACAAATTAAAAGCTGCATAAAAACAAGCAAATCCAAGACTACGGTAATTAATCTAACATTATTGAAATAAACCTCACAAGTACATCACCGCACTGTGTAAATAAGCACAAGTAACAGCGACTACGATTCTAAAAATAATCAAACGCAGTCTAAACTTAAAATTAATAAATCAAAACCAAAATTAATACTACAAGTACGAAATTAATCTCAAATTTTTACTAAATTTTTATTTCCACAATCTAAACTGAAAATTAACAAATCCTAACTAAAAATAACGCCGAAAATAGCAAAATAAACCTCAATCTTTACAAAATTTGAAATTACCTAATCTAAAGGAAAAATTAACAAACCAAAACCAAAGTTAACGTTTCAAATAGCTAAATCAACCCTAATTTTTACAAGATTCAAAATTATTCAATCCAATTGAAAAGCTAATACATCCCAAGCATAATTCACGCTACAAATAACAAAACCAACCCCAATTTCTACAAAATTTGAAATTTTACAACCCAAACGGAAAATTAATAAATCCGAAGCAAAAGTAACAATACAAATAGCGAAATAAACCTCAATTCAAAAAAAAAAAAAAATAATAATAAATTTTTTTTGAAATTTCCCAAAATCGAAAACAACCCTTAACCAACATGAGTAACACAGACTTGCGACTCTATTTGGAGACAATCCAGATATTTGATGGCACGGAAACCCATCTCTCAAATTTCATTGGAGCAGCCGAAATGTTCCTAAAAACCTTCTACAAACCCGGAGATGACGCAAGAAATTCATTGCTTATACGCTTGGTAGTAAGTAAACTAACCGGAAGGGCACTAACCTTAATCGCCAGTAGGGGCGATTTACAGGAATGGCAGGAGTTTAAACAACTACTAATTGCATATTTTGGGGACCAACGTAATATAAAATGCCTGGTACGAGACCTAATAAACCTTAGAATGGAACACAATCAATCCCCCTACCAATTCGGAATGAAATGCCAAGACGTGAGAAGTTTAATTTTAACAAAATTAAAAATCGAAGAAACCGATCAAAACGTTAGACATTTAAAAACAAAAATGTATGACGAAATGGCACTAGACACATACATAAACGCTTTACCAGAACGACTATCGGATAAAATCAGATTCCAACGACCCCAAAATCTAGAAGAAGCTATGAGCCTAGTAATAGAAGAAGAAAATGTAATGTATTACCGCAACAGACTATACAATCCCAACGCGAATAAAAGTTATTCACCAATAAAAACCATACAAGCCACAAGACAAACAATCCCTCAACAAAAATTCACACCCTTTAACGCACAAACAAATCAACCGCGAAGTAACAACCCAAGTTTTAACAATACCAATTTTAATAATCAATTTAAACATTTTTCAAAACCAACATTTAACCCAACTTTTACGAAACCAGCATTCCAACCAAGATTTAATCAAAACTTAAACCAACAAAGACCAGTATTCAACGCAAACCCCAATAGAAATACACCAATGACTAATACTCATAACAACCCTAACAATTATTACAAACCAACACCAATGGATACCTCATCTGGTAACACCAGACAAAACACAAAATAACACATATCCGACCAAACCCTCATCAGAAACGTAATTTTACATCGGAAGAATTATTTCATCAAGAAATAGAAAAATTTGACACTGACCAGAATAATTACATTGAGACACCTACGAACAATGAATCAAACCATGCAGAAACTTACGAACGTGACGAACAATACGAAACTTACGAGGAGTACGACGAAGAAAACTCGAACTCAAATTTTCAAATGGACCAATTCGTAACCGACCAAACTTAATAAACTTAAATAACATAAATCACTTAGTATTACCATACATAGAAATACCCCACGCCAAATTCAAACTATTAATCGACACCGGATCCTCTAAAACATTAATTAGCCCCAGAACCGTACAAAAACACTATTTAGATTATGTAGAAAGAGAACCATTTAAAATTAAAACAGCCCATCAAACAACACTACACCAATTCGTAGCAAATATACCCTTACCGAGAACATTTAATGTTAAAATGAAACATAAATTTTGTGTATTCGAATTTAACGATAAATATGACGGATTAATCGGAATGGACCTTCTAAGAAAATTAGGAGCCAACATTGACATTAAAATCGCTTATTAAGGACAAAATACGGAAAAATCCCAATTAAATTTCAAAACACACAAATTGAACAAAAATACACTATAAAACCCGAACGGAAAGAAAAATAAAAATTCCAGTAAAATCTAACAAAAATTTAGGAATAATAAATCATATGACATTTCAACAAGGAGTAGAAACCCCAACTGCCTTAGTGCAAATAAAAGATAATTATGCAACCACAACAATACTAAATTCAAACGACTATCCCGTAGAATTATCACTGACAGACCCAATTAACGTAGAAGAACTAAATTTTAACGAAATGGAAATAGACGAAAATTTAGAAAACGATTACAGCCCAATAGAACATGATGAAATGTTAAGAGAAAATTTAACTAACATCCGCTTTAATACCGATATCAATCAAGAAGAAGAAAGAGCAATTAAAAACTTATGTTTTGAATACCGAGACATATTCCATTGCGAAGGAATACCATTAACATTCACCAACACAGTAAAACATAATATCGAGCTAACAGACAATAAACCAATCTTTACAAAAGCACATAGACTACCTCATGCAAGCCAAGAAGAAGCTGACAGACAAGTAGCAGACCTATTAGACCAAGACATAATCCAGCACTCCAATTCACCATGGAGCAGCCCCGTGTTAATAGTACCTAAGAAATTAGACGCAACCGGAAAGAGAAAGTACAGAATGGTAATAGACTATAGAAAGTTAAATGAAAAACGGTAGATGACAAATATCCACTACCAAATATAACCGAAATTTTAGATAAATTAGGCAAATGCCAATATTTTACAACATTAGACCTAGCATCAGGATACCATCAGGTAGAGATGGACGAAAAGACATATCAAAACAGCCTTCAGCACACCTAGAGGACATTACGAATACAAACGAATGCCATTTGGACTAAAGAACGCACCCGCTACTTTCCAGAGAGTCATGGACAATATACTACGAGGAATACACAATGAGAAATGCCTTGTATACCTTGACGACATCATAGTTTATTCCACATCACTGGTAGAACACATAGAAAGATTGAAGAAGTATTCGAAAGACTTAGACAAGCACATTTTAAAGTACAATTAGACAAAAGTGAATTTTACAAAAGAAGTATCATTTTAGGACATGTAATAACACCCCAAGGAGTAATGCCAAATCCAGACAAAACAAATGCAGTTCTAAATTACCCATTACCAAAACAACCAAAGAAATTAAAGGATTTCTAGGACTTAGTGGTTACTACCGCAAATTCATTAAAGGTTACGCTCAGATAACCAAACCCCTGACAAATTGTTTAAAAAGGGAAACAAAATTGAACACACCCAGAATTTATTAAAGCTGTAGACAAAATTAAAACATATTAACAAATCACCCTGTATTAGAATACCCAGACTTTACAAAACCATTTATACTGACGACAGACGCATCGAATGTAGCATTAGGCGCAGTATTGAGCCAAGCAAAAGTAGGTAGCGATAAACCTATCAGCTACGCATCCAGAACCCTAAATGAAACCGAACAAAAATATAGCACTATAGAAAAGAGTTATTAGCCATAATTTGGGCAACAAAATATTTTAGACCTTATTTATACGGAAGAAAATTTTACATATACACCGATCATAGACCACTAGTATGGCTATGCAAACTGAAAGAACCGAATTCGAAAATTACAAAGATGGAGAATCAGACTCGAAGAGTACGATTACGAAATTATATATAAAAAAGGAATTTATAACAACAACGCAGACGCTTTAAGCAGAATCCAACTCAATGCATTAGAAACGGAATCCATTATAGGAAACGTAGACGAAACAGAAATAAGGGAAGATCCAGACGAGATCGACACAATACATTCGACACAAAACGAAGAACCAAAAAACGCGATTAAAATCTTAAACGAAGCAATCGATATGAAACCTAACCAATTTATAATAACAGAAGTTTTAAATAACCCCAATCCAGTAAAATATACAAAAGTAGATAACAAAAAGATATATCAAATTCAAATAACTAAAGATGACAACGAGGAACAAATTATTAAAATTCTAAAAGAATACACCCCGAGAAAAACGATTTTATTTTTATTTCAACACCGAACATTTATACCAAAGATTTTCAGAATTATACATTAAACTATTTAATAACTCTGGACCTGAACTCATCAGATGTACTAGAAAATTAATAACACTAGACGACCCTGACGAAATAAACGATGTAATTAGAAATCAACACGAAGGAAAAACCAACCATCGTGGAATTAACGAAACTATAAAGCAACTTGTAAGACGTTATTATTTTAAAGACATGAAGGACTTGACCACAGATTTCATTAACCAATGCGAATTATGTGACAAAGCGAAATACGATAGGAAACCCCCAAAGATACCCTTAATGTTAACCAAAACACCCGACAAACCATTTCAAAAACTACATGCCGATACTCTAGTAGTAGAAGCGCAAAACTATCTAACAATTATAGACGCATTTACAAAAATAGGCCAAGCAATACCAATCACATCCAAAAATAGCATTGACGTGACCCAAGGATTTTTACAATATTTCCCATTTTACGGAACACCTGAATCAATCACTTTAGACAATGGTAGCGAATTTAAAAATGAGACAATACAAAACACATTAGAACTACACAAAATAAAAATTCATTTCATAACGGAAAACCACCCTGAATCAAACGGACTAATTGAACGACTACATTTAACCCTGTTAGAACAAATTCGATTATTAAGAATAAATTATAAAAAGGAACATATAACCAATTTAATGTCATACGCACTAATCGCCTATAATAACACAATTCACTCATCAACAAATTTTACACCCTTAGAATTAACCTTAGGACATTCAGATTCACGAAATCCCTATGACATACACTACAATAAAGTAGTATATCAACAATATGCGAAAGATCACAAACAAAACTAAAAATAACTTATGACAAAGTAAAAGATAAATTAGAAAACGATAAGGAACGTATCACCACAACCCGAAATAAAAATACCGACTCAAATAAATTTTCAATAGGACAAACCGTGTATGAGAAAAACTTTCAAAGCAAGCGACATAAAACAGCACCCAGAAATTTAGGACCATTTAAAATTAAGAAAATATCAGATAAAAACATAGCAGTAGTAGACAACGGTAAAATAACAAAGTACATTCATTTAAAAAACCTAAGACACCCTGTAATTTCAGATGGACAATCATCACCCTTACCGTCAACCTCCACCCAGGTAGAACGGACAACCAAGTAATGATATAACATATAAAAACAACCCCGGTATACTACCCATAAACTAGGCAGTATACAAATTACAATATTTACTCAAATAATATCCAACCTTACTTTAACGCAACAACTTTTAGCAACGTTAGAAAACGCAGTAACATTTGCAAAACTAAATACCCTACACTCTAGCATTATTGAACCAACCGATTTATTAAACGAATTAATAAGAATTAGATCACTTATAATTAACAGTAAATTACCTTTTGATGTAACAGAATCGAACATTCTAATATTTGAAAAGATAGCTATAGTAAAAAGCAACATTAAGAGAAACGAAATAGTATTTTTAATAGAAATCCCGATAGTAGAAAGTAACAATTATCAATATTATCATTTATTTGCTTTTCCAACAAAGGTTACTAGCACATACCAAGTAATCATACCCAAAACCAAATTCCTATCCCTAAATGAACTGACTTATGGTTATACAAACGAAAAATGTACTGAAGTAACACCAAATCAATATTTATGTCAATCGATGACGACAACAACCATTCAAGAAGACAGTCCTTGTGAAGTACAACTATTAAAATTCTCAAATCATTACGAAAACTGTGAAACTAAACAAGTGCAAATAACTAATATGAAAATTAAAAAAGTTACAGATAACAAATGGATAGCCATTTTCCCAACAGAAGTAATAGCAACCATCCACTGCAACCAAGATGAAAATAACCAAGCATTAATCGGAAGCAAACTAATTACCCTCAAAGAAGACTGTTATGTGAAATTGAAAGGAGAAGTAATCAGAGTTTATCAAGATCCCATAACAACAAAGAAACTTGCAAACCTACCGGAACTACAATTCAAAATACAACAAGAAGACGAAGAAATAATCAAGAAACCTATGAAGCTAGAGCATCTAGACTTAGACGACCTCAACCACGCCGTGAAATTAGTGGAAAGTTATAAAGAACAATTAAATGAACTCAAAACGCCAAAGTTACATTATAATAATATAAGTATTTGGACAATTGTATTGATCATTTTAGTAATTTTTGTAATCATGTATGTATTATACAAAATGTACCTTAGATATAAGAATGAAGGAAACAGTTCTAGATTTAAGGAAACAAAAGAAAACAAAGAAACGACAAGTATACCTTTAGAAATAATGAATTTTAAATGAAATTGAATAATGTAGTTTATGTATTTAAAAATTAAGGAAAACCTTAATTTTTCATTTACGGTGAGAGGAGTTATGTATCCCCCAATTACATATATATATATATATATATATATATATTGATATATTGAATCTAATAGGAATTATTAGAAATTATTAAGTAAAAGTATAAGTTCAATGCAACATTGTAACACAAGGATAACCCAGAGAGGTTATCAACAGTTCATGTGAACGGACATGCAACTTTGCATCCGTGAGGGCAGTGATACTGCAGGTGGCAGGTCACAGGCGGTCAACAGACCGCAATTACTTAGAATTAAGTTGTTAAATTGTAATAAAGTGTACAATTAAAGAGAAACGCAGACATGAGATCTGCAAGTTCTCACAGCCGTGTGAAGGGCAGGTTATTATAAAAGGCCCGGGAGCTCAATGCCCGGCAGTCAGTCTTCGAACTCCATACTTCGTTGTTCAAGCTACTCAACCGAGTCAGTCTTCAAACTCCATACTTCGTTGTTTGAGCTACTCACCAGTACAATTAATTATTTTTTTATTAAAGTTATTATGAACCAGCTATTCCAAATTTCTTGTAATTTCTGTTTCACTTATTAAATAAAAATTGTTAAAGTGTCGACGTTTTTTTAAAAAACCAGCTCCAAAGGCCCGAACTTTAACTCGCGTTATTAAAACCGTGGAGCATAAAAATTTATTCGTTGCATTAAAAATAAGGGATTTAAATTATTCATTAGACGCTTTCTATAAAAAGAAGCAGAATTAAAATGCTCAATGTGTATTTAATTTAATTGTTCCAAGAAACAAATAGAAATTACGTGCGAAATTTATATTGATTAATTCAATTTTTAAGTAACGGGTATTAAACAAAGTGTACAGATAATAATTAATATTTAATTAGTATTCGCTAAAAATTAAAGGGTAGAAGTCAATGCCATTCATTATTAGTTTAATTGGAGTTAATTGAACCATTAGTAATACATAATATGCATAAAAGCTTTTAAAAACCCCATAATACCAAATATGAGACGCGTTGCTAGCATACAAATCTATCAAGAAGGTTAAATAAATGGAATATCCAAATCGTAGAAGTATTACGATTGAACACCTGCGTATTTTTAAATATCAAAGTTCTAATAAATTTGAATAGATAAACAGGCAGCTTCTACGTATATTGGAAACGGTCGAATAAACCGTAGCTTATATTAACGGGAAGGCTAGATACGGGGTTATTTAACTCAAATAGGAATCCACGTGGATTGAAATAGCCCATAATAAAGAATATCGATTTGTACCACTCAGGCCAGGGTAGAAAGAGACGGATGAAACGCGCAAGGCAGAGACACGAATAATAAAAGGCGGGATTTGAGCACATCACGAGGTTTACGATTGGTGAAAATAAGATGCAGATATGAGAGGTGGAAACAACAATTTCGAGATAAAAATTAATTAGTTGTTTGCAGACGCGTTGCGAGTCGTGTGAAAAGTTCTTAGATTTTCAACTGGCGCGTGTGCAAATTTTTAGAATCGTTGTGCCGCACTGTCGAAAAGGGAACATAGAATGCGAAATTCTAGAAAGTGTCCGTTGCGGGACAAAACCGACGTGCAAGCGGGCTATTATATAAACCCGTGTTTATAGGAGTTTCGCTCACTTAGATTTTCGAATTTTATTCAATACTTTAAAACAGTTTGCTCTTTATTTTTTGCTGATATACCATACTTCAAGCAGAATACGTGCTACGATAAAAGTTATTAAGTGCATGTAGAGACGATACAAGGTAATAAAGTCTAGTTATATTTGCGAGTATTACTGTACCAATTATCGAAATTAGTAACGATAAAGGAATAAACAAAAGTAGGCAGTTTTGGGTATAGCGTGAAAGAATTATGAATTTCTTTGCTATTTTTCGGGGGTGCTAATAATCAAATGTTATTCGTAAACGTGATTGGATCCACAAAACAAGATTTAGATATACATAGATGAGTTCCTGAGAAGCCCTGAACAATTTAGACGAATGGTGGTGTACAAAAATTTTAAAAGCGTTCAGAATCTGAAGCCGTAAACATAACCCAGTTGGAATGGTGGAATTAGCAAAGGACGATGTACATTGGTGCCACGAGTGCAGTAACCTTCAGGTAACTGATGCTTTGTTGTTCGATTTTTGATGTTTTGGTGTGTGTTGAATAACTTTATAATTTATTTAATAAAAAAATGGACAGTAGTAAATTTGTATAAACAACAAATTTTTAGTTTTAAGGTAAAATTTTTCTAGTAAAAGTAGAAAAGAGTATTTATCAGGTTTATGTTTTGGATTATGATGAAAATTTGGGTCTGTCTTTGAGCTCAATCAGACTAACCTGTTTAATTAACGTAAAGGGGTGGGAGATGCTCCCTTTTATTCAGACTCAGGTCTGTAAATATTGTTAAATTAATTAGTAGGCATCATACAAGGACTTTAATTCTGGATGCAAATTAAAATGATGACAGATTTAATCTTGAAATTTTATGATACTGAAATTTATGCTACAATTTAATTTTGAATTTTAATGTATTATGAATATTGATGTAAATAGAGTTAACGTTGATGTTTGAGGTAGGAATGTGTTTGTTTTTTTTATGAATGAGGATAAAAGTTTTAACTAGGTGAGCAGCCGAGGCGGAAAGAGTAAAGAGGCGATTATCAGAGGAGATACAGGGGAGGATCACAGCAATATATATATATATATATATATATACATATGGGGACATAAAAGGACATTGAAACCCAAATTCTAAACATAAATCCCACCAAAATATCCGGAAAAAAATGAATTTTCGTAAATTCATGGTTAATTAAAATGCCATGCAAAAACGCTAACTGCGGATGTATAAATAATCACTCTGTACGGTATAGGCGTATAGTAAATAAATAGCAAGTAACGTAAGCCGTATACGTAATAACAATTGATTGTAAGATACTGTAAAACGCATCATTTTAGGATAAATACAAAGCCATTTATTTTACTTATTAATTATCAATACATTTTCGATGCATACAAAAATACTTTTCAATTGCTGTAAATAGCATTGAACTAGCTTTACGCATTTAGTTTAAGAAACTGCAATCAACGTTTATTTAAAAAACTCAATTTTCATATTAATTTTGTGTACGGAAACACGAAAGCGAGTGTTTTCTATAAAACGCAACCCCTTTTTGCATTAAAAAAAATTAAAGTTTAAATTAATTACCCCGTGGAGTATAGCAATTTAGTTTAAACAAAGAATTTTCTAGAATATAAAATAATGAGTAATCGGGATATAAAACGACATAAATATCATTAATAAATAAACATTTGTTCCAAGAACCAGCTCGAACATTGAAAATAAACCGTAAAATTCTTGGAATAATCCATAAAAAGTTAGTCAAGAGCGAGTCGAGCTCGCACTATTAGGGTTCCGTACCAATACTACAGTGGGCAATCAATAAACCAAATTAAGCTGTTGTTATTTTTTATGTATATTTAAATCTTATCCAAATTTGATTGTGATAACTAAAAAATGAATATATTGTCCCACATTGTAATGATACATTAGTAAATACGTTGTCTATTACTGTGTTTAAAAAAATTTTCCCAGCAACTAATACACTGTCAAAAAAACCTGCAGTTTCCGTTAATTTATAACTCAATAGCTACTATCCCTATTAAAATCAAAATTCTAGCTGTGGAAATGAAGAAGAACAAGGGGCGGTCATTTTGGCGCATTTTGAGCTATATCATGAAGACTAGTGGACCAAAAATTATAAAAAATTTTAGAATCCTCTTTCAAACTATACCTCACACGATATATTTATTAAAATCTTTTTTTTTGACCGAATAAACCCCCGCCATTTTAATCTAAAAATACTTTTTTTCTATTTTGACTGTCGATATATGTGCGCGCCATAAAGACCTAGCATTGTGCCAAATTTCAAATTCTTACGTTGCATAGTTTTCCAGAAAAACTTCTGTGACCGACGGATGGACGGACACGAGAGTGATCTTATAAAGGTTCCGTTACACCTTTTAAGGTAAGGGACCCCAAAAATTGATTATCTTTTATATTAGTATGCGACGCCACAATAATAGTATATGTGAGAGCGGGACGAAAACGCGCGTCATGGATCACTGGAACCGGATAATTAGGTTATGAAATTCGACAATTTCGAACGCTATTGAGGATTTCCAAGAAATTTACGTAAGATAGGCGTTTAATTATTTAGAATGGGATCGCCTACATTCCACAACAATCTAGATATAGATAATTTGGATATATAAAAAGCGTTTATACAAAACGAGAGATTCATTCATTGATTAGATACGAATTAATTCGATTCTGTTAATAGATCGCGCAATGTTATTTAATTAAATCGCGAGCTGTTGCTATGCGAAGATAGTAATTGGAGTATGTAGTAAACATACTGTAATTTAATAGTTGCGAGGTTGCAATGAATAAAGAAGTGATGTTTTTAAACGCAAAACTCCATACAAAAATGGATTTATTAGCTACGATGAAGAGGCAAAATTCTTCAATATAAAGCTATTTTAAAATTTTATTAAATAAACGAAAGGAAGATTTAACCAAAGATGTACTTTGATAACTGCTGTTCGGGACCCAAGACCTTAAATCTTGTACGACACTGATTTAAACATTAATTTAAAAATAAGAAAATTTTAATTGGGAGGAGTGATTTTGTGGATTCTGCAAGTATTAATTTTAGATTTATTTTCAAGTAAGATTACAGTATTTGTGTCTAGTTTAAGTAAGTCCTAATAATTTTTTTTTGTGTAAAGAATTTTTTTACCAGGAGTTGGTGTTCAGAGTTTGAAATACTCTGACCTTTTAATAGATTATCTGTCAAGGATTTTTTGGCCAAAACAAATCTTACAAGCGTGGAAATAATTATAACCAGGTGAACTATTTTCATAAGAAGAAGTTTAATTCAGTAAATTTAAAATAAGGTAAGCAACATTTTTTTTAATAAATATTTCTTAGAAATTATTTAGTGTTTGAAGGAAGCAATGTTGTAAATGTTCTAAATACTTTTGTATAAATGTATAAATGCTTTGTAATATTGCTGTTTCATTTCATTTTGAAAACTCCGTCAATTCCGTTGAGCTAGTCAGGCAAAATTAAAAAAGAAGGTAAGTGAAAAATTTCAATTTTACAAATTGCTGTATCTGTATCACATCACTCTTTCAACAACATACCTAAAGCGGGACTTATCACAGCACTCTTTTAGTGGCGCCCAACGTGAAGCCATATTCATATCACTCTTCTAGTAACGCCCCAAAGCGAGGCGTTGTCATATCAATATATATATATATATATATATATATATATATATAACATCACGTTGGGAAAAAGATTCAAATTAAATCGCGTAAAATCTAGAATCACAACGTAGTTAGATAATTTTAATATAAAAGCAGGAACTTTATTAGAGGGGGTCATTCATTAAGTCATGTATTGTTAAGTACCATGTAAGAATTGCGAATGGATTCGTTCCTGAAAGGATTTCATTTATAATTAATCCTGTACAAACACTTAAATATTTTAAAAGAAATTTCAGTATCAATTACATCAAGTTTATGTAAAATAGCATATTCTAAACGGAATTTCATTTCATAACAAAAGTATGCTAGCATTTAAATAAAAAGACGTATTTCTCATTAAAGAAAAAGTGTGTTTAATGACGCCATGTTCTAGAACAATAAGATGTTGAGATGTGTAAACGACAGCCTCCAATTAATAGATGGCCTAAAGCAGTAATAAAAGATAGTGAAACAATGAAGACTCTCGAACAAACGAGAATGGTGATAGCATGACACACCTTCGTTTTAGAAAAAATGAAAACGTGAAAGTACCACAGCGAACCAACTAGATAAAGAACAAAAATTTTTGAAGCCTGAGTCAGTAGAGGCTCGCTTTATAAAAGTCAATCGGTATTTACAGAAGGGCAGGGTTGATACACTATCGTTGAAGTTAGGTAATGCATTACGTATTTTAAAGTGCTACCTAAAAGATACAGTACGTGGTAGGAAAGTTATTTAAATACGGCATTAAGAAAAGTATTATTCGAATCACCGACGTTAAAGTGTTGATTGAAACTCAGACTGCGTAGATTATTTGATGTACGTAACTAATTGCCTACACGACATGTATTATGTGTAGTGGCGATAATTATTTAAGAGCTTCAAAATAGAAAATACATAATTAAAAATAATTGAAACTACCGCACGGTAAAGTGTCCTTAATTGGGAACGATTTGTTGTATATGGAATGACTCAATTTGTATGAACATTTTTACTTTTAAATCGATTTTGGAGCACGGTTTGGCAGTAATGGCCTAGAAAAGTCAAAGCTGGTAAATTAAAAGAAGATCTGTAACGGTAAAATTTAAGCCATTTTATTTTAAAGCAATTTGTTTAGATGTCTAAGTAATTGTAGAGATTCATTGATTAGTTTATGTTTTAGATAAGAAAAGTGTGTAAAAGTTAATCTAATTTAATTTTAAGGGTTTGTCAAAAGTACGATACGGCTTTTCGCCATTACACAAAGCAACAAATAACAATTAAACCTAGCGGTATTCAGATAAATTTAATATGGTTTTCAATGGGAAGGATACTAAATTACACGATCAGTAGATATCATTATTGTACATATTAAGAAGGTTTATTTATAGTGTTGTTTATGAATGATAATCACGTGTGTAAGATTTGCTTACAGTAAGTGAGTGATCGTCCTAGTTTTGAAGAGATATTTTGAACTCTGTATGTAGTATATAAGATATGTGTCGAAAGGCAGTTATTTTTCATTAATTTTGTAGCTGAGATATTGTTTTTGAGAGAAAATTGTTGTAGATGCATTATTTTGTATTTGAAAGATTATTTGTAAGAGGATCATTTCGTACTATTATGATCTAGCAAAAATAATTAGACAACAGGCAATTATAAACATTCATCATAGCATTTTTTATTAGGCGTACAACCCCGGGCGATCCACAGCTGTATGCACAGGGTGTTTTATTAATAGTGGGACAACGGTTAACTGGAAACACTATGTATCAAATAATGACCATAGAGCCAAATTTTTCTTATCCGAATGTTCATGGTTTAAGAAGTACAGGGTTTGTAGGTTATAATTTTATTTCAATTTTTTGGCATTATTCTGAAACTTTTTGGATTACCGACTTGACAATTGGCAACTCTATGGTTTTGAGTACAGAGAAAAAGAATACGATACTATTTTTAACTTTGGTCATAGAGGGCACTACTTACAAACTTTTTACGCTTTACATCTAGCGTACAACCGACTTCGAAATTCGAAAGAGCAATTCTTTTTACATAAAAAACACATCCTTCCTCTCTTTGATATTCTAATCTGTTTTCAAAAAAAGCGGTATATTTCAAATTATGTTTTAATCCTTATTAGTGGAATCTCACGCGAAAAATAATAATAATATTTTAGTAGGCAACAATCTGACAATCGTCATTATAATCTGTCATGGTTTTTATTTAATAAGTCAATGAAGGTATTTAAAGTATCAACTCATTAAGCGTTTCCTTTAACCTCCTGCTTGAAGTTTCTTCCACTAAAATATTTAAAAAATGCGGCGCCATAGTGACTTAACGAATTGTGAGATGAGAGAAATGTTGTGTGATTTTGGGCAAACAAATTTCAATGGCAACGCTGCAATCTGAAGGTATACTCAGTTATATCCCCAAAGAGGACAACCAAATCATAAACTGTTTCAAAACCTGTACAATCGTTTAGGTGAGAATTTGATTTCGTCCCAAAAGCGAAAATAACGCTCCAAAAACTATCTCGCTTGAGCAAGAAGAGAAGGTTTTGTTTAGAGTGTACGAAAATCCAGGTATAAGTACCCGTCGTTTAAGTGCAGCAATGGGCATATGTTACTCATCGATTTGGAGAATTTTAAACAAAGAGAAGCTTCTTCCATACCACCTTACTTCAGTTCAGAATTTGTTGGGCAAGATCCTCCAGCTCTCCTTCGTTATACCCAGTTTTTATAGGAGCAGCAAAACGTGGATCTTAATTTTTTGAATAAGATACTGATGAGGGCAACGTTTACTCGTGTTGGAGTTTTCAACTGGCGAAACAATCATTTGTGGGATTCAGAAAACACCAATGCCGTAAACACGAATTTAAGATCAATGTTGGTGTGATATTATTTTAATTTTTTTGGGCCTTTTCAACTTCCACCCTCTCTAAACGGCACACTTTAATTACATTTAAACGATTTTCTTGAAGAGGTGCCTCTTAATTTGAGGGCAAATATGTGGTTTATGCAAAACGAAGCCTTTGAATATTCCCCTTAATCGGCACACGAATGTTTAGACGTCTTTCCACATCGATGGATTGGTCGTGGCAGTGAATTATCTTGGTCACTTAGAAGCCCCGACTTAAATCCTCTGGACTTTTAGATATGGTCTCGAATGAAAGACGTGATGTTTAAAAAACTGTTGATTCGCCCGAGGAGTTGTGGGGAGAACACTAGCGGCTGCGAATGAAATGCAAGGAAATAAAACAGCATTGTATAAAATTCGACAGTCTCTTAGAATACGTTTTACAAATTTCAAGCAGGATATCAAAGGAAACACTTAGCGAGTTGATACTTTAAATACCTTCATTGACTCATCTTCATCACTAGGCAAATAAAAATGTACATATTATGTTACCTAAACGTAATCAAGGCAGGTTTGTATTTAATGTTTGGTGTTACTTAAAAGGAAATAAATTGCAATTCTGTATTTTTATCAATAGATGAGACATGGAATCCCATCAAAATTGAGAAAATTCGATTTTTGTCCCTGCATCAAAAATGAAAAAAGATAGCCAATTATTGTTTTTGCGGTTTAATTTGTCTCAACAAGTGGCCTAATGCTACGCGGACAGTTTTGCTCTAACGCTAATAGTTACCGAGATACCCTGCAATCCCATCGAAATCGGTCCACTCTGCACATACAGGCAAGACAATCTCTTTTGTATTTTATTATGTAAACTGTATTTCTATTTTGTTTTCCTAAAAAAGCATTTTGTGATTTTTGCTACGTTGTTCTCGGATTTTTGTGCAACCCCTTCCGTTATTTTGCGCCTCTAGGGGGTCACGCGTTATAGTTTGCAAGACATTGCTCTAGTGGTGCAATTGCACTACACAAACTAGTTAAATATGAAAGAAACGCAGCTTAATATTCTCGTCAGTGAACTGAATTTAAATTTTATGTATTCTCTAAACCTGCTTTCTTAATTATTAAAGAACAAAAGATAGCAAGGATGTTGAACGACAACTATACGCCTTGGTCTTTTATATGTAAATAAAGCTTTGGGTATTGCAAACAAGCTGTTTAAAATTCACCACAAGAGATGTATAAATGTAAATGCAACATTTTGTAATATCTTACCTAGTTGTAATTCCGATCACAGCTGTCTAATAATTATAAATTACACAGAACAATTAGCAATCACAACAAATTATCGTACAGTGGTTTGTGTTTTCAATTCCGAGACGTACTTCTACTCCGAAGTTTGAGTAGAAAATGATTTAGTACAATTTGAGTTACCTTCACTAAAGAGTGGAACACTATTCTAACAAACTCAATGTACAACGCCAATGTTACAAGCTTTTTAGTGAAAATGACTAGAGTAGCATGGAAACTGAGAGCGGTTCAGAGAGTTTTTTAAATGTAGATGGAGTAGTTAAAGTTAGCTAATTCTGTGCTAAAGACAATTTTATATTTTTCACTCACCAATTCTCTTACTAGTTACGTTTTTGGCATGCATTTTCATTCATAAAATCATTTTCTTCAAACTTTATTTATAAATGTAGGAGTTGTTTTTTATCAGGCCTTTCTACTTTTAGTATCATGGAAAGCGGAAATAAATTTCTCTACAAGATTAATAGAAAGAAAAGTATTTTTGTTTGAAGTCGCTTCGATGAACCATTTTAAGATATACTCTCGTTTGCTGTTCAGTTTGCACAAAACATTGCGGTAAAGGGTCTTATTCTTATGTAACTCATTTGTGAGCGCATTTACTTATAACGGCTGCTGCTAAGATCCTCGATATGGCAACACGTAATTATCAGATGTAAGACAAATAAAAATTACTTCCTAATTTTCGCATTTGTTAATAGACGCTAAAAAACTTGTTTAGTCACAAAAACCCAGACGAACGTAATTCATTTTGCTCCGACCACGACAACCACACCAGAAATTCGGTCCTTGTCGATTTTTATCCAAGGAACAAAACCACTGGCGCGCTTTTGATGGTTATCCGAGCATTTAGTACTACGATACGTAAAAACTACACTAATTAAATCACGCTACACACAATCATTGACCTTTATCGTGGTTGACACACGTTATCTTTTCATTATAGCGTTAGAGATTTTTTAGCCCATATATTCTACCGTGCTTGATCCTACGCCCACCCCAATCTACGAGTAGTGCGAGTCCGGCATCCTTTTCGTGTATGTTGCGGTAAAACAAACGCGAAATAAATCTTTCTCAAACTGGACGCATTAGCGCAAAGAAAATAATAATAAACAGGTCTTTCAAAACAAGTATATTTCATAACGCAAGAAATCAATAAACGCATCTAATTTAAGTCATCTGTTAAAGAATCCCATTATAAAATTTAGCCTACGTGATGTTTTAAATGTAGGCATCGCTAGAATAAAACCCAGCATATTGAGTAAACAAAATATGGAACAATAACTTTGTATTACGTGCGGAATTGAAAGGAAAATTTGATAAATTCCTGTACAAAATTACAATTACGTGATGTTAAAAGGTACAAAGTACAATTGGCGAACGAAATCCATAATATAAAGCTTTGGGTCTACGTGATTTTTGGAGCGTCTAAACAATGAATATAGTAAGTAACTCCAAGTAAAACCCAAGCTAGATGATTGCGCAGAGCAACGTCTTGACCATGGTCGAAGTATAAAATAGCAAGCGGTCAACCAATGATAGCACGTGGAAGGGCTAGTCTATATATAATTCACCTAAATTGATAACATTCATTGATGTACTAAACGAAATAAAAGTATTACGCAAAGTTCAATTGTGAAGTCAAACAAAAATTTATAAGTGAAAGTCACAGTAATTAAAATTTCAAGTAAAGGATACAGTCAGATGCGCGTTCAAACATACGAGTGTATAAGAAATTCGCCATTGGCATAAAACGTAAGTCTAAATTTGATTTAGTAATGAACAAATCTTTACAATTTATTAATTAGGGCAACTGATGCGAACCAGGAAATCAATCGGAAAAATACCAGGTTAGCATTTATGTTTCAACCAATAGCATAAATTTTATTTTTGAATATTTGAAACTTACATGTACTTAAATATTCTATGTAAAGAGTCATCAAAGAGATTTTTTAACACGTAGAAAATACGTTAAAAGAAAGGGAAAGGTTCATTGGACGTTCAACGAAACATTCAATATAATACATAACTATTTTTGCTGGCTTAAATTGATTAAAAAGGGGTTATAATTTTGTAAAGAGCAAACTGAATATTTATTTTTACTTTGATTCAAATGTTTTAAATAGTAAATGACATTACGAAGGTTGTACATATTTCTTAGTTTATTATACAGATTTTGATGAATTTCGTTAATCTTATACAGGTATTAAATTCAAAGTGGAAAGGGTGTAAACATTCTTTGTTATCATATCGTCGTTCACTCTGGGCAGGGTATAACTGAGCTAGCCGAGGCATAAATTTAATTGTGTGAATTTTAAAATTATTCTAGATTATTTAAGCAGAGGTTCTCAACCTTTCAGCTCTGAGCCCCCTTCATACTTTGGTGTGAAGTCACGCCTCCCTTTATGGAATAAGTTAATTTAGACTTGTATATGATAATTTTACTTACATTATGCTTGGGTAAAATGACCTTGAACTTAGGCTAGACATACTCTGGTAAGAAATATAAAATCATATTTGTCCAAAAAAATTTTAATTACACAAATCATCGAAAAAACTATAACAAAACGTCAATAATGTAACCATCAAAATGTCCGTTACTTTTGTAGTACTAGTGTGAGGGCTGGCACAGTTTCTCGTCAACTATTTTTTGTATGTTTGGTTGCAATTTTTACAAAGAACACCGCAGGTCACTTTCCACATCTAGTCTGGCTCGATATTTAGATTTTGTATTAGCCAAAGCTGAAAATCCTGATTCGCATAGATAAGTTAATAAAAATTGTACAAGCAACTTGGCTGCTTCCATTGCTACTTTTGAGTAAACGGGAAGAAATAGGAGCAAAAGTCTTCGAGATCCGTGTTTGGGAAATCCACTTTAGCTTTGGAATCACATTGCAAGTCAATTGTTTGTTCTTGAATATGATCAGGAAGTATATCAACATTGATTTTAAAGGGTCTCTTGTTAACTTAAATTCCCAATTTTATGAGATTATACCTGGGAAATAGACTCGGATTTTGTTCTTCAGAGATACCAAATGCTCAAATATGAGCTCCTTCATTTCATTTACCAGGTCTTTTGAAAGACTTTGGGTATCATCCAGGGGGTTGTTTAATTTTGGAAAGGAAGAAAAGTTCGGCTCCGAATTCTGAAGGCGGTGTTGCCAAACAGCCATCTTGTTAAAAAAACTCTTAATTAAATCATGGTTCTTCAAAGTACTTTTCTGACCTTGTAGCTTTAGGTTCAGAAGATTTATTGTTTCGAGAAAGTCTGACAAATATGCCTGGTTGAAGATAAATTTGTCATCTGTAAATTTCTTGTACAGTTCTTCTTTTAAACTCATCAAAAAAATTTCAACTTCTGATTTTAAGTCGAACAATCTTGCAAGCATATTACCTTTGGACAACCAACGAAATTCGGTGAGAAAGAGAAGTATTTTTTGATCACTGTTCAGTTCTCGACACAACACCCGAAAAAGTCTGGCGTTCAAAGCACTGGATTTGACATGATTAACCACTTTAACAGCTAAGTTCAAAGCAATGAGTGATTCAGGGAGAGTCTGGCAAGCCAAAGCTTGTCTGTGGACGATACAATGGGATCAAATTATTTTATGGTTCTTTTTCTTAACAAATTCAATAAATCCTGATCGGCATCCTGTCATCGCTTGAGCTCCATCAGTACATATTCCAATAACTCTCTTCCAGGGAAGATCATTAGCTTCTAAAAATGTTTGAAGAGCGGAAAATATATCGTCTGCTGTAGTTGTTCTTTCAAGATCTTTTGAAAACAGTATTTCTTCAAGGAATTTCTTTTCATCTATATCTATATATCTACACTAAAACAACAACCGCTCTTGTTTTGAAATATCTATTGTTTCTCGCACTGCAATGCAAAGAATGGGGAGTTCTTTAGCTTTTGCACCAATTGATTTTTCAAATCAATAGCCATGCCATCAATTCTACGTTTGACTATACAGTCGTATAAAGCAATTTTTGCAACTTTATTGTGGCTGTCTTCAAAGAGCACAGTACTACAAGCAGTTAGAAAACAAGGTTGTATCAGTGACTCACCGAATGTGTGGGGTTTCTTGTCTTTAGCTATCAACAAGACAATTTTGTATGAAGCCTCAACGGCCTTTTCATTTTCCATTCGAAAACTTCCACTGAGGTAAATGATTACCGTTTTTGTCAATAAACATAACCCCGTATTTAATATAGTCATCACTACAGAGTCTTTTCTTCGGCAGTGATTTAGCCATTTTTAATAACAACTAACCACTAAAATACACAATAATTGTCACTGTTAAGGCGTTTACAATCAACAACATTCACAGGGCAAATGCGCGACTGTTTACTGTGTGACTAGTGGCACTGCTATCGGACAGTGTCACTGTGGCAGACATGCGCAGAACGCCGCGCTACAGATAAACAAAGGCCTATGATGCTGAATCAGCTGATTTCACACGCCTGGCCGGACGCTCACTGACTCATGCGTATGCATTATAAAGCAATTTCAATACTCGTGTGTTTTTGTTCAGCGTATGACAAAGTCAATTTTTTTTGTAAATATCCATGAAAAAATTACAAATTAATTTAATTTTTTTTTAATTTGCTTGACGCCTCCCCAGGAATTCCTTCACGCCCCCCCCCCCTGGGTTGTGCCCCCAAGGTTGAGAACCGTTAATTTAGAGGCGCAGAAACAAGGCGATCAGCAAGTAATTGATCGTAAAAATTTGGCGCTCGAAAGTAATTTTCGAACCAACTGACGACTAAACGACCCTTCGCTTAGTTGTCAGTTTTGTTTCGATCGAGTTTAGGGAAAGAAAATTGGCGACTAAACGAAAGGCGCGGAAAAAATCTAGCAACACAAAGAGGGGACTCGAAAAATTAATTCTACGACGTATTCAAATGGGGGGTAGTTAAAGCAAGAAAATCGGTGATTAAACGAGGGACTCGCAAAACTTGTAAATTGGAATATTATTTGAAATTAGGGATTATAGACGTAATTAAGAACTATAGGCAGACAGAATTAAATTTAGAAAGTTAACTTAGAATTTTAGGGTTTATTGTAAGTATAATTAAATTAAAATGAACAAAAAAATGCAGGAAGTTAGGAACGCGTTGAGGAATGAAGGGATGGAAATAGGATCTCAGGAAAGTGTGTTCCTAGAAGAAACACAAACTGAAACTGCAGGAAGAATATTAGAAAGAAGTCACAGCGAGGAACAGCAAACTACACAGGAGTCTAGAATGATGTCGATGACAAAAATGAAGCTAACATGAAAAACATGACTATAAAAATTAATAAAAATGGGCAAAATTTGGATAAGTTCGGGGAGAACTGAGGTGCAGAAATAAAAACATTAAGCGATGGTCTGAAAGAAACGAATCAAACAATTGCGGAAATGAAACTACAGGTGCAGAATAAAATTGTACGAATTATGGAAGATATTGATGACGTGAGGGAGGAAGTTTTAAAAGTTAAATCGAGCCAAAAAACAAGCGAAAAAGAAACCACCAACAAGAAAATCAGGGATTTAGGCATAAAAGAACAAGAGGTAGAGGGAAATTGTGAAATAGGATTTAGGACTGTAACTGGGAAATTAGGAAATTTGAAAATTTTAGTAGAAATACGGTACAATGTTCTCCGGAATCCATAAGAATAAACCAACCAGGCATACCATTAGATCAATACTAGAAATTTTATGACGACAGTAAGTTAAATCCGAAGATATTTTTAAATAACGTTAAAACACTGATACAGGGATTAACGGATGAACAGTATAAGTTAAATTTGATAAGATCGATGTTAAAATGGGGTGCGGAAATATGGTTGGGTCTAATAGAAAGCGAATTGAAAACATTTTTAGAATTCGAACATAAATTTTTAAAGCACTTTTGAAGGGACAACCAACAATTTAAAGTAAGGGATGACTTGATTATGGATAAATATAACCACAATTTATGAATAACCCCGGAGCTATATGCGATAAAAAAATTCAGCATTGCGAAACAATTAGATCCTCCACTAGAGGAAAAACAAATCATAAAATATTTAGCAGAGTATTTTGAGGTGGAAGTGAGACAATACATAGCACTTCAAAACATCGTGGACCGGGATGTATTTTTGGAATATCTGCAAAGGTATCATGAAATGGGACCGAACCGTCGGATGGACAATAGTGTGAGAAGTCGACCTATAAATATTGTCAGGACATAGAGAAGTGTAGGAACGGACCGATTTAATTATCAAGGCAATAATAACAACTACGTGGGAAATTTAAATAGGGGTAATATCAACATTTATAACAATAGCAACGGTTTTAGATACAATTGGAGTTCAAACAACATACCTTAGGAGAGAGACGGAGAGAACCAATAACGATAGGACAACAAACCAAAATCATCCGCGTCCAAGGTATAATGAGAATCAAAATACACATAGCTAAGAACCGGTGGAACAAGCGCAAGACCTTAAAAGAACCAACCGCACATACTCCGAAATTACGAGTCAAGCGGTCCAGCCACGTCGAATCAAAATTTTTAAAGAGAGACAAACCATGCAAGGCCTTCAGCATAAATCAATACGAACAAATTTATTAAATTTGAAGTGGAAAATAATTTAAATGTAAACAAATGTTCATTACCTATAATTAATTTGAATGTGGAAAATAATGTGACTAATCTACTCATTGATACAAGAGCGGAGGAGTCGCTCGTTTCAGAAGATTTTGTTAAACGGGGAAAATCAATGTATAAAATGATACTTATGAAAAGGTGTAACTTGGTAGCGCCAAACAGTAAAAAGTTTGCGAGCATAAACAATATGATGATTCTGAGGCGTGAATTAGGAAGTGTGAAATTTGAAAATGAGTTTATGATTGTACCTGGATTGAAGATGGACGCGATTTTTGGGATGGATATAATAGATAAGTTGGGGTTAAATATAAATGCTGAAAGCAAGGAGATAATATGTAAGGGGGAATATATTAAGTGGGATGAAGAAGTTAGTGCAGAAGTCGAAAATGACTGTCTGAATATAAATCAGTTTGGGGATGAGTTAGATAATAAGGAGAAGACGGAAGAGGAAATTAAGTGTCCAGGTGAATTAAAGGGTATTGAAGAAATATTTCGAATTGATAGCGTCAGAATCTAGCATTGCTACGGGTTACGAACATAAGTTAGATGTTGTGAATACTGAACCGTTTAATGCAAAATTGTATCCCATTCCAGCGGCGTACAAGGATAGTGTGAGAAGAGAAATTAATCAAATGTTAAAAGAGAGTATCATTGAGGAAGCAAAAGGGGCAAGAAGATATAGGGGTTTTTCTGTAGAAGGGCACATATGCCAAGTTGAAGAGGTCCATTTTGGTTTGTCTGCGAATACAGCGTATTCCTCTCTAAATATCTACTTTAGCGCCACCAAAACCCGCCTAGACAATGTAACTCGGAATTTCTCGCCCAATCTCGTCTCTCCCACTTCGCAGCACCGCCCACATCGGTGAGTAGTGAAAAAGTATCTTTCTTTCTAAATTTAAGCTATAAATTGCATTCATAATTGCATTTATGTATGTTTCTTGATATTTCTTTGTTTTATTTCATTTTCGTAAAATCCACAGCATATTTGTCACTGAGGTAGCAAGAGAAAACAGGCCCAGTAAAATAAAAATTCACATATTCTATTAAGCAAGCATCCATTGGTCAGGGCGGCACAATATTAGAGCGAAAGTACCCGTAAAACTCTATAGAAATTGGGTAGTTAACAGTTCATAAAGGGACTATTCAATTATATTATTAAAGTAAAACACCGAAATAAATAGGAAAACTACCCAGTATATTCTTCTACAACCAGCAATAAAAAAAACTCCACATGTTGAATATCAAATTAGAAAAACACAGACTCTTCCATAAATAATCATCCTACGAAAGTGTATTTAAAAACATTCTCACGCATTGCAACGAACCGAAATGATTGTAAATTACTTAAACCGACAGAAGCCCATGAAATAATATAAAATTTAAGACATACCGGACCCACCCTATGACGCAGATGTCAATATTAAATAGTAACTGTGGGAGTACATAATATTCCCATGCACCAAAAACCTTTGACCTCCACTACAAGTTCAGTACAAACCGTGGTGATCATGCACTTTAAATCCCGCATATCGTATAGTCCATTCATAGATAAACGCTTTGCAACGGATTTTGCGCGCGCTTTTACTCATGCTTTGGATTTTCTATTATGTATTTTTGTTCCATTAAAATTTGAAGTTCTCTACATAAGTGACTGTATACAGGCATGTAGCCAAAGTTTGGCTTAGAACTTACTGAGAATTGCAATTTTTGGGAAACGTAGACGCATTTTTGTAATTTCCAAAAATTAGGAACTTCTCGGAAATTTTAAAGACATGCGTGAGTAGAGGTTGGGTAATAAACCCAGCACAGTGCTTCTCAACAAAACTCTTATCCAAGATAACCTTTTCACATTCACTTTCTCTCTCGCACAAACATGAGTTTGCTCTTTTCGGAATAAACCAATCGTGTTTCTTGGGATTATCAAGCTTATCAGATCTGTGCGCCATAGTTCTTAGGTTATTTATTGCAACGCCCGATGATTGTGTAAATATGTTTACTAAGGATTCTTCTAGGTTTCCATTATTCTCTTCTCAAATAACTAGCATGTTACGCCTTTCATGTTCATCTTTCAATTACATGCTAATATCAAGAAGCTCTCAGAGTGCCCAAAATTTGGATCCTACGTCAAGGATTCGTTCATTGTCTATAAAATTCTTCAAACAATTGCTTCAAAATCCCACAATTTTTTTCCAAACTTATTCTTGCAGCGAACTCACAATACAAATAACCTTTATCTATACTAAAGATATACACGTGTAGTCTGTGACGCTTTGAACTCTTATTAATTTAGTGTAGGACTTTTAAAATAGAAGTCACTTAAAAAATAATAATATAATAATCATCGAACTAGTTATGTATTATAAATTAGAATCAACGCAGTAGCAACAATTATGAGAAACAATATTATTATATTAGAACAGGACGTTCCTAAAGTAACGCCAAACCGCCCATCTTGCTCTGCGACGTATCTGGATTAGTACAGACACTAGCGTATTTATTTTAACAACTCGATCACATAATTTATTTCATATCACTCGTGGATTAAGACACCGACTGGTTCTCTATCGCGTTGCACGGTACATTTTTGGCTTACCTACTTCGATACCGTTTTAGAATTACTAGAACGTACCAGTATCTTCCTTTGTTCGATTTCTATAGGTTCTTGCAGCTGTTAATTATATCGTTTGCTTCATGGCTGTAGCCCTTTTATTTTTAGACGGCACAACGATAATGTTACACTATTTAGAAACACTATCCCTAGACTTTAGAATGAGAGCTTTGCGAATTAGTGGACCTACCACGTGCAGGTTAAGAATTTGTCATAAGACATTTTAGAGGATGGAAGTTCTACTTTCAAAACAAACCGTCATGTCTTGCAAATATATAAAAAAAAATCATAAAACACTCTCTATAAAAGCTATTTTTATGTCGATTAAACCTTAACAATACAAAATTTTTGCTTCCATACAACGTGACAGATGTAGCAAATGTCGAATGTGTAATACTAAATGAATGAAGCAAAAGACCTTACACTCTGGGTAATGTCGCTTCATGATGTAGTGGGTTCTTAATTGTTTAAGAATTAAGATGCATTTTAGCGTTCTAATGAATAGTTAACTAAATTAATTTATTTAAATTAGCTTGAGATCAAACTAAGCGAGAAGTTCTGGCGCTGTGTAAATAAATTAAGTAATGTAAATTCTGGTATAAGCGAGTGCGAGTCAAGTTAACGTATTCAAGGCACACCCCAAGTTTACTAAGTTATGTACACCTACTTGTCCCCATTCTATTGCGACGTGTAATATGTATTTTGTTTTCAGTTCAAAGGAAAAGTGGCTTTTCAATATTTTATTATTAATGTACGCATGTTATCGGCATACGAACTTCTATTTGTAAAAAGAATATTATATGCTGTACTAAAATATACTTGATGAATTGTTAATTATTAAACAGTGCCTTAAAAATAAGGCTTACACTAGTAAAACGCATCGATCCTTCACTTGTATCATTTATACCTTTTAACATATTCATTTCATTTCTCAAAACGAAACACGAGTACTGTTATTAACAAAAAGTTCTCGAGACGTTTCTAATTTACTCGATTCAATAACTACTCGCTAACTTTAAGTCTGACAGTGTTCCCACATTTCGTATAAGAAACAGAGATTACTGATGGTCGTTAGAAATAATAATTGCCCCACTAAGAACTTCCTTAAAGTAACGAGTACACTGTATTTATTTAATACAACTGTGTACGCTGCATTGGATAGATGCACTATTAATCAATCAACTGTTATATCATAATTTACATGGGCACGCATTAATGGTATTATTTTAACAACTCGATCAAACGATTTACTTCATATCACTTGGAGATTAAAGCGCCGATTGAACTAAAGTAGACAATCAAGAACAACGGTATTTACATCGAGCTATATACCTTCGATATTTTCCTAGAATGCGCTGGAATACTCGTATTTTCCTTTTGTTAGATCTCTAGCGGCTCTTTAACTTGAGTATTGCAGATACCAATCATACAATTATACCATTGTTCGATTAATCGGCTATACTCCTTTTATTTTTAGAAGATACGGCTCGGTTTTTAAACATATACTAAACCATCAAAAACCAAAGACACTATAAAACATTGGTCAATGTTAATTTTATTCAAATCATTCGACTAGATGTAAAAGACTTGTCTAAAGATTGGATGTTTTGTATTAAAAATTCCTCAATAAAACACCAAACTTTACAAAATTTTACATTTAAAAATTCTGAATTTACAACTAGCATTATATTCAGTAAACAATTTTAAGTGAAGTCACCACTTTCGATACAGAATTATTTTCAAAGATGCTAAGAGTAGGAGGAGGTTACCGGTCCTGCCGCCTCATTTCCACCAGAATCCCTCATATCCACACTCATCTGGACCAATTTACATGTAAATTCCCATAAGGTGCAAATGAGGAGAATCCCTCGTTTCCACACTCATCTGGACCAAATAGTTTTCTTCGACTAACCATTTTTCATCTTTCGAGATACATATATCTTGCATTTTCATCTTAGCATCCTCATTTGCTCCCACATCTGAACCAAATAGTTTTCTTCGGCTAGCCATTGCATCTTTCGAGATAAACCTATCTTGTTTCGTATCAATTAATATTAGATTTTTCTCAGCTACCCAAATCTCTAGGAATTTCTTAGATTACATCATCCCCCAGGGAGCTACCCTCATTTTAAGATTTTTTGCTGGTAGCGATTTTATGGTCGTCCTTATAAATTTTTGTGACACCTCAAATTAGTCTAGAATTTTATGCAGAATCCGAATCCGCAAACAGATTTAAAATCAGACCACCCCTTACAAAGTTACACATTTAAAGTCTTAAACCTCTAAATTTTGCTCTTTGCTCTATAAGCAAACCTAACAAATAGTTTTCTACGACTAGCCATTGAATCTTTCGAGATAAACCTTTCTTGTTTGCTATCAATTAATATTAGAATTTTCTCAGCTACCCAAATCTCTAGGAATTTCTTAGATTGCATCATCCCCCAGAGAGCTACCCTCATTTTAAGATTTTTCGCTGCTAGCGATTTCTGGCCGTCCCTATAAATTTTTTAGACATGCGACACATCAATCTAACCTAGAATTTTACAGAGAATCGGAATCTGCAAACAGATTTAAAATCCGACCACCCCTTACAAAGTTACACTTTTAAAAGTCTCAAACCTCAAAATTTTTGCATGCTTTAAACAACCATTTCCTGAGAAATCTAAAACTGCGGGGATTTTAGAAATGAGTTCTTTATAAGCCAGAAGTGTTTAATATTTAAAACCATTTTCAAACAGTAATGTACTGTTTTTAGAATATTCAAAACCGCGGCTTTTTAAAATTTTAAACAGTTATCAATATCTGGTTTAACATTTTCCTAATTACTAAGTACGTCACAAATAATTATATGCTCAATGCTAAATATGTACTTTGAAAAATACATTTCTCTTCCAAAACTAATTGCTTTACAATTATGTGAAGTAGAAGTGAAAGTAGCGTAGACCTTTTTCTTTATTATTGACTATATGTTTGAGAAATATATTTCAATGTCGTGCATTTGAAAATTCAAGTATAATTGCTGGGGATTCACACAATGTACTTTCTAGTACGTCTTGACTAGGGAAATGCAAACTTCATTTTGTAATACAGATCGATTAACGGTTAATTATTTCAAACCGTATATAACGCAGTTTGATTAGTAAAGCCTATTAGTTCCGCACGCTTTGTGTAAGTTCGTCGAAATTTTAAACAAATCGTTTCGTGTAGTGCTTTTTCCTCATATTGAAAATTTAAGGTAAGTCTACATTTTTTATTAAAATAGAACTGAATTTATTTGCAAACACCAATTAGTACAAAACAAAATCCGCACTATAGGACTTTGGTTAAACTTGTAAGCGAACTAACTTATAAACTAAAAAGTTGTAACGTGCCACTTCTTTACCTTGCATAAATAACTACCATTTTTAAACAATTATCTACTTCGGTAACTTAATGTAACATTTTTCACGTAGTAAATGTATATAAATAATTCCTTAAAGAATAATAAACCTTTAAATAGATGTATAATTGTCCCCTAGTAAAAATGTAAACAAATTTGGATATAATAATAGTATACTTGTGTAGGCCTCTGGTGTTTAGATGCCGTAATTATAAATTTGTAGAAATAAAGACTTGTTCTTATTTAGAAGCATGGTATAAGTAGTTCCATTGTTTTCCCGCGAGATGCTAGGAAATTTTCCTTAATATTTTCGAGTTTAGTTTAGTTAGAGATATGGTATCATAAGGCTAACAGCAGATTGAAGTCGAGCGCTTCGAATATTTTATGATTTTGCAATCATCCTTATGGGAATTTATTTCGTAGTGCAATTATGAAACGTTAAGTGTTGTAGATTTGTCTAAATATTGATTGTTTATTGCTTCACTAGTTTCTACCTCTTATGAGGGATATATTCTTCATTTTACTGCTGTTAAGCCACCTGTGGAATTTCGCCATATTGATCTTTTGGGTATGTATCATTTAATACTTGTAAATAAGAATTGGTCTATGATGTTTGAATTTGCAATTACGTGTCTATTCATATTAGAATCTAAATAATGGTTTCTTTTGGTAGAAAGGCGAAGATTATTGAAGATCATTGTTGGACGGAAAAACCCCTTACTGTAGGGTAAGTTTGTTTAAGTTTTGGTTACATATTAATTAGGGTTGATCATTCAATTAATAATGTTACTTGAGTGCGAGCGTGTTGATAATTAAATGTTGGATATATTTGTTACTTAGTCGTAATTTTAAAGCTGGTTGTTTGTGTAATTGTTGAACGTGTGTGTTAATTTTGATATGTATAGATAAAATACTCATTAGTGTCATAATTTATCTAAGAGAATAATTGATTGACTAGTACTTATACTTGTTTCTCTTTAGGGTTTTTTCTTTGGTTGTTAATCTGGAATTTTACATTCTGGATCGTAGTTTATGGTAGCGCATTTGGTAAAAGTTAGAGCAGCCGTTGCACCTGGCTTCACATTGAATGCGGAAGACGTTCTTGGATCCTAGGAACACGCAAGTTTTTAATATCTTTTTATGTGACGATTTACTCGTCTTATAATGATAAAAATGAATTTAACTAATTCAAATCTTATATGTTAAACAACAGTTAATGCGATTATTTAATTTACGAGTAGTTGATATAATTGTCTATCCTTTGACTTGTCGTGCAACGACACCATTGTTGAATATAAATCTGCGTGCTCCTGAGCTCAAGCGGCGTCCATAATATAAACCATCCGTGCGCATTAACCATGTTTATTTTGTTTTATTATTTTTGTCGTACTGAACGTACATTGTTTATGATTGACTGAACATTCTCAAAGATTATTTAAATTAAGAACAGAAACTGTCTCCAATAAATATTTATTTTTACCTGACTTACTGGCATCATTTAATAATTTAATAGTTTATGACAAGGCATTATTTTAGTAACAATATCTCGGCATATAGGTACTCGTACTTATTTGGTATTTTTGGTAGTGCGAGGTACTTAGGTGGTTGCCTGGAGGCAAATTTACCTGGCGCCCTCTTTATTTTACTTTTTTTGGTCTATAGCACTTTTAGGACCCACTCCGTCTCCACTGCAGCTGGTCGGCAACCCACCTACTTGTCAACTTGAGCCGTAGGTAGCGACACGTAATTGTTACTCGAATAATATAGGTAAATTGTACGTCGCAAAGTTTACTCTAGCATACCTGCTTTATGTACCCTATAGAATGCAAACCAAAGGTTTCCGAAGACAGCCGAACGAATTTGAGGATTCAGCGGGAAACTAAATGACGTCATCTTTTGCCAATTCTTGCTGCTCGCCCAGTACATTTAGCACCAATGCATGCACCCGGTTCGCATAGTCCATGCTAAGAATGCAGTTAGTAGAAACATCGGACACGTCTGCCATGTTATACGGATCAATAATCGCATCGCGTGCATATTAAAAATCCGAAAGGGTTGTAGCACGCGCACACAAATTGGTTGCAAGTCGTGCTGTAGAAGATGCAGTGCTACTATAAACAAAAACATAATAAAACACTTTAAACCTTTACTAATGGAATACCAAACTTGTTGTCTACAGAATACTTACTAATAAAGCAATTTAATTTTAAATAACTTCTACGTCATATTTTAGGAAATGGCAGGCTTGAATATTTTCTTTGGAAAAAATCGAAGATTGCCGAAGACACTCCAAGAGTGCACAAGCGCGATCACTAAACCAATTAGCATTAATACCAAGTATTCCGTACTTTCGTAGGTTACTCATTTCCTAGAACCAAATCTTCCGCATAACACTCGGTAGCACGTAATTATTTCTAGAACCGGTAAGTACTCGATATCGCCCAAATAGAGAATTAGATGCTCGTGGTCTGTCAACTTACGATTCCCTCGTAAAAGGTAGAAAAAACTCGGTCAATCATCCATCTAACTTATACTTCGACCCGCCCCCGTTCTGATAATTTCCAAACATTTTTCAAACGACAATGGTCTCAGAATTTTTAAACCTTCAAGGAATCTATAAGTCGTGATCAACTACACATCCGAACTACCCGTAAACTTACAGTGCGCTGTATAATACATGCATACCCCTTCTCTGCGCTATAGCTATTCTTGTAGTTGCTTGAAAAAGTCGGTCGCCCTTTTTTTACTGCTAGGACCGCTGCAAAGCACCATTCTATACTTTCTTTAAAAGTATAGCACATCGCTACTTTTTTGTCTGATAATTAAATTTTGTTTATGTAGGCTTTTACACTTTCACATATTTAAACAGCTAATACGATCGATTAACCACTTTCGATGATTCTAACGGAGGCCACCATACATTCCGCCGCACCGTTCTTTTTGAATCCATCGATCCGATGAGCTTCCACACTAACACCTAACGTATCTTTCCTACTATTTTTTAAACAAAAACTACCGGCACCGCCATGTTCGTATGTGGACGTAAGCAGATGTTTGTGGATGTTTACGAGAATATGTAACCATATACATTAATCAGTCAAAGCTATTTTATTTAGTGCTTTGCAGCGGTCCTAGCAGTAAAAAGGGGCGACCGACTTTTTTAAGCAACTACAAGAATAGCTGTAGCGCAGAGAAGGGGTATGCGTGTATTATACAGCGCACTGTTAGTTTACGGATAGCTCGGCTGTGTAATTGATCACGACTTGACTTATAGATCCCTCGAAGGTTTAAAAATTCTGAGGCCATTGTTAACAACTACAGAACCCAAGTATCTCCTATGTGTGTTACAAAAACTCCTTAATTTTCCTGTGTATAATTTACTTATCCTTTAATACCCCGTTTGTCAGCATAATTGGCCAATGACGTCGGATAGATTATTTGGTAAAGGTCAAAATGCTTCAAACTCTGACCTCAAAGATTGCTGGAAATTATTGCCTTCACAAATAATTTTTATGAAATTAAAATCTACATCTACCTTAATTTACTATTGGTTTATAAAACAAAAAACAAAACAACATCATACTTGCAATTGGTATTGTCAAATACTTCATTATAGCGCTTTTATAGAAACATCATTTTCACGGTAAAGAATGGCATTGAAGACTTCGTGGTTCCATTTCAAATCACTATTTCCAATCAGTCTTAACGTAGAAATACCCGCTTGCAAAGTACATTCATTTTTAATAAATTAGACTTAGCCGTTGCTCTTGTATCAGGATTATTTATATCGAAGATCGTTTAATTTTCGTAGTATTCTTAACAATAACTATGCGTCATAATTCAAAGTTACGTTCCATATCTTAAGAAGAATTGAAGGAGTAATCTTTACTCGAAACTAGATGTTCGATGTCGTAAAAAGAATCTTACTGAATACCCGTTCTAATTAATTCAATTCCTGTTTATATACTAAAATAAAATCAATACATAATTTTCTCATTTTTCCAGTTTATGTCCCGAGGATTAGTCACGGATAAAGTAAACTTTACGCCAAGTTCGGGTTTTAATGAGCTAATTCAGTGCGGTTGTATAACTTATAACTATCGTATAACGTCTCTCATTTTTTGTTGATACATTAAAGCATAGCTGTTATTATCTCTATCTTACCTATTAAGCGCATTATCTATTTTATTTTATGTATTTTTCTGATAATAGTGTTTCTTCAAATTGGGGCGTTTATTCATTGTTACCAAATAATCAACTTATTCAATGGCTTTTAATGCATTCGAAAATTCTGGAATTAATTCGAATCTAACTTCTTTTAAAGAAAGATGCGTTTTCTTAAAACTCACAAAGTGGTATTTTTAACGAGAATGATATATATATATATATATATATATATATATATACAGTATTTTAATAGACTTGTTTTCAGTCTGCAATAAATGCAATAAAAGAAAATTATTTTTTTCTAGGAAATCATTGTTTACACAACGTTTAGAGTTGGGCTTCTTTTTAAATGGTATAACAATACTGTGCGCGCCCTTAAAGAGTTGTCCTACATAGGAATCTTATTTTATGTGCTAATTGTATACGCTTGTTTGATACAGGGTGGAAATTAAATATTGAGAAATTTTAGTTTTTCTCGTTTTTCTTCTATTTGGGTGGTATTTTTCCATTGAATTTGGTAAGGAACATTTTTATAGTTAAGTAAATAAGTACTTGATAGAAATAATTTGATGTTTGAAAGAAACTATGTTGTAAATGTTCTATATGCTTTTGTATGAGAGAATATATTTCATACTGTATAAATGCTTTGTAATATTGCTGAGTTAGAAAAGAAGGTAAGTTAACAATTTCAAATTTTACAATTTGCTGTATCTGTATCACGAGCGTCACTAAAAGAGTGGTACGAAAAATGGCTCGCGTTGGGAGCCATTTAAAAAGTGTCTCGCTTTGGGGCGTTACTAAAAGAGTACTGTGATACAGATACAGCAATTTGTAAACTTGAAATTATTCACTTACCTTACTTTTTAACTTTGCCCGGCTAGCTTAACAGAATTGACGGACTTTTCAAAATGAAATCAAACACAGCAATATTACAACGCATTTATACAGTATGAAATATTTTCTCTCATACAAAAGCATTTAGAACATTTATAACATTGTTTCTTTCTAACATAAAATAATTTCTAAGAAGTATTTATTACAAAAATTATTGCTTACCTTATTTTAAATTTACAGAACAAAATTTCTTTTATGGATGATTTACCTGATTATGTTTATTGCCAGGCTTGTAAGGTTTGTATGACCAAAAAATCATTGACAGACAATCTATTAAAAAGTCAGTGTATTTTGAACTCTGAACAAAATTCCTGGTAAAAATCCTTTACACAAAAGAATTATCATAAACTAAATACAAATGCTCTAATATCAGTTACAAATACATCAAAAAATAATACTTGCAGAATCCACAAAGAAGTTCCTCGTAATTAAAATATCTTCTTATTTTAATTGACGTCAAATCAGCTTACAAGTTTTTCCATATTTAAAACAGCAATTACCAAAGTACATTTCTGGTTAAATCTTCCTTTCGGTTATTTAGTAAAATCTTAAAATAGTATTATATTGAAGAATTTTTCTTATTTATTGTAATTAATAATTCCATTTTTTGTATGTAATTTGCGTTTAAAAAAATCAGTTCTATATTCATTGCAACCTCGCAACTATTAAATTACATCATGTTTACTGCATACTTCAAATACTCTTTTCGCTTAGCAATAACTGGCGACTTAAATTTCAGAATCGAATTTATGATTCGATATGAATCGAAAGAATTTAATGAATGGGCTTCGAATCAATAAACGCTTCTCTATATACAAATTATCCATCTTCTAGAATGCTACTAGAAAAATGTGGAACAGAATGATACAAGGTTTCTTAGCATCTAAAATCGCGGCGTTTATTCCACGTAATATCATTCCAGTTATTCGTGAAGTGTGCTATCTGTTCTTATTTAACACATACTTTTGTTGTGGCGTCGCATACTAATGCTAAAGATAATCAATTTTATCTAATATTTCTTGGATTTTTGTGGGTTTTCCGTGTTCAGGCCGCTTCTCGGTATACAATGTATATTTATTAATTAGTTTATTTACATAGTTTTAAATATGGATGACTCATCGTTTTATATTCTAGAAAATTGTTTATTTAGAATAAATTGCTATAATCCACAGGGTAATTAATTTAAACTTTAACTGATTTTTAATGCAAAAGGGGTTGCGTTGTTATAGAAAACATTCGCTTCCGTGTTTCCGTACACAAATTTAATATGAAAGTTGAGGTTTAACATACACGTTAACTGTAGTTTCTTAAGTTAAATGTGTAAAGCTAAGTTTTATGCTATTTACAGCAATTGAAAAGTATTTTTATATGCATTGAAAATGTATTGATAATTAATAAGTAAAATAAACGGCTTTGTATTTATCTTAAATGATGCGTTGTATGTTCACATTTAATGCGTTTTACGGTATCTTATAATTAATTATTTTTACATAATGTACAACTTACGTTACTCGCTATTTATTTACAATACACCTATACCATGTAGGGTGATTATTTATACACGCTTGTATTTTACATGGTAACCATGAATTTATGGAAATTTCTATTTTCCGGATTATATTACATTTTTAGTGAGATTTATTTGTAAAATTTGGGTTTCAATGACATCTCGTGACCCCTTATCACGTCAATATATTTAGAAATGGGCTAATGCACTAAGGCACTTGTGATGTTAAGCATAACTTCGCTGAAGCTCATAAACAGAATGATGCATTGGTAATTAAATTGTTGGTCACCCTAGATTGTATTTCAAGGTATCATATAAGTGAATTTAATTTAGTGAGGTATAACTTGCTCAGGGTTTGTAGGTAGAATATAAGTTTCAGCAAATTGGTTTCCTTAGTTTTCTTAAAAATCAACCAAATTTCAACAGTATAATATAGTAAAGACAGAAAACGATGTGATAGGACCGTTCTACTTCTACAAAATTAGAATATAAAAAAATAGTAACAGAATGCACTATAATCTGTAATGTCAACAACGACACACGATCTTATAATGAAGAGTACCGATCAGCTACGTAAACACATCAGGCTATGTCCAAAATCGAACACAGCCGAGAAGTCTCTTTTTAACTAGGAAACTTTAGTCACTTTTGTAGATAAATACCGGTTATCAAAGAACCGTTAAAATAGCGTCGACAAAACTTATCTATATACGAGAGTAACTAATGCCGACAATTTTAACACAATATATTCAAAGTAACAACAACGAGCAAATAATCTATAGGAATACAAAGCATATCAAAAACAAGGCACAAAGCAAACGAACCTCAGGAATATTAGGGTAGATTAAACATGTTAACACTTATGGAGATTTGCTGTTTATTTATTTAGTAAAGGAATTTGACTTATATTTATACCTGATTTACGTATAAAAAAAATTGGGTAGGCCAAAAATCGAGGAAATCGAAGAACAACCGACGCCCGTGGGCTGCTCTCTCACATTTCGAACTCGAGTTCCAGCAGCAAAGTACGAGCGCTGATAAGATAATCGAATCTAATATGTAAACTATAGTCCATTCAAATTAACTTTAGGATGAAGTCAAATGTAGTAATTAAGTGTTGACAACCGTATGCAAATGAATACCTAGATTTGCACCTGAAAAATCCTGTCATTTAACAAAATAAAGGTTGGCAGTTCTGTAAGATGTTGCCACTAATTCTTCTTGCCAATGGGAATATTTTTATATCTTTTATTAAATATCTTATAATTTAAGCTAACATTGGCAATGTGGTATTTTATTCAATTGTGACGTCATCCTAAAGTTAAAGCGAATGGACTATAGATACTTGCATGAAGGGTTGCCTGGCCGAAATATCGGGTTGGGAAGAACAAGTAGGTTTCAATACGCTACTTTTATCCTACTACCAAAAAGTAAATTCACGTGATAAATAAAACAGAAAACTTAAATGTGCAGTTCTGTTGATGTCATCACCGCCGAAATACGTTGAGTTGTCTGAACTAATAAGAAATAAATATTGTATAAATTGTATAAATAAACGTAAAAAATGTAGAATTAATCCAAGAAAACCGGCTAATTAATTCTGTCATATTCACTAATGTCTCCAGTTAGAAGTCAATTAACAGGGAGTGTTGCAAAATTACTGTTTGGGTAGAAACTCGGTTCAAAATACCAAGCTTCTGTTAATTGAAAGCATACATGACAAATGAAGCGTACGCTAAAGCGAGTACTGATAATCTTGCTCGCTGTTCAATTCATAACCTTTGACAAAACCGCACTATGTATCCGAATAAGAAAATTAATTAGCACGAAGATGGTTAGCAACAAAGCTTTTCCAAAATTAAAATTATTCCACAGTGTATAACGCTAGAGGGTTTGGTCGTTGGGGTATTATTTTTACCTTCTTACAGGACTACATTATGCAATCCTTTTTTAAAATGCTGTGATAGGTTGTCACGTCATACCGATAATGACGTCAATTAAGAGATATAGGAGTTTGCGGGGTCATACATGTTTGCATGTCAGTTAAAAGCTGAGCTAGCTTTGAATTTTAGTTTTCGCTACCTGGGCACCAACGAACACCATCCATGTTGTAACAGATTTATTCGTGCAGTAATTAAAAACTAGGAGTCACTGGATATTTTTACGGCAGAAATCTCGAAATATTACCATGAATTATATTCACTAAAGTGCATCGGAGAAGTGGAAATAAAACGAAAGCAACTCTTCATTGATCACAGGCACAAAACCACAAATTTCTCAAATTAAGCTTGTGCCTAATAGAGTTTTGGATAATTATTATGCGTTGGCGTTACGTTAATTAGAAATCGAATGCAAAGACAGGAAAATTAAACTTAACGGACAAATTAATATCGATGTACCGTGAATATTTCTGAATCCTTAGGCATGATATTTCAATAAACTTTTAGTTCTCTTTAAAAAAAATTCATGTCATAAACTTAAACTATGAAAGCATAGTTTCTGTGTAATACATATTGGAACGTAACTCAGGTCCGTAAAATATTCCCAAAACCACAAAGAGGATAAACAGAATATTTATAACAGTAAATTTTCATAGCGTGGTTGTCATTTTCAGAAATGATTTTAGAATAAACAGGTAAATAACTATGAGATTATTATTATGCATGTCCCATATAATAATTATCCTAAATACAGGAAAGCTTTTTTACAACTTGTAGTAGTATTGAGGAAAATTAATTCTACATGAAGATACGGGCACTTACAATACAAGACAATATCATAAGCATATTCATACAATGTAGTAAGTATTTTAAAATGCGTACGCTTAATTAGTGAAGCTTACAAATATCACGATGCAGATCATTTAAATATAACATATCCATTTATATTGCTAACAATAGGAACACGTGACATTAACTTAAATAACCATATGGCATAACGCATCTTCAACGTGTTTCATTCAATACGAGCTCAATAAGAAGACTGTACCATGACATATCCTCCTAAGTACATGAAAAGTGGGAGAAATGACAGAAGCTAAACAGCCGCTCAAAAAGAATTTATTTATTATTCGTGAACGAGTAACGAATAGACATGCGAAAAGTTATTTATGGAAAAAAAATTTGAAGCTTTATATAAATAATTATGGATCATCAACACATCAAAAATGCTAAGGGTAAGTATGAGAAGTAGAAAAAAATTAATGTCTACAAAAGGGCACAAATGAATTTAAAACTCAAGCTGTGAAGTAAACCGCGCCAGAAATAGGAATATTGTGAAAGAAATGGAAACTAATGATACTACTTCCCCGCCAAACATCACCAGAGTAAGCATAACAATCTACGACAAACTTGAATAATTTGAAAACGTGAGATTCAACGGTATGGCCATGTGTTTTACTTTAAAAACGACTAAAAATTTTGGAGAAAGTGTTATATGTGATATCGCGTGACACCTCTACTAAACTTCCATCACACCTCACTTTAACAGGTATTCAGGAAATTGGATTTTAAAATATGAGAACCGTAGTCAAAAACAATTTTAATAGAAAAACCTGAAATTATGCTGTGGCGAATAAAATATTTAACTGCAATTAAAAAGCATAGAATTGCAGGCAAAAGAATGTATTATATTGATGAAACTTGGTGAATGCCGGACAAAAGAACGAGGTTTGACCAGAGATCACTGTAAAAACAACAAGGCAGGCATTAATCGAAAGGTTATCAGAAGGTATAGGAGATCCCTATGGTAAGGACGAGAAGTTGGTTGTTGGGCGCATGAGAGCGATATCAGGCAGCCGATTATGTATATTTAAACTTGCAAACTAAAAAAACGGGTATGATATTAAAAATGTAAACAACTTAAGATCCTGAAATTATATTTACGGTTTTAAGAGATTATCACAAAGAGTAGAAGCGGTTTCCAGTTAAAGGAATTGGATTTGTCACGCGCTGACGTGTTTCATGATTGGTTGTAACGTACCTCACGTCACGCTTTGCGTTTCTTAGCGGCAACAGATTCTTTTGCGCACGTGGATCTGAGAACCTAACGAACACTTTCGTTCAAAAACCTTGCCCCATCCTGAAGACTATATCACCTTTCTATTCCTAAAATGCCTCTTAAAACGCTACATTCTATGATATCCTCAAACAAGTCTCCATATCTCTCATACTGAAACCTCTCGACGACACAAAATCTTACAAACCTATAGCTCTCCTCCCGACCAAAAACAAAGTTATTGAACGCATTATCCTACGCAAAATACAATCCCAAATAGATAATCCTTTCATAAAGGTCGTAATATAGAAGACTATCCACTCCTTAATTTACCCAGTCATAGCCTCTCCACACAAGGTCATCATCACTATACTTTTAAATTTGTATCCCATCGTGGTCCAACATCTAAACACAACTTAAACTCGTTAGTTTCCGGTCCAATATCTTTCACATAGTAAAATCATACTTAACCGATTGTATCGTGGGCCTAAGCTTCAACTAATACTCTAATTCCGAAATCTTAAGGCTAGGATGTCCACAAGGATCCACAATATCTCCGACCCTGTGAACCGTACTATCAAATTCCTATTAATCTTCAACATTCCTATCATCGAAACCTTTGCTAATGCTGATGTCTATCTATCTCACGTTAACTCGCGCTCTTCGCTTGAATCCACTACAAACATTCTAACAAACCGTATTGAATTATGGTTTGTTCAAAACAAGCAAGCCTTTTCCCCTACAAAACTCGATCTACTCCTTTTAAAAGACCATCTCAACCTTCGCTGTAGTCTACAAAGATACATCTCAGCAACTCTGTAGCCTTCTCAGACTGCGTTTCCTACTTGTGTATCCATCTCGAAACCAGTCTAAAAATGCGTTCCTAGTCATCAAACATACGTTTCAAAACTAAATCAATACTAAATAACCTGCACTACTCCTTACCAAAAATCTATACATCGTACTCATCCCACCCGAAAACTCATCCTAAATCAAATAATTATTCCCATTATCCGATAAGAGGTTGATCCTTAATACATCCAAACAACTCCCAAATCGCGTAGAATATTAAACGTTTTAGTAGTCTGCTACCTGAAATTTAAGCAGACCTGGCTTTCCCACAGAAAGTAACCGTCAGTAAGGCGCGTGTGTGTGTGCGCGCTTGAGAGTATGTGTTATGTGTGTGTGTGCGCGCGCTTGAGAGTATGTGTTATGTGTGTGTGTATGTGTGTGTGTGTGTGTGTGTGTGTGTGTGTGTGTGTGTGTGTGTGTGTGTGTGTGTTAGAGAGAGAGTTGTGTGTATGTGTGTTGTGTGTGATGTTGGTATCCGTGTTATGTTTCCCCTCTAGAACCAGGACCATCGGCAGCCGGATATCCTAGTCGTCAAGGAAAAACGCTAACGGATTTGCCTTATCAGCCTGGACCATCGGCAGCCGGAAATCCAGATGTTGAAAAGGCAATGTAAGTGTGTGAATGGTGTTTTGTGTTTGTGCATTGTTTGAGAGGTGTTTTGTGTGTTTATGTGTGTGTGTATGTGTGTGTGAGGCTTTTGTGTATGTGTGTTGTGTATGTGATGTTGGTATCCCCCTTTAGGACCAGGACCATCGGAAGCCGGATATCCCAGTCGTCAAAGAGGAACGCTCAACGGATATTGCCCTATCAGTCCGGACCATCGGCAGTCGGAAATCCAGATGTTAAAAAGGCAATGTAAGTGTGTGAATAGGTTGTGTTTGTAAAGTGTGTGTGTGTGTGTGTTTGTGCGCGGGCTTGAGGGCGTGTGTTTTGTGTGTGTGTGTGTATGCATGTGTGTGTGTGTGTGTGTGTAAGAGTTGTGTATATGTGTGTTGTTGTGTTTGTGACGTTGATGTCCGTGTCCGTGTTACGTTTCCCCTCTAGAACCAGGACCATCGGAAGCCGGATATCCTAGTCGTCAAGGAAGAACGCTAACGGATTTGCCTTATCAGCCCGGACCATCGGCAGCCGGAAATCCAGGTGTTGAAAAGGCAATGTAAGTATGTGAATACTGTTTTGTGTTTGTGCATTAATTGAGAGGTGTTTTGCGTGTTTATGTGTGTGTGTGTGTGTGTGTGTGTGTGTGTGTGTGTGTGTGTGTGTGTGTGTGTGTGTGTGTGTGTGTGTGTGTGTGTGTGTGCATGTGTGCATGTGTGTTTGTGTGAATGAAGTCTGTTTGAAATGTTAATTTATGTTTATGTTTGCCCAGGTTACCAAAAGGTTGGATTGAATTGGTATAATTTTGTACATGTTTGATCTTATACTATTACATAAATAATTGGTTCCTTCAGAGGAAAGGATTTGTTTACTGTATTATTTGCCTCAGGTATGTGTAAGTTTCTTTCTCAAAATTTAGCGTTAGTAAAAAGAAATGAAATTCCCTATTCTACTACTTAAAATTAACTTATACTACTACTGTTAGTTATTATTTGATAGAGACGGGGTTGCTAATATGTGGAAGCATGCAAATTCTACATATCAGGGAGTTGGATTGTTTCAAAGTCGGGTTGATGTGTTGATCTTGTAGCTTCTGGTCGTCAAGAGCGGAGCTCTTGGAATTCCAGGAGATCGGTCTCCGGTCTCCGGGGCAGAGCCTCGGTCCAGGAGAGGTGGTACTTTTATGTCTCCGTCCGTGTAGTTTTGTTTGTGTGTTTTATCCGTCAAGATAACGTTTGTGGATGAGTGCCGTGGTTTTTTGCGTGAGTGCATTTAAGTGTCAAAAGAGGTTTTCGTTCCAAATCATCTGGTGTAGGGTCTTGTTAGGCGGCTCCGTGGCGTAGTGGTATGTGTGTGACTGCTACGCCCTAGGTCCCGGGTTCGAATCCCGACACGGTCCGCTTGAAAAATGTTAGGCGAGCATTTTTCGCAAAAATACACCCTCGTTCGGATGAGAGGTAAAATGGAGGTCCCGTGTGTGAGTGTTGTCACGCACGTTAAAGATCCCTACCTTACTTGGAACAGCAAGGATTCGGCAAAATTCAAAATTTCCAGGTAAAAAAAAACTCGCTTCCTGGCCAATGTAGTACCTTCGGGTGGAGCATTGGAAAATCACATGTAATGTAGGGTCTTGTTTAATAATGTTTGTCTATGTGCGTAGAGGTACGGTTGTAAGTCATTACACTCGAATACTATATGTTAGAATATTAAATGCTATAATTCTCCCCTTCCCTCTTTACGCAACAATACCCTTTAGAACCACCCCACCTTTGCACTATACATACTACTAAAAATTTCGCCCTTAAAAATCCTCCTTTACGCATCAGTCTAACTCCGTAATCTATTGCGCAACCGTCGCATCCATCTGCACGACCTTATACTACACCACGTTGGCTACTAGAAAATGAAAACAACTTACATAAAATCCTTAATCCAAAATTCACTCATAGGCTCCTGGTAAGAACAATAGCCCATTTCCCCTACTGATCGTTACACTTATGACATTTTCACCACCATCGCACTTATTCCCGGCCACATTCACTTTTGTATCAGTTCTGCCATTCAATTCCTCAAAGCGCACTAAGAACTTCGACAGAAAATTTATTTCTTTAACCTTATTCTCACTCCACAATACCCTTGCTTAAAAATAGACACTTCTGAAACTTCATACCACTTAATATACACTTGCCCTAACTCAACTCCCCTCCAACACGATCTGAAACTTGCAATCAACCTTGAACCATTCTCCTAAGCATAACTTTACTAGTTTCCCATCATCCAGTATATTTGATAAATTTCCAAAAGACGTCTTAATCAACAAAACCTCCCCATCCCCTAACTGATCCTGCATTTCTCCTATCACCGACCTCGTAAACTATTGCATTACCACAGCTTTAAACAGTCCACACTTCAAGCGCGACCTGGTTCCTTACGCCGAAGAAAACAGCAATAGATTTGTAAACTTTACATACTCGGATAGGCGTTTGGCCTGGCTGAATACTTACTTGCTCATAAAGCACCTTACGTTTTTGGGAAAATTGTGAAACTTTTAGGCAGAATTGTATTAACCATGTAGTTACATGTAGCTTCCAACAATTCAGCTCTTAAAATTGATTAGGTGAAGCTGCTTCTGGATGATGGGGTTGCAGCTACAGGTCAATAAGGGTTAATTGCATTATCCATATAATTAAAGAAGAAGAAAGTATGTTGAGATTGGATGGCATAACTGAAGACCTTGTCGAACAAATAATAATAAATGTTGGATATAAAAGTATAGCAGAAGATCAAGGTATCTCCGGGGACGATGTGGAGATAGATGAGCTGCAAATTTGTAACATCTTTGTGATATTTTATAAATGTTTGATTCAGAATAACTTATTTATTGCACCATATTAAAATTTTATTTAAAATTAAACCAAACGGTTAAATAATGATTGATATGTTTGAAGACAACTTGGATACATTTATTTCAAAACCTAAATTTTTAAAAGAATGAAAATACTACTACTACAGTGTAAAAAAAGTGAAATATTTGTAATGCTCGCACGTTATGTTAAGCCAACTAAAGGACTGAAGAGGTAATTATTAGTTTTAAATGTTAAGTGTACACCCTGTAAATCAAAAGATAAAGATACAGTATTTTTACAAGTATATTGAAGGTAAGAATGCAGAACATCATAGGACACATTTTATAAAATCCAATTCTAACCGGAGATAATAAGATTACTTCTTTATAATGAATCAACCATGTAATTCAAAGAACATACAGACTGGAAAACCGCAGTTAGAACAATACTAGTGAAGATATGGTTAGGATAATGATCGGCGTTATAGACAATCGTAGTTGATAGTTTACTATTTAAATAATCACGTACAAGAAAGCAGACAAAATAGTGACGCCGTCACCATAAAACAATAAATGAATAAAGCTATTATTAACCTTGTTATTATAAACCTATTATTGAAAATTATGTGGTAGCATTAGTGGAGAAATATACATATGTTTTTGATTACTTTAGACAAAAAACGCGTACTTGGCCATTTAGGGTGATAGGGTTAAGATTTCTTTTGTCGTTTTCTTTTTCTTTTCTGTAAACTCACTATGCCGATGTTGTTCATGCAATATAGGGCTGTAAGTAAAAGAAAATGTTATTTTTTGTAGTTAATAATTATGGTAGGTAATAATTCCCTGACAGAGCCCCACCCCATCAGAACGCCGGAGGAACTAAGGAATCAACGAGGAATACGCGTCTTCCGAGTAACAGACGATCTTGACACGATGAGTTGGCGCCCACCAAAAGTGAACTTGATATCAGGTAACTTGTGAGAAGCCTTTCAGGTGGGGAAGTTGTTAAAGCGTTTGAAAAGAATATACACCCGTAGTTAGTTTTTCCGTGTTAGGACCCATCTCGAACCACGGAAGTTAGCCCGTGCACTATAAATTGTTGCGCTCTCTCGCCTCATTCCAGATAAATTCAAGTTGATAACGAAACGTCCATTTAGGACGTAACATATTTCATCCATTTATATTTTAAAAAGTATATCCGAAACTAACTTACTCCAGTTAATTTTTAAATTTAAAACCTATTATAAAAAATTTGAACACACAAGCACCATTTACAGCCTTCTTAATTGGTATAGATTACTTTCTAAATCGCGTATAACTAACTATATAATTGCAACTAAATAGATAAAAGTTCATTATTTTGCGTGTTACATTTAGATAATTTATATTAGGTCTATTAAAAATTTTAAAATAAACATTAAAATTATTACGCAGAGCCAAACGATTGATATGCATAAATTTGCAGAAAATATAGCGGTATTGGCATCTAGCAAGGAGGAGTTAGAAATAGTTCTTAATAAAACGGAAACAGTATCGACAAAGAGATACGGTATGGAAATTAACAAAAATAAAGATGAAGAACTAGAATGTAGAGGAGGAGTAAATAAGTCAAAAACGATGTTAAGAATTTCTGCTACCAAATAACACAAGATGGGAAAAGTGTAAAATATATCAAACAAACACTAGCACAAGGCCGTGCGGCATTTAACAAAAAAAAAACAGCAACTGTGTTCAAAGACAACAAACATAGAAACAAGGAAAATATTGCTGAAAGCATATGTGTGCGGCACGGCACTGTACGGCTGTGAAACCCGAACAGTAGGAGAAGCGGACAGGAAAATGATTTATGCCTTTTAGATGTCGTATGATGAAGATATCATGAACAGACAAAGCTAAGAACAAGGTGGTTCTAGAAATGGTAGGAGAAGAAAGACATGTGAAAAGTAGTAAAAATAGGAGATATAGGGTGATAGGACAAAAACTAAAGCATGAGGAAATAGTTCGGAACATATTAGAAGCAGAAAAGGGAAAAAAGAGAGGTAAAGTAGACCTAGATTAGACTATTGCACACAGATGGTGAAAGACGTAGGCTGTGGGAATTTCAGGGAGATGTGTAGGTTAGCTCAGAATAGAAAGCAATGGAGGTACGGGTCCAACCAGTTATAGAACGCAAACTTAGAGATAAAAAGGAGTAATTGTATTTAACCCTGATGATTATCGTAAACAACTACAGGTGTTGGTTTGACAATATTTTCGATAAATGTTGATTGTGCGAAAAGAGGATTTGGAAAACTATTGATTCCGTAAGTGTCTAAGTGGTGGGGGATCATGGTAGCCGTCAGGTTGCTTAACTCCCTTCGGGTACCATTGAATATCCGTGAAATAGGTATATTTTAAAAACAATGTAATGAGAAAGAGGAAAAGATAAAAAATGAGTAGTACACGGCAGTGCTGTATTTAACAAGAAAAGTGGTTGCAGAGTTCGAAGGCAACATACATATTAACAAGAAACCACTGCTGAAAGCATACGTGTAGAACACTACACTGTACGGCTGTGAGACGTGGAAAATAGTAGAAACGGACAGGAAAAATATAGAAGCCTCTGTGGTACTACAGATGTACAATGAAGATATCATGGGCAAAGTTAAAAACAAGAGGTACTAGAAATGGTAGGAAAGAAAAATATTGTGAAAAACTAGAAAATAGGCGAAATGGAATGAAAGGACACATACTAAGGCAAGAGTGAATAGCGCGGCATATATTAGAAGTAGAGAAAGGAAAAAAGAGAATAGTGGTAGACCTAGATTAGACTATTGCACAGAGATAGTGAAAGATGTAGGCTGTGGGAATTTAAGGGAAATGTATAGGTTAGCTCAAAATGGAAAACAATACAGGTACGCGAGTTATGTATCGTCCAATCTATATATGTACAAATAAATAGGAATTATTAGAAAATTTTAAAGAAAACTTAAGTTATATGCAACATTGTAAATTGAAGGATAAATATGTAAAGGTTATTAAAAGTTCACAAGCAAGTTGTGAGAAGGGATGTAATAGATTGTATTCCAGACGTAAGTGATACTGCAGGTGCAGGTCACAGACGGTTAAGAAACCGCGATTACTTAGAAAGTAAGATTGTTACGTAGTATAATGAATAAAGAAATAAGCAGACATGAGCTCTGCAAGTTTCCACAGACATGTGAGGGGCAGGGACAACATAAATACCCCGGGAGCCCCAAGACCATCAGTCAGTCTTGAGTATTTCATCTTTAACATTGCCGTTTGCTTAGGCTACTCGCTCTAATATTAATTCAATTATTATTTTATTTCGACTTAGTTTAAATTTATACAGGTTTGTCAAAATTCCATATTAATATCTGTTTAATAAATAAAATTTGTTACAAGAAGTTTTGGAATAAGTTTTTAAAAAAACCATTCCTAAGGCCCGAAACGTAACTCGTGTTTAACCAGTTTTAGGACTAAAGAGCTAATGATGATGAAAAATTAAAAAGCAAGTGCATAAAACCGATAATATTCAATCGCAAGTTCCACATCTATTTTTCAAGCTGTGAATCGACAGTGTATCGTAAATAATCCGTTCAAAATTAGAGAAACCAAAAACGAAAATGATCGAAATTTTTGGTTTTTCTTGCGATGTTCGCCTATTTACAAAGTTAGTCCATCATGAGCAGATGCTGTTAATTTCACTAATTCTGACAACTGAACATAATGTTCTTTGATCCATCATTTCGTTAGACCAATTAGTAGTTATAATTTCATGAGAATCGCTCATTGCAGTATATCATATAAACAAAAATTAAAATTCTGCTAGCAAGTAGTTCGAAAAATGTGAATTTTTAACGAGTGGTGCTTACACGCTGCAAACTCTGAAAATGACATCATAACTTGCTCAAAACAGGTGTACGTACACGGCACCTAATAAATATAATTTTCTAAATTTTCTATTTATTGAAATCTACACTCTAAACAAACGAAAGACTATACACAAGTCTCTGCCACCACAACGCTGCGAAAAGCACATTAAAGTTACTATAGAAAAACTGTCAAATATGCAAAAATCCAAGAGCTTTTTCAAAGCAACTTGCTAACAATATTTATAAGATGCCTCTTCTCGCTTCTTAAAAAATATGCAGATCACGCGAATTCATGGAATATTTCATACATCTATTGTGACACGTTCTATCCGCATCTCGAAGTTTACTGAAGTAGATACACTGAATCATTTAATAGCAATATTATTGAAAACCTCCACAAACTGGCATCTTGCAATATACTGTCGTCGACAATATACTGAAAATCAGTTACTTATATCAAATCTGAAATATTAATGTATGCATCGCATCTTTCGGTTCTATAACGTTCCACAAAAGGAGCTTCTTCATGAACACTAAATTCGAGTACCAACTGAAAATAGCTGGTTTGCATAAAATAATTAAATATTTATAAGGATATAATTTATGTCTGGAAACTCTTAGTGTCATTAATAATCTCCATCCATCCATTTAAGTCTACAGACCGGAATTCACAGGGGAAAATGAATTACAACATAAACAAATCATTATCCGTCCATTACGAAAATTGAGGCAATAGAATAGAAATACATCTCTTGCATATTGAACTACAGGAAATGGAAGCTTGAATTATTAATAATTATAATATTGATTTGGCCGCAGTACTACCGTTCGCAATTGTATTGCTAACTGACCAGGTCCCAGGAGATATGAAAAATTTAAGCAACAGCAATCAATTGGTATGCATTCCCATACCACGTCGTGGGTTTTCAATTCTCTGTATTAAAATACCCAAAATACCCAGGGGTACCAAAAGCACTCTGAACGTAAAACAACAAAACTTTAATGTAAATTGAACCATTAAGCATGCTTGATCCAATATCGACGCCCAAATGCACAAACAAATTGCAGTACAAGGAAATGTAATCAAGACTGAAAAATTCTTAGGAAGCGGTTGTTAACTTATGCTATGTTGCATCATCTCCCATGAATTAATTCACCGATAAACTGAAGTGCAAAGATGCTCATAAAAATTGCAAAAGCTGTGCCTGAAGATAATTAGTATGCTGAAGTCTAGAAATAAATGATTTATACTTTAAGCTGTCGACATATCCCTGCTTTGGCTGTGCCTAGTAAACAAATTCATGACCTGTTATTGTGCTGATGCATGACACTAATATGCACTAATGTTTACTAGCAATCGTTTAACAAGGTAACCACATACGACAGACTACTGCGTTCTGTAGCTGATCTGCATTACGTCTTTCTGGTCAAGAAAATTTTAGTTTAAACACCCAAAAGCTGAATTCAACTATTTAATACAATTTAGAGACATAAATATCAAGTATCATATTTCGTAAAATTCTGTACAAGCAAAAGTAAAACGAACAACTTAAACGCTTTTCACTTTAACTTCAAATAACATTTCCTAGGGATGGTATCTTAAATCAAGTATTCAAAGATAACATAAAAGTCGAATTCGTGTCAACCATTAGTCTAATTATTATCTTTACTCACAAAATTTTTAAAAAAGAAGTTCGAAGTAGAAACAAAATATCCTTCAACAATTTAAGTTCCAAAAATTCATTTGTAAGAATAATATATTTATAGCGGCGCAATATGAAGAAGCGATAAGAGTTTTTAACTATCAAGAGATATTGCAGGGGTAGATAAGTCGCATATACTTATGGGAAATGACCCAAAGCCAATGTAGTGTAGGTTAGAGGGGGTAAATACAATTAATAAGCTTTATAAGGATAAAGTAAGCGAGAAGGATATTCATGTGAAATAGAAGGCTGAACACATTGGAAACATTTTTAACGATTTTAAAACTATGTTACAATTAAATAAGGTTCTCCTAACAAGAATAAGCGAAGATCAATTTTATATTCCGAAAATTTTTTTATGAGGAATAAGTTTGCGTAGCGTGTTGTTTTGAAATCACAACGATTGCCTTTCCGTAAATTTTAATTTGAAAAATAGTTCTTCGAAGTCTAAAAGACACAAAAAGTGGAAGGGTTGACACTTAAATAGAGTGGAATTAAGTTTCGCCTTCTTTTCGATTTAATCAGCCAAAATGCAAGTGTGAAACTTCGTTCAGAAATGTTGAAATATTTAGTTAAGTATTTGTAAATAAAATTAAGTCTGTGTATTTGTTTTACAATTCAAAGTCGTACAGAATTTCGCACGTAAGTAACAAATTTGATTTATGTAATTGCCAGATGTTGATCAACTAATTTTAATTATTACTCCTACTGGGATAAAAGGCTACTCACCTCGTAAATAGTATAATTATCCTGGTGTATAATGGAATTTAATACCAGAATAATTTAAATTTTGGATGTTGTACATAGCAAAGAGAAATTTGGTGTGAAGCAATTAGATCTCATGTGTATAAGAAGCCTAGTTGAGGAACCAGGCGAGGTGACAGGCGTCTTTGAAAAGATTCAAATCAGGTACCGATTAGACTGTTTATTTTACTATTTTTTGTGTTAAAGTGAATAAAATGAGTCTAATTAAAAGGTTACTGATGTGGTAAATGTTTGAAGCTCGTAACAGATTAAAAATATAGTTTCCTTTTAGTTTCATTGTTGTTGAAGGTAATATTCATAAAACACTAGTAAGAGGATTATAAATAAGGAGAGTAATTTATGGTGAAAGACAACACATTTTAGGCTTAGTTCATGTTAAATAATTATAATTTCCAGTATTTTACTAAACTGATCAGTTAGAACGATAATGAGCTCATTAATAAAAGATTTAACGAAAATAAGTGTGGCGACTAATTAAACAAAAACACTCAATATTTTGAGCATATTGGTTTATGAACTGAGTGCGAAATGTCTTTTAATTAGGTATTAGAATGGAACAATTTTATACAACTTTCAATTTGAATTTGTAAATTTCCTGCTGTTTAGTAAGTCAACTGGTGATTGTTACGCTAAACCGTGCGGATCAGCAAGAACAAAAAAAAACAATTAAAGTAAGGACTCGCACGAAATTATGCAGCCAAAGGAAGAGATGCCGGGCTAACGTCAATCGGAGATTGGACGTGGGAAACTAATCGAAAACAAAACCCAAGAAGCAAAAAAACACCCAAGTCGTCTCTCCAAAATAAAAATAGTTGATTAGTACAAACAAAGACAGAACAATAGTCTGTCAAAAAAAAATAAGAATACATATATATTGATATAAATAATAAAGAAAATACCTTTCTGGTATAAGTAATTGCTTTTCTGTATTATAATTTCAAAGTATGGTTACAAAGGAGACAAAGATTAAACTAAATAGTGTTCGTAATCAGCACACAACCACGTAACCGTAGAATAACACATACAACAAACATATCAGTTAATAGAAAATGAGAACCTAGATGAATGATTGTAAATCAGTACTAATAATTAAACATCCTACACTTTTAGGTAGTATAAGTCAAGTGACAAGAAACACACGATCTCGGGCCGGTATCGGACCACATACATTTTAGTTATTTAAAACCTGCGTAGTTAAATTATATCAGGCTGAAGGCTAGATGATGAAACGCATCAACACCGCTGGCGTGTTCTTAACATTAACCAGTATTAGTAATTTTTCTTAATCTTCTTTGGAAATTAAACCAGTCATAGTTTATAAAATCATCTTTATTTACGTTTCGATCCATGACCTAGGATCGTTGTCAAAATAATAAAAACTTGAAGTTGGTTTAATTCCCAAAGAAGATTAATAAAAATGTTAAACAAACCACAACAAACATACAGGAGTATTTACAGTATTAGTAATGTTGGTCAGTAACAATATACAACGCGATAGCCGTAGAAAGTTTAGGAAGTCACGAGACTAGTAAAGTGTGAAATTTTTAAAACTCATGGTTTACTTCACGAGGATGAAATGGCCAGTAGCAATACACAGCAATCAAAAATTTTAGCTAAGCGGAACCAGTGAAGTCGGCGTCACCAAACTTGTTTCGTAGTCAGCAGTCTTGGTTGCAAACCCAGTGTACGAGAAATGAGTCATTTCACGTAGCGTCGAGGAGCGAGAATGTAGGCGGAAAACCAACCAACCAATCTAGAAAATTTAACCTAAAACGAGCTAAAAGCAGATTTTAAATTAGTGCTACCCCCAACCGTTAATGAAAACCTACCCGATACACACAAGAGAAAGTAATTTGAAGGGAGGATGCATGTACCAGCTGGTATAGTTTCTTGTACAATCCCCATGGTAATTGTGAATCAGTACTCCAACGAAAACCGTTGGTATTAGAAAACAGAATCCATAATTCATAAACAAAATCCAATGCAACGAGTGTTGATAGCCTATCTGTGCAACAAATGTTCAACGAAAGTACTCGTAAAACTCGTATCAAATTGATGGTATAATCCAGTATGAATATGGACCGCTTAGAATAAATGGTTTAAATGCACCTAACTACAATTAGGAGACCGAAGATTAATGTTCAAACACTAGCCTCGCCAGAACAGGATATGAACTAAGGCAATGATTTTATTCGGAATACAGAAAAGATAATAATTAACAACTTATCTTAGTCAAGTAAATTTTAAAAGCAAAACTGGTCGTAACAAAGGTCGGGGTAAGAAACAGAGGCAGCGAAGCACACAAAATAACAACAAAACCGACCACAAAAGATTCCGGATAGAAACGAAAACAACAGACACTAACGAAACAGCATTGCCACTCCGAGTTCAGAACTAATTTGGTAAACGATCAAGACATCTAATTGGCTGGTGCAATGACCTCCAAAGTGACCGTACTAGTCTCAGAGACGATCTAGAAAGTGGATCTCCAAAAACATCTAACTAAAAGAACAATGGCTTGAGGAAACATGCAAAGAGGTACATACTAAGATGGAAATTTGAAAGACAGACGAAGCATACAACCAATTAGAATGAATTTTAGGGATATAAAACCGCATAGCAACAATATAAGGAACACGGAAGGAGTATAGCCATATAGCAAAAACATAAAGGACACATGAGGAGGCATAATTATAGAAAATGTAGATAAAATGGATAGACGCAGAACTGGAACTAAAAGCACAAGAACAGGAAACAGACATTGAAAAGAATGACTTGGGATATCCTATTGTTATGTATTTTATAGCATTTTTGGTGACATATGATCACTTTATATTATTCTGGTTTGATATTTACATTATCAAAGTTCCTTTCCTGTTATCGCCTATCCTATAACATATACATACAACTTTGGATATTGGAAGGAATGCGCGCGAGTGCCTTTTTTGGTTCGTGTACACAGTTCAAGACGCGCATTAGACAGAGCATTATTAACTTGGCAACGGAAGTGACCGTAAGAATAAGTTTGATGTGCTTGACCATGGGGTTTTCTATGGTAAAAACGCCTCAAGAATAGTGAACTTTCGTTTATGCAGTTTACGGCGGTCATGCAGATGCAGATTACAATCCACTACATTTTTAATACCAGCGCAATTGGCAACCATTACAGGTTAGTGTATTTTTAAATGATTAATTGTTTTAAAATGCCGTTGGTCGATAAAAACATACAGACACCTATACTTAGAGATAGGTTTGAATTAGCCTTAAAGAGTCTGAAAAATAATAAGGCGTCGGGTACAGATAAAGTGCAAGCAGAAACTCTGCACAAGCAGTAACAGAACGGCTCTTCCATCTTCTTGGCTAGATGAATGAAACAGACGAGATACCGGAAGATTTCAAATGTAACGCCATAGTCACTATACCAAAAAAAGAGAGATGCGGATAGAAGTGAAAATTTTCTAACAATAAGTTTAACAGCACGCATGTCACAAATATTAACTAAAATTGTACAAAGACGGATGGAATAACGGGTTGAAGAAATACTAGGAGAAGATCAATATGAGTTTAGCAGAAACAGGGGTACACGGGAGACAATGTGAGTAAGTGGAAAAAGCAATACAAAAAGGAGAAATCGTGTATAGAGAGTTTGTAGATCTGAAAAAACATTTGAGTGTAAAATGCGAAAAAATGTTAGAAATAATAAAAAAGATAAAAATAGGGAAAACAGTGGTAATAGTATTACAGCAGGAACGTAAAGAAGTAAATACTAGCAAAGAGGTGAAGCAGAAATATGCGCTATCTCCATTAATTTTTAACTTGCATATTGAAAGTAATGAATTCTGTCAAATGCAGGATGACATTTCAATTACTATTCAAGGACAAAAGATTGATGTGCTAAGATTTGCAGACGATATAGCGGTATTAGCATCTAGCAAGGAAGAGTTAGAAACAGCCCTTAATGAAATGGAAACAGTTCTAACAAAGATATACAGTATGAAAATTAACAAACATAAAAGTACTGGTATACGTAGGAAAGGAAAATAAATCAAAACAAGAACACGAACAGATATCGAGAACTTACAAGAGGTGAAAGATTTCTGCTACCTATAGGAAGCCAAATAACGCAAGATGGGAAAAGTGCGAAAGATATGAAACAAAGATTAGCACAAGGTCGTGCTACCTTTAACAAGAAAAAGCAACTACTGTATTCAAAGACAACAAACATAGAAACAAGGAAAGGATTGCTTAAAATATATGTGGAGCACAGCACTGTACAGCTATGAAGCCTGGAGAGTAGGAGAAGCGGACAAGAAAAATGTAGAAGTATTTGAAATTGGTGCTCCAGACGCATGATGAAGATATCATGGACAGACAAAGTTAAGAACAAAGAGGTACTAGAAATAGTAGGGAGAGAAAGAAATATGTGGAAAACAGTTAAAAATACGAGAGATAGGATGACAGGCCACATACTAAGGCATGAAGGAATTGTGTGGTAAGACTTTTGGAATTATTATGCAGGGACAAACAATTAATATGCTAAGATTCGCAAACGATATGGCGGTATTATCAACTAGCAGCGAAGAGTTAGAAGCAGCTCTTAATGAAATGGAAACAGTATTAACAAAAACATACGGTATGAAAAACAACAAAAATAAAACTAAAATATTAGTATGTAAAGGAGGAAAACCAGATTTTACAAGAGGTTAAGAATTTATGCTACCTTGGAAGCCAAATCACGCAAGATTGGAAAAGTGTAAAAGATATAAAACAGAGATATGCACAATACCGTTCTGTAAGAGAATGTTACTATTACTTTCGAAAACAACAAACAAGGAAATAAAGAAAAGCTGCTAAAAGCATCTGTGTGGAGCACAGCACTGCACGGTTGTGGAACGTGCACAGTTGGGGGAAGCAGACAGGAAAAAGATAAAAGCCTTTGAAATGTGGTGCTACAGACGTATAATGAAGATATCATGAACAGACAAAGGTAAGAACAAAAAGGAACGTAATAGAAACAGTAGCGGAAGAAATAAATACGTGGAAAAGAGTAAAAAATAGGAAAGGTAGGTTGCTAGGACACATGAAAGTATAGTGCGGGATATATTAGAAGCACAGAAATAAAGAAAGAAAGGTAGGAGTAGACTTAAATTATACTATTGCACACAGATAGTGAAAGATGTAAGCTGTGGGATTATCGGGGAAATGTGTAGGTTAGCTCAGAATAGGAAACGTTGGAGGTACGTGTTCAACCAGTTCCAGGTCTGAAAACCTAATAATGATGATGATGATGATGAAGACACAGCGATAAATGATCTTCAAATATTTCAAACACCTCAATCCAAAATGGATTAAATGCGAGAAAAATGTTTTTCGGATACTCCAACTAAAAACAAAAAGACGACGCTTAAATTGATGTCGACAATTTTTGAGATAGTTCAAGCACGGAAATTAAATAAAAATGTACACAGTATCGCAAGTTGTGACGAATACAAGTTTATTCCTAAAATTCCAGAAATAAGCATATATCTTTATATGAGTATTTTAAGACGAGGAAAATGTTAGTTTGCGAAGTAGGTTGAAGAACATGTAAGCTATGTTTGTTTCCACACCAGATTATCCAGTTACAAATTCCTTTACAAGATCCAAGAACGACCGATGCCAATTTCTGTACAAATTGTTGTTTTTCAAAAGGAATTGGTGTGTTCCAAAAAGCCTACCCAGAACAACTGCTTATTCTCTAGTAACACATACGAATTTACACACAACTTAAAGAAAGTTGGATTTTTATAGTAACATTAGATCAACCTTCGTAGAATTCCCACTTGAGTTCCAATGAGTTTTGTTACTCAAGGAACAAAAATAAACTAAATGGTGAAAGGTTCTAGTTGCGGAAAAAGCAGTCGATACCTACAATAAGTCGACTTTGAATCTCATCTGTAGATTTATACTGTTTTAACTACCGAGTTAACCAAATGTAAATCAATGTACATCAAACCTTGTAGAGAATAATTTCAAAAGCAATATGGATTTTAGATCAATCTTCTACTTGGAAACCAAAAAAACAACCCTCACATTACTCATAATAGGCAATACCAGAATATTCTTGTACTTGAAAACACTTGTAAACATAAGCGCATGCATTCCGATAGTCGTTTAAGCTGTGCTACCTAATCATCGATACGTAGTTGCTGATATGCCCAATCCCATAGAACCACCAACACTGACAGTGGTGAAGATGTCGTTGACTTAACTCCAGACGATTCCGACTCGGATTCATCCTCCACCTCGGGACGAGGCAAAATTCAGGATGGCCGAATGTAAGGTAGGTTTTAAAAATATCTTCCTTTCTAAAAATAAAAAGGTACACGAAAACCTTGACTTTCGCTTTGTATACAATTATGAGTAATTCCGAAGGCAGACAGCTCGGTGGTTGTGGACAGGGGTAAGGAACATTCCAGTGAAATGAAATTTAGTAGAAGTAAGCGTACAGTGTACAGTTAGCATTGAGTGGGTGTTGTGCTTGTGTATGTGATTTTTTGATGTAAAATATGCAATGATGAGTTTTCTCACAGAGTGTTTATCCTGATTAATTTATTTTTCAAGAATGTCATTGAAGTAATATTGCATGCGAATTTATTTAATTTTAATATTCTTTGCGTAGAGGGGTTGCTTTGAAATTCTATTATTTCTTTGTGGCCGTTATGGGCTTTAAGATGTATGTCACTTAAAATTATACAGGAAGGCAAATTTGATGAGGGAAGGTTACATCGCGTGTTTTAGACCTTTGTAACCATTGCACTCCCTATAACGAGGCACTAGAATCTGGAGAAGAGTTCAATGCGCATTGTATCCCTTTGAGCCTATTATTCTAAGTACTAGATTATGATTGGATTTGGAATGGACTGCGAGTTGTATCCTCTTGCATTCGGTGCGGCGCATTGCGAGTTGTATCTCCTTGCGTTGGGCCTGGTAGCTGGAGCGGGTTCATCGCGCGTTGTAGCCCTTTGGACCCATTGCACCACTCAGTACCAGGGCGTTGGAGAAATATAGTGAGTAAACATTGCGCGTTGTATTCTTTTGTTTACCGAAATGCGCTCTTCTGTATTGAAATAACGTTTGCAAATATGCCCATATTTTAGTTATAGTTTTGATATCATTAATATATTAATGATTGAAGTTTTGGGATTCTAAACGCTCATTCAGGGTCTTGATTTCAGATAGAGATCTTCGGAACCACTTCAGATCCTGTCCCGGCGCTTTACTAAGAAAAGAAAAAGATTATAGTTTAATAAAGAAAAGACTTAGGTGATTAATTAATTGGCTTTACTATTAACAATAAATTTTCAATTCGCGTTTAATATTATCTTTATACCCATGTCAAATTTCCCCCTGCTCTCTCCTCTTTTTTTTGTGTTATTGTCTTACATTTATTCAGTAGTGGGATCGCCCTCTTGCTCACATATACATATTTTTTTCTTTTTTTTTATTTATTAATTTTTATATCGAGATTGATCTGGAATCCCTATAGTGGAGGATAAAGAATACTACTATAATAAGCCTGCTTATCGTAAAAGGCGATTAAAAGGCGCAGCAAGGGGCAGCAGCCTTGCTGGCTAAAAGATATTGGAGGAAGGTCGGTTGGTCTCGGGCGATCCTCAATAATTTACAAGCTTGTTGGGGGTTGGCCGTGACGGATACGGCTTTTTGCTAAAATCTTTAAAAACTGCGTTGTGGAAAAATATGGGAGCCTACCACAATATTTCCCAGGTGTGCGTGGCCTAAAACACGAAATATATATGATGGAGAGCTCACAAGTGAAATTCTTGTCCGGAGGTAAAATACTCCCTCATTCGGATCTCCGGAAGGGGGTTCTTAGGGCTCGTCATCGTAAGAATATAAAGCAACAGTTCGATTTAGTGATAGGGACTTGGAATGTAAGGTCATTACTCAGAGTAGATAAGTTAACGAATTTATTAGTCGAAATGAGAAAGGAAAAGCTGGACATTTTAGGTATTAGTGAGGTAAGATGGCCAGATAGTAATGACTTTTGGAAAGATAATTATAGAATAATTACAACTTCTTCAACTAATGGACAGGCAGGCGTAGGAATAGTGTTAGGTAAAAGATTAGGGCATAAAGTTAAAGAGTACTTACAATTTAGTGATAGAATAATTATGGTTAGATTGAGTACAAAACCCACAGACACTGTTTTAGTGCAGGTTTACATGCCAACAACTCAGTACGAGGATGAGGAAGTAGAAAAGGTATACGAGGATATAAATAGTATAGTGAGAAAAGTAAAAGGAGATGAGAATTTAATAGTTATGGGCGATTTTAATGCGTCAGTGGGAGAAGGTAGTGAGGGAAAAATGGTAGGAAAATTTGGGTATGGCAGACGAAATGATAGAGGAGAAAGATTAGTTGAGTTTTGCCAGGAACATAGATTAGTAACTGTAAACACCCTATTCGAACAACATGTTAGGAGAAGATATACCTGGAAAGCCCCAGGTGATAGGGCTAGGTACCAAATAGATTATATTTTAGTTAAACAAAGATTTAGAAACCAAGTTAAAACTGTCGTAGTTATCCAGGGGCTGACATAGATAGCGATCATAACTTAGTTAAAATGAAGTGTAAACTAAAATTCAACAAATGGAGAAAGGTTAAAAGAGAGGGATGGGATCTAGGTAAGCTTAATGATAGTAGGGTAAAAGAGGAATATAAACAAGTATTAGATAATAAGAGCAAAGAGATAGCTGTAGGAGGGAGCGTAGAAAATAGATGGAAAGAAATAAAACTGACTGTACATGATACAGCAACACAGACTATAGGTAAGAAAAAAATAGAAGCGAGAAAACCCTGGGTAACAAAGGAGATATTAGATTTAATAGAGAATAGAAGAAAGCTTAAACCTTTCAGAGAAGTGGATAGTGAAAATAAGCAAAAATATAATACAGTTAGAAATAAGATAGTACATGAGTGTAGAAAAGCTAGAGATAAATGGATGGAGGAGGATTGTAAGGGAATACAAGATGATTTGAGAGTAGGTAAGACAGACAGGGATTACAGAGCAGTTAAAAAGTTTTTTGGGGAAGATAGGAAAAATATAATGGTATTAGAGACGAGAATAATGAGCTTCTAATAAATAAAGTTGAGGTAGCTGATAGATGGAAAAGATATTTAGAAGATTTATATAAGGGAGACGATATGGATGAGTTAGAGAACGATCAAGAAGAGGATGTAGAAATAGGGTTCTCAATATTAAGAGAGGAATTTGATAGAGCTGTTCGAAATCTTAAATTAAATAAAGCGCCAGGGATAGACGATATTCCCGCAGAATTAATAAAATATGCAAGTCAGAAAACTATAGACAGATTATATGAACTAATAAATGTAATATATGACACAGGTGAGGTTCCAATAGATTTCGAAAAAAATATTATTATCCCAATCCCAAAAAAGTCAGGAGCTGATAGGTGTGAGAATTTTAGAACAGTTAGTTTAACTTCTCATGCTTCCAAAATACTAGCAATAATAATTAAAAATAGAGTAGAAGCTTTGACTGAGAATTATTTAGGCGAAGACCAATATGGTTTTCGTAAAGACAGAGGGACTAGAGAACCGATACTAATGATTAGGGTAATTATCGAAAAAGGTTACAAAAAATAAAAGACTCATTTCGCGTTTGTAGATTTAGAAAAAGCATTTGATAGGGTTAATTGGATTGTTATGTTCAGGGTTTTGCAAAAATAGGAATCTCTCATAGGGATAGAAAAATTATTTACAGTCTATATAAAACCAAAGCGTAGTAATTAGATTTGATGAAATAGAAAAGGAAGCTAAGATTAGAAATGGTGTTAGACAGGGTTGTATACTGTCT